>OY101438.1:11414055-11786555 GCA_956483605.1 Tuberolachnus salignus
CGTGCACTTGTAAAACGGAGACAGCACACAACTTTTTAATTCAATTTAACATTTGAATATTTAATTATTACAATATATGTGATGAAACAAATAATAAAGCAACCCCCTACCGATGGCATAGTATCACTTATTATAATTTATATAAATTATTCTTTGAAGAACATAATATTCTCTAAATATTTTAATTTATCAACATTTCTCCAAAATCAACTGTTTTCTATGAAAGAAATAAAAAACTATGGATTTTATTTAGTTGGCGAAAATATTGATAAGATATTAAAAAACATTTTATACAAAAATGTTGTAAAATTAAATTTTCAACAAATAAAATCATAAGTAAAAATTTCATTTGATCAAGTTATATTTTTATAGTCGAATTAATATATATTAAGCTAATAATACTTGAAAAGAATAATTCGTTATTTTTACCATGCAATACAAAATAACCAAGTGAACATTTTATTTTTATTTTCATTTAATAATCTTTTAATTTTTTAGGTTACTTAATTTATTTATAGTTGGGTTAGATACTACAGATAATCTCAAGTAAATACCTATTTGTGTTGTCTTATAAAGATTCAATAAAAAATTAAATCAAAATATCTAATAATTTGTGAATTTTGCAGGTTGTTTATGAATATCGTAAAAAATACTCGGGGTGCAGCCATGCATTTTTAAAAGTCTTATGAATATTACATTTATAGACTAATATTATATTGTACAATAATGAATGAAATTTATTCATATTAATTTATTTTTTGAAAATTTAATTTTATATCGTTTTTGTATAAAATGTTTTTTTCATATCTTCAAACCGTTCATTAAATATGTTTAAAAAAAACCTTCAAACCAATATTTTCGTCAATTAAATAAAAATCTTTCTTTTTTTCATTTCTTTCGTAGAAAACAATTTATTTTGGAGAAATTTTGATAAATTAAAATATTTAGAGAATATTATGTTCTTCAAAAAAGTATTTATATTCTATTATCTTATAAGCTATAGTTTTTGAGTAAAACTCAAAATCCAAAAAACTACCCTAATTGGCTATATTTCAACCCTCTTGATGCATCGGAAGGGGGTGAGTAATTACTATCAAATTTAACCTAAATAACTTTTTTATAGTATCGAACAACATGAAAGGGACCTAGCATGAAATTAATAGAATTGAAATTTAAGGACCACTCTCTAGGTCGGTATACTTTATTTTCAACATTGTACTCATGTTATCGTAAATTATGATATATTATTATATTATTAAAATTTTATCTTTGTACAAAACAAAAAATATAATAATTATGTCAAATGCCTATTATTTAAAGACAGTATTATACCTCTATCCAGCGGACGCTCCGTCTCTTTCCGTGTCCCTCCAGACATCCTACGGGTTTAATCACCACCTTCACCGATCTTTGTATCTTCTTAATGCGGCTTATCCGGGTTCGTTCAACCGCTAGTCTAGTTTAGATTTAAGTTACTCCCCTTGTATTTACCTTTCACCCACTTAAATGTTAAGTATTTCTTTGTACGCGATTGCCTGCCATGGCGTACGTAATTAATAAAATTACAATTAATATTTATGACAATATACCAGCATATATATACAGCAGCATTTGGACGCTCATTCAAAATATACAAATATCTAATAATACCTCAATGATTGGGAACAAAATAATACCGCGTACATTTAATTTCAGTACCTCTATCGCGGGTTCTATGTATAAATTGTCTGTAATTAGTCGCATAAACAGTATTACGGAAACGCGAATACATTTCTTTTAAGAAAATTATACTCGGGAACGATATTCCACAGGAAACTAAAAATCAGGTAAATATCGCACAGAAACATAAACTTAGGGAAAATAAAATAGAAAAGTTATTCCTTTTCTTGGGTTTTAGAACTATCCCATCACACAACCAATCAGAGATTTTATCAGATTCAATAGATTCTCTCTTTATCACGTATTCCCATTACAAACGGGGTCGTCCAAGAAGTCTTTTTCCTTCTATGTTTTATGCCATTATACGATATGCAATAATGAAATCTGACTACACCTACAGGCATGACCAGCCCACTGCAATTTCCTATTCTAGATTTTATATAATATGTTTGATTTCTGGAAGAGTTCCTCTAATTCTTTATTTTTACTTATTCTCCATTGGGCGGTTTCTTCGTCTATTATTGGAGCAAAGATCGTTCTTAGGATTTTTCTCTGACGATTTAACTCATCCTGGGTTTCTTTCCCGCTGTTTTTCATACCATATACGTTTCTGCTCCTTTTGTAACTACATGGCGTAATAGTGTAATATACAATTGTATCTTTATTTCTCTCGACGTGTCCCCAGTACCTTTGTTAATCCGTAGAGACATTTGTTTCCCGACAGTATTCTTGTTACTACTTTCATAACCTTACTAAAATGTCTTAAATTTTCCGTCGATATCGAACCTATAGGTATTTAAACTGTTTAACTCGACCGAATTCATGGTTTCCCACTCTTAAGGAAGTGTACGTTCCCGTACTATTTTATATACTTTGTTTTGTCTTCTCCCTATGTTGAATTTTATCTCGCCAATTGTTCACGCCTTAACCATTCCAGGTCCTCCTCAACCACATCCAATCGCTTTTTTCTAGGCCACCCTTGGAGCATTTTCCCCGTTGATTTGCAGGTCATTTCCGCTTTAATTGTATTTAATCGTAAATTCTTCGCATTACATACCCGAGCCATTGTGTCCTTTGGGCCTTTGATAAAGTTTTCTTTGCTGGTTGCATCTCAAACCTTTACGTTTGTAGCTCCTCGTTTAACTTATTCTCACGCGTTCCGGATACAACATCCAATTTTGGTCCAGCCGTTCATTCGCAGGTGTTGGTTCAGTTATACTCCGGCTCGTTGTCGTCGTCCATCATGTTTCGAAACCCATACGTAAGCGTGGGTCTTATTATCGTTGTATACAGCCTGGTTAGGTCAGCCTTGGTACACACCGTTTTATAAACAATGTTTACAGCACAGACGGTATATAAACATTTTATTTATACCTATAGGAACAGGAGCTGACTAGCCCGCGTGGAATGGCGGAGAAGTCCACCTGGTCTGGTCAACCATAAAAAAACATATCGAAGTCGAAAACACAATACACATATCATACTTATATAATTATACATATTATTTATAATAAATGTTCAATATGAAAATTACTTTTACGGATAACGCACAAGTCATCCAGTATAATGGTACACAAATATTACAGAATATTCATGATATCCAGAAAAAATAATGAATCACAAATAACTGAGTGGTATGAACTAATTTTAGATTCTGAGCGTAATATTGAATATATTGGTTTTACTATAATTTGTGTTTTTATTTTCTGTACAACTTTTCTACCAGAAATTCTGCTCCGATTTTCTAACGTAGACACTTTTTTGAAAGCATTTTGGATCTAGCTGTTGTTTTGGCGGGTCTTTTTTTTTGTTTTTCGTTGTAGATTTTGTAATAATCGGGAAAAGACGTCGGAAAAACGGGAAAATTTACAACAGTAGTGGTTTATATATATTTTCACTTAATTTTTTTATTTAAACAAATCGTAGGGACCAAAAATGTCCACGGAATATTAATATTAACCACTTCGAAAGACAGACAAATTTTCAAAATATTCTGACCATTTTTAAATTACTTATAGGCATTTTAAGTTTTTAAGTTTTGTGTAGTTTTATGGGGATAAAATTTGTTTAGCCGAACAAACATGCTTGATATTTTGACGAGGTTCACCACAAGTTATGTTTAATGATAAAATTGAAAAAAAATTGAGCGTTTTTAGTGCAAATTTCAATAATAAAAAATATGAAAGTAATACAATTTTTTTTTTTTTGTTTCAAATTACTATACTTTTTACCCATACAAGGCGTAATTATTTATCGATACAATAAACATAGCCGTAAAGCGTATATGTATATTGTTAACAATCGGGGGCGGCTAGAAATATTATTAAATAGATTTGGGCGGGGCTACAATGTTAATTTGGCAAACATTTGGGGGGTAGGCATAGCTCCCTTAAGCCCCTCGGTCCCATATTTACGCCTATGACGATAAAAATATTATTATTGTAGTACTTTTGGCCCCGTATATTTCATCTCCGCCCGGACTGATATACCCCCAGTGCCGACCCTGTATGGGAACGCATAGGAACAAACAGTAAGGGAATAAATTATTGAAGAATGTTCGTAATCTTTGCCTGGTCGGCGGTGTGCACGTAATATTATTATATTATGGTCAGACGATTGTTCGCAAATGTCGGAAACAAAACGTGCCCCTATTACCAATTCAACCGAATTCCCGGTTTAATACGTAAACAAACGATCCCGTTGCGTTGGCCCTACTCCGTCGACGGTAAACTTTTGCTGATGCCATTGTGCCGTATTATAATATTATCGCATACCTTATCGCGTAACCTCTGTGTGATTATACTAAAATAAATTATACAGTTTTGATTGTGCGACAAGCCGACAGTACAAGTGCTGTCACGAGCATCATCCTTAATTCATAAATATATAGCTAGGTTGCGTGCGTTTTGTATAATCATATTATAATTTTATTATAACATTGCGCAATACGAAATTATTGCGTTCGCAACTGTTTTTGTTTAGCTTAAGACCAGTGTCTTTTATTTTATATGCATTGCCCAATGAGTTTGAAATATTTTCGTTTCGTCAAATCGTTAATAATGTAATAAATGCAATTTTTTTTCTAATGAATATGTCTTGTTTTCGTGTGATTTTACACTAAACAATTTTTTTTTTTTTTTTTTACAAAAATGTCAGGAATATTTAAATTTCAGACGTTCCTATTTTTGTTAAAGTATTTGTTAACTATTTTTTTTACCAGAAATCTCGCTCCGACTAAAAACTTTCTAATGGAAACTTTCGTGTAGCATTTTGGATCAAGTCGTGCAAATTTATATATATAAAAAAAAAAAAACGACATTTCGCGCGTACTATTTTCGGATTTAAATGAATGGCTCTCAAAAAAATGCCCAACAATTTGAGACGAACAAACATAGACAGTTGTAATTTATTCGAGAGTTATAAATTAATATCATTTTTAATTTAAATGTATCAAAACATCAGAATCAAAGTCGTATTGCCTTAACAATGATTTATCGTTGCGTACATATTTAAATTAAATTAATCTTTGTATTCTCTACCTTCCCGATTTCTCACTTACAACAATGGCACACTCGTGAACGGTATCCGCGATTATTATTTTTTTTATGAAAATTAAAAACAATTTTATAGAAAATAAAATAAGTACGCAAGTAAAATTAGCCTGCAGTTGTATTATTGGTGTGTTTTTTATTTTTTTTTTTTTTTTTTGTAAATAATGAACTATTGAATAATGTTTGAAAGTGGTAGATGGGGGGAGGGGGGTATTTAGGTTGAGCTCAATAATTGCAAGGGACGTTAATTTTTTTTCAAGTCTCGTAGTGTCCCTCTTTATTTATTTGCCCAATTCGAGCACTGATTAAAATCTATCTCTGGTAATAATATTAAACCACACTGAACTCGCGTATAAACGCACGTTTATATACGTGGGTTTTTTTTTTTTTTTTTTAATGTTGTACTGACACGCCGGCATTACGTCATCGTAAATAATAATACTCATTCAAACACGAACTGGCTACCACGGCATTATAATCATAATAATCCGAATAATATTATAATCTCGTATTCGAACACAAAAATCGTACGATTCCCTTTCGTAATGACGCCTGTGCTGCAGTCAATTTTTCGATTACAATACCTACACACAAACGCAATAACTGAAACTCAATAATACAACGACGAAATATCATTACACGTTAACACCTAACCCCGTCGGGCTATTATCTACCGTACGAACTGCAGAAATAGAATATAAACGATAGTATTACAAACATTACGCTGCATTGCAATAAATTTGTATTTAAAACTACAAAAAATAATAATATAAATTTGATCGTGTAGACAACAGTAAATATACCAATACAATACACAATAGGTGCATAGAATTATCAACTATTATAAAAAAAATTTTTTTTATGATAAACCATCGTAATAAAACCATAAATGCTATAGAACATACCTAATTTTTTAAGAATTGCGTTATAATATGACACTGGCATATGTTCAAAACGTATGGAAATACATCGAAAACGTGTACATTGTACAGGTAGACAATAATTATACAAATAAATTATTGATTAATTCGTCGATAATTTAAAACCTTCTACGTTGTTACGTGGTAATAGAATAATTTTCGTAATCATCGTTATCGATATTAAAAACTACAATATTTTTAATATGAGACTTAAGAAAAAACATTTCTTTTTTTTGCGTATAGGTATCGTGTTTAAATGTATATTTTACTAAACTTGGTCATCTTTTATTCTATCGAGATAAAACATAATATATGTATTTATATATATATTGTTCCGAATAAATGTAATATAATATACGTACGATACACGGTACCACATTTGCATTATCCTCTCAATATTGTAAGAAATCTTAATCGTAATGTACAATGTTTTATGTATTTCAAACCATAAAAACAACGATTTTTATGATTTCTATGTACGCCCAGAGGCCAAAAGAACAGAATACGAATCTTTTATGATTTATCTGATGATTTTATTCATAAGTTAAAAGTTATACTCGATACGACAAAATTCACTTTGTATACGCACAAAACATTAAATACACATTTTAGTATATGTTAAATCCATACAGATTTTATCGGGAAAATATAAAATCAACCTATTGCGATTTTCAAATAAAGTTATTTTTAATATCGGTACCTATATATGCTATATACAAGTATATTATTTGTTTTAATAATAATTTCCATGATGATTAGATATTTTTCTCGAATACATAAGTTGAGTAATTTTTATAGCATCAATGGGAAAACATTAATGACATTCTATGAATTCGAATATACAATGAAAATATAAAAATACGATAAGTAGTATACTACGCTTGCGATACTTTGGTTCAATGAAAGGAAAACTGAATAGACCCACGCCCGTTTACGGTTTCTTGGTAATCTTTTTTTTTCTTCTTCTTTGTGCGATAATTTCTTTTTCATTTATCATCCGTAACAGTTAAAAAAAAAAAAGCGACAATAGAATTAAAAATTAAATCAATTCTCGAGCAAAATTTCTTCTTCTATAGATGCATATGGGTATCGATTTAAAATTGTTATCATTTATTCTCGATAATTAATTTGCATATACAAGTATTTTAATTGTACTGCATCTCGTATAGGATAGGCTAAATACAATTTATTTCAAATACGTTTAAAATATATTATTACTGTTCTATTATCTAAACGCCGGTTTTCATTTGTACAATGGTAATATTTGATTGAAAACCTTTATTATTATTTAAGATTCAAACGATTCTTATAAAAAAAGTTTATTATAATCTCGCGAGTAATAATTTAAACTGACTTTAGTGCATAAAGTTTTAATAAAATCTATAGTTAAATAGATTTATTTTTTTATCATAATACATTCTATACGTATACTCTATTATAATCGATTCTATTTGGTTTAATTATATTGTATATATTGTACTTAAAACTTATATATATATACGAATATAAAAAACGAGTTATAACATTACGATTCTTTTAAATTGTGTTTAAACTATCTCAATGTGATACGGCTTTCTCTTCACAAAGTATATCTTTTACACGCAAAAAAACTTTTCCAACAATAAAATCCTGACTGTGGCGATGTTGTGAATATAGAACTTTTTATCTGTGGTATTTCCGGAATAATCAAAGGTATTAATTCGTATTCTGCGGTTATAATAGAACGAATAGAAACGCGTAGAAAACCGATAAAAAATATACGATTTTAATGAAAATCTTTTTTTATTATTATTAAACACTGTCAATTCGATTTGTATATATAATAAATATTATCCAACAGTGTTAATTTAAAATATTAATATATTGATAATTTCCGGACGTTAACGCCGTGATAATTTATGTATTTTATATGAATGTCCCAGCTATAAAGTATATCCTTATAATACAGAATAAAGAAATCGGGTCGATACATTAAATACACGTAATTTATAGCGATTAAAAATTGCTTTGTCGACATCCTATATTAGAACAGCGGAGACAATAGGAAAGCCAAAAATATTCTATTAAAAACGAGCCATTTTGTTTTCGAAGAATGTATTAAAAATTTTCACAGCAGTTTGTTGTTTCCCGGTAAACCAACTCCTTCATTTGGGTAAACATTTTTTCATCAAAACCCGTCGACCTTTTTAACCGCGGTCGCATGTGCGCGTTAATAAATAAATAAAAAAATCCGGGTCGTTGAATTAAAAAAATATATATATATACGGACATACTACGCACCGTGGGTGGGCCAGTGTTGTAGGTGGAATGAGGGGAATTTAAATTATATCTGTACGCGACGATAAATTAATGCTTATGAAAACCGATTCTGAGCGAAGTTCGGTTGATCATGATTTTCGTCAAATTTTGCACTTTAAACGCTTATAAAAAAACAAAAAATCAAAATACGCTCAACTTTATTCTTTTTTGCTCTTGAGTACGAATTGGAACTTAAATATACATTTTATTCACATGAAACCAAACATAATTACTAAAAAGATTAGGAAATTTAAAATGCCTAAAAATAGCTCAAAAATCGGCAGAATGTTTTGAAAATGTAAAATAGAAGGCATTAATATTAACATTCTGAAAGTATTTCAGGTGTCAACGATTATTGTCAACGGGCTAAATATAAAATAAAAAATTTAAAATTTTGAAACCACTATAGTCATACATTTGTCCGTTTTTCCTACTTTTTTCCCCAATTATTAAGAAAACTACAATGAAAATCAAAAAATAACCTACCCAACGCTTCGACTAGATCCAAAATGCTTTCAGAAAAGGTGCTACAATTATAAATCAGAGCAAGATGTCTAGTAGAAATATTTTGCACAGACGAGAAAAATACAAACACACATCATAGTAAAAGAATCGCTCAAAATCTAAAAAAAACACGTACCTATACGTACTGACTTATAGGTACGTAAAATATTAACATCTAATTTTTATTTGAACTCTGATTAGAAATAAATAGAATCAGCAGCGGATCCAAAGAACTGCTCTGTTAGGTCCAGCTAAATTCTCGAAAGGCCATTTTTTAGGGCTAAAAGTTAGGCTCGTCCACTTATAAATGCCTATAATAGTTATTCTTACCGCAAATTCCGAATAACTTTTCTATTTGTATAACACGAAATAAGATAACTATACGTTATCAAGCAAATACATTCAATTACATTCCGGGGCTTAATAATAAGAGTCCAATATTACCAACAAAAATTAACCGTATCGGTTTAGAGGTAAATCGGATGACCTCCTCAGTACCTCCCTCTCCCAAGATCCTCCGCCGAATGCACACCGCGTATAAACATCTGGAGAAAAATAATTTTCTTTTCGAGTACAAATTTACAATTCTGTGGGTCGGGTATAACATTTAAAAATATTGCAAATAAGATCGCTATAAAATATTATTAAATTACGGATTACCTATGTACAGGTGATCGCTGGGCTGGACCGTGATTAAAGAATCGCACTGTATCAGTGACGGATTTAGAGGGGAGGCTAGTAGGTCCCTCCATTGGCCTAGTGCCTAGGTTAATAAATTACCGACGTGCACAACTTATTAGTAACAAAATTTAAAAACAAATATTTATAAACTATTTTTTAAATACATTTAATGTGCAGTTCTAAATGATAACAAATGTTTTTATTGACATATTTGTTTAATACTATATTGAAAAAACTCTACCCACCGACCCAAAAAAAAAAAAAATCCTAGATCTGCCACTACCCTGTATGCAAATCGCGAAGTGCACACGGAAATTCGATATTTCCGTCGTTAGACTAACTAAAACGACTAAACAACCCTTGGCCGATCTCTGTGCATGCGTACAACGTGCGACACTACGGTACCGTATTGCTAGGATACCTAGGGGTCAGGGACAGGGCCCGGCCTGTTCCGTCTGTCCGTTTACGAAATAAAAAACGAATTGAAAAAAAAAAAAAAAAAAAAAAACCCCCCGTAGCGAAGTGCGTACAATCGAATGGTATTAGCCCGTCCAAACGCGGATAATACGGACGAGGGCGATATAGTGCGTGGCCGCTCGGGGTCGGATTTAGAAGGTCCCCGGTATCATAGAAATCCGAAAAATATTCGTATAAATGCCGTTACTGTTCTTAGGAGACGGTCGGGAAACACTGGTGGTCTAACAGTAGGTATCCTCGCAAATATATATATATATATACGACCCCCGGAGCCCTGAAAAAATCCGGTACGTAACGACTACCCCGTATCGGCGGATTCGACGGTTATACCTGTGCGTCGGACTCGGCGTCGACTGACTGCTGCGGATAGACGGCGATGAGGTGATACCCGCGAACGGACGTTACACGGCGGTTGTCCGGACGGACTTCTCGACGGTGGCCACTGCCGGTGATGATGGGGCGGCCGCGGTAGATACGGCGGCGGTCGTCTTATTCGCGGTCTCTGCACTCGGTCTCGCTTCCAACGACGTCGCCACCACGTCCATAACCACGGGGCACGGTCAGGACGCCGTGCGCGGCGATATCGACGCGTAATATTATTATATCGTGCGTCGCGTTTACCGCCGTTATCCGCGCGACAAAACCGTTAATATTCACAGTAATAAACCAACAACAGAGCGCTAGTATACTATTATTGTAGTACGATAACAATAAGTCGATGTCGCCGGCAAACCGCTGTCCGGTGCGTCCCGAACGGTATTATAATACTTTATTTACTCGGCGAACGGCCGCGTAATTATATCATTTACCGCCGCCGCCGCCACCGCCGCCGCCGCCGTCGTCGTCGTCGTCGTCGTCAGCCGCCGCCGTACGTTCGTGGCGCTCTGTTCCGCGTTCGGGTGCGCGCGTTTATTCTTTGCGAATGAAAATACGCGATATCACCGCGCAACGTGCGGCTACGTAGTCGGAAGGGCTGATATTATATATTATTTAAAAACGGTATACGCGGTATCCAGACGGATAGGACACGCGCGCGCAATGTTTGTAGAAGGCCAAAAAAAAATAAAAAAAAAAAAACAGAAAAATATATAGTGGAAAAAATAGTAACGGACAAAAAAAATTAGTAGAAATATTATAATAATAATAATAATAATAAAAGTAATAATAATATCGCGTCGCTCGTGTGTCGAGAGAAGCGCAACGAGGCGGTGGCGGCGGTGTCGCGGTCGCCGTCGTCGTCCCCATTCGGGCCGCCGCCGCCACCGCCGCCGCCGACGAGAATTTTATTTTTCCCTTTTTTTTTTTTTTTTTTTTTTTTTTTTCTCTCTCTTCTTTTTTTTCCGCTATTTTCGTCTGTTTGTGTGCGCGTGTGCGCGTGTGTGCCCTCGTTGTCGCGCGCGCGTGTGTGTGACCGAGTGCGCGCGCGCTCCGGTTGATCAATACAAAGACGTCGGAGGCGCGGTTGCACCGGGGTAGCGGACGACACGGGGGTTAAATTGATACGCTGCCGGAACGCACCCTCCGCCGCCGCCGGCGCTGCCGTTGACCGGGTCGAAAGGCAGCGTACGTATAATACAACCGAGGCGGCGTGACGTCACGGCGGTAGTATTATAACATATATATATGGATATTATACAGGGTGGTCCGAACATTCGTTTCGTTCGGTACATTAATAATTATTCGAGGGGTGTAAGACTCGAAATAAAAATTAAAACATTTTACGATAATTAAAAAAAAAAAAAAAAAATCAACATTTCATTGAAGTACAAAACTTCAAAAATATTATAATCGAAACAACATATTGTGCGGGTATTATATCGATTATCGTCCGAAAGTCGAGTGTACGAATTTTGAATTTTGGATTTTTCTTTTTAGTAGGAAAATATAATTGACAGTTTTTTTTTTTTTTTACAATTATTATCAATATAGCACGGGATCGCACGGTTTTCGTACGTGTCAACGGGTACCCGTTAACAAAAGTGATTTTTCGTCAAACCACACGGAATTACCACCCTGTATGTAGGAATAAAACGTGCGCGCGCGAACACACCCACGCCGCCGGTGGTCGTTATAGTACTCCCTCCACCCATCCGCCCCTCCCCACACACCCCACCGCGCGCCAAAATGGAGCTGCTGATCTCCCGCGACCATTGATGACGACAATCAAATTTTACCACTACCGCCGCCGCCGCCGTCATATCACGCAAAAATCGCATTATCGTTAACGACGGCGGGGGCGAGTTTCGAAAATGGCATTACGCGTGAAACGACATTAATAGCGAAAAAAACAAAATAATAATAAACAAAAACAAAACACCGTGTCCTGCTGCACAACGCTCCATTGCCGGTGGCCAACGATGTGTTGTTTATTTATTTTTTTTTTTTTTTTATGTTCGGGGCTTTTCCCCAATCGAGTAGTTGCACGATACGCGTGCGTGTACGTATTAAACGGGCACAATATTATCACACGACATTTTTGTACCTCGACGACGTTATATTATACTAGTTTTATACGAGTCGAATTGCCACGCGAACGTATGACTAACAACGATAACCGACCGTTTTATGTTGTTTTTTTATTATTATTATTATTCTAACGCTAAGCTCTCAGATTATTCCAAGATCATCCGAAGGGTTCGGGCGTGACAACATAACAAACGGTGCCGAAATTACCGGGAGGGTGCATTGCTGCCCAGCCCACGAGATTCGGGATTTTCGGGAGCCCGCTAGGGTTTCAATTTTTTTATTATTCCATTACTTCAAAGTTTATCACAAAAATATGATGATAATAATAATAATATAATTGAAAATTACCGAGATCGCGACATACGAAGCATGTAAATGAACTTTTTTTTTTTTTAAATAAGGCCCTTGAAATGTTTTCCGTACCCCAGCCCCGCAAGGCATAGAAGATAAGCGCATTTTATGAAATTGTTCAGGAGAAGGGAAAAACAACTAAACCTTGTAATATTTATATGTAAGAGAAGACCGGAATGTTCTTCTTTTTGTCCCAGAATTTGTTGTACCATATAAATCTATATATGACTATTTTCTCCGTATCCAGAAGACAGACATGAATTATTTTTGTACCTTATTATGTAGTATTAAATGCGTTATTCGAAACTATATCCATTCACAACTTTTCGACCGGAAATCTAGCTTCGATCATCAATAATTTAATGGTGGTAACGAATTGCATGTAGTTAATGCATCGAGGAGAGGGAGAGGTCAGTTTTTTTTTATATTTTCCTCGTATAGATTTTTAAAAATGGGTAAAATACTACGGAAAACCGAGAATATTTACGCAACTATGATTTATGTTGTATTCATATTATTTTTTTTTTTTTTTGTGATACAGTTACAAAAAATCGTAGAGACCTAGAGAAAATGTAATCAAATACTTATATTATTAGCACAATCTAGACGTTTTTTGATGTTATTAATAGCTATTTGAAATTGTCTATTTATTTATTTATTTATTTTTTTTTTTTCATTAGATCATGTGAATAAAACACGATTGTAATTGTAATTTATTGTAATTTATTTTGTAGTATTTGATTAGAAGAGTGTTTAACCGCGAACTTTGCTCGAAATCGTTGTTCGTTGGCAATGATTTATCGTTTCGTATAGATATAAACCATAAACTACCCTACATCCTACCTTACCGATTTCCCATCTATATTTATTATAACAGAGTATATGTATTATGTTCGGCTTTTTTTTTTTTTTCTATTCTTTCGGCCGTCCCACCGCCCCGCGTGTACCGAATTTGCCTATGCGGGACGCCGTGTTACGAAAGCAATACACACCAATTATAAATATAATTAATTATAATTAATATTAAAACACTATTTTAATTCTTATTGACGAGACACTGCGGTATATAATCGCGTAATAACCGTATTTAAACAACACAACCAGCCAATAAAAATTTGTTAAAAAGTCCTAACGCGTATCTATCACGAAAAATATTAATGTACACAACACATATATATATATATGTATATAATATAATATTATTTTCTCGATTTTCCGCCCATTAATATAATATTTTGTAATAATTGAATGTAAAATATAAATACACTCATATCTGACAAGTTAAACAATTATTTTTTTTTATATACAATTTATTTTAATGTTGACGTATATACCTACGTTTTTATTTAAAAAAAAAAAAAAAAAAACATTTTTAGACTATTGCCCCTGCATGATCCAATGCAGCCGCGTTAAATCATCTAAATGTTATAATAGGTGTAATTATTAATTTTAAAAAATAACCAACGTTCTGGACAATTTTTAATACCGAAATTAATTGCATATTAGTAATGTTTTTTTTTTCTGTAAAACCTTAACAGTGGATTATATTTATCCAATTGCACAGATATGTATGTTATAGAATATCATTATAAACTAATAATAGCGTAATGTATTTTATAAATCAATATTTGGATATTAATTATAATTTTACCTAGGGAATTCCATTCGGTTTAAATTATTTTGACATACAAAACGTATGTTTTTCTTATAGCTATGACCTATTTAAAAAAAAAATTTCAATCAACTCTAAAATAATTCACCCGTGTAACAAATAAACAGATAATAATGATTGCGTTATTCTTCCAATAAAAATATTAAACATTTGTTTCTACTCTTATACGTGACACAGTTATCCAGTCACGTATAAAGAAAAAAAATGTCTCTACATTGACCTTAATATTTTTATCGACTTTCTTTGTACACTATAAATAAAAAAAATAAGATGTAGTAAAACCCATGGATGCAAAATGAATCGATCAACTAAACTGTTCGCATAATATTATACTTAGGCTTTGTCTTATTTATTGTTTCATCTGTGTTAAACCAAATCAAATATAAATTTTTATTTTTCCATAAAATATAATATTTCGGACTTGAAACACCATAAATAATTTGTTGACGCCCATAATAGTAGGTAATATTGACTTCCTCTAGTAATTTGTATATAAATATAAAATCTCTACAGGAAACCGTTAGCTATAAAAAGGTTCCGCAATAACCATAGCAACACGCGTACGAAATTAATTCTTGACGTGTAATACGTTCTAGAATTTCGAAAATTTATGGCATTTATAAATTTCGTTATCACATTTCGCACAATTAATTTTAAATTTAATACGAATTTTATGATATTGAACTAAATTATAATTTATTTATTTTCGTGTACGTAAATACTTCCTATTGACCCAAATGCGAAACGATAAGGACATCTTCTATAGGTACTGATTGCAGCGCATCAACTTCATCCGAAGGTTATTTATACATACCAATTATTATTCAGCCCCCGTTGAACTTTTGCACAATTAAAAAATTATTAAAAATTGACCCGTAACGTACTGTAGTGGCATGGTATTATTAAAATACATAATAGTTTATGCATGGGTGTAAAACGTGCCGAAATCGGCATAAACTTCGCTTAAACTTGTATTTGAACCCAAATCGTACCGATTTACTACAATATAATATGATTGAACAAATATTTATACGAAAAGGTCTAGATTAAAATTCTGTTCGGTTCAACAACCGTTTTCCGTGTATATTGACACAAGGCTCTATCGTAATTCATATAAGTATCCCCGCTATAAATTATACGGTATCGCATCGAGTTTTATTGTGAATCAAATATTTACAACTCGTTCAATCATTATTTTATTTTAATTTTAAAAACTTTAATTCATCGATTTATATAGTAATAAAAATAAAATTCACACATCGTCGTAAAATCAGTAGGTATACATTTCTCTTGTTCTGCTCGATAAATATATAAAATGTATACGAACAGAATACATAATACATAATAGATTATATTTTATACTACAAGTTGAACAGTATAAATAATGTTTTAAAAAAACAAGTACCAAAAAAAAAAAAAAAAAATGTATTGTAAAGAAGGCGCATTCGTAGATATTTAGTTCAATTTGAAATTAAAGGATATGGAACGAAAATTAATGAAATATACATTATCACGGTGTAAAATGCAAAATCTTTATATGGACCGATCGCGGTCGGTTATCATTTAATCTCAGTTCAAAAATCAGATAAACTCCATCGTTTACGTTGGTAAAAACTATTGGTGGGTATACAAGCCATTCAAATTGCCGCCCCTATTCAATTTTAATTTTTCGCTACTGCGCGTGCGTGTCATCGATTGCAAGTGTCGAGTTAAAAAAAATATATTTTTACCCGGTTGTTGGATGCAAATACTTTTGTGTGTGTATGTGGTCAATTTTTTCACAGTGATGATATAGCAACTATAAATGAAGATTGAATATTTAAATAACCAAAACACCGAAATACATAACATAGCGTACCAAACGTCAGTAGCGAACACCAGAAGATTCTGGGATTGCAAATACCACCTTTTAATGGTAGGTGTGCGGTGGTAGCCTAAAAATACCTATACATTATGTTAAAAATCATTAAGTAGTCAGTTTTATAAATGAATAGCTATTATAAAATATAGCTGCTACATTAAATATACTACTCAGTTTTTGGTCTGCTTTTGAGAGCAATTTGTTGTGTAGGCGGAATGCCGGACATTAGACCTTCCGCCCCGATTTAATTTAGAACGTGGGTCACTGCCAGACGTAAACATAACCTCAATTCAAAATTACATATTTGATAAAAAAAAAAAAAACGAAATCTCTCCTAAAGATATACCTTGTATTTGTACGGGTACAAATTTATTTAAAATTATTAGTAATATATTGAAACAATAAATACGATTTTAAAATGTTATTTAAACGAAAAACGATAAAAACCAATTCCGTTTATTTAAAACAAAACATAATAATGATCAATAAACTATGCAAAACAGTTTCCTATATATATATATATTATACATTTATATACTAAAAAAAGAAGAAACCGAATGAATATTTCAAATTAAATTGCACAACACCGCGGGAATATGAATTGTAGGTGACTGTTATATTTAAGTAATTCTGCACAGTATATATTTCATTTAGGTATTCTTTTTACGCCCGGTAAATTGTACGAAATAAATAATACCTTTTTTATGGCCGGTTTAACTATTATAATATTGTGTTTGGAACCCCGTGGGACACCTATAATACGTGCGTCAGTTTCTACCCCTAATTAGGAAGGTTAAAGGAAATAATCTAAAAAGATTAATAGTTAAAACTTTATACTTAAATTATATCTACCTGCACGACTGCACGTGTATTATACTTAATTGAATCAGACGTGGATCGTGCTGTAGGGTATTTATTCCCAATACATAAAATATATACTATAATTATTATTTTACATTTATATACATCTTGTATGAATAACAATAATCGTAACAATTTTAAATATTGAATTAAATCGCATTATTAATGAAAAAAAAAAAAAAAAAAAAATGAAAAAAAATAGTAAGCGTAATGTAGTAGTTTTTTTTATAAACGATTCGGGTACAAATTTCGACGAAAATTGTAAAAATCAAAATATTTTTAACCGAACTTCGATCAGATTCATCGCATAAAAGGCAGTAAATAATATTTTTATTTATTTTTTTTTTTTTTTACTGCATTTTGCCAAACCCAACTTGATATTTTATTGTCCATTACAATACGTGATTTTTAAACTATTATAGTTATGGCGAAAAATAAACGAGACACAAATGTACGGTTGAATAGGATAACACTGAGTAGGAATCGAAAATAACATGCACGTACACATAAATGTTCTGCGGTACAATGAAAGAAAATGTATAGCATTTAAACTTTTGGTAGATATAAAAATAAATACGGACTATCGATATCGAGTATCGATTAGCAACGCGATAATAAATTATGAGGTTCGGTTCGGTTCAGTTGAACACATTTTGATATATCGTAATTTTAATGGTTATCATTAAAATTTAAACCTAATACGCTTATAGAAAAAAAAAAATAACAATTACATTACGCACGATTTTTTTTTTTTTTAACACCAATTACAACTTCTAATAGACATCGTGTTCAATTTTCAAGCATTTCCATTTGGCCAAACAGGATCACTAATAGAACTTCAGCATCCACATCCAGTACACCCGCAATTCGCGAAAGACTCGTATAGCCTTTTTTTTTTTTTTTGCTATTTAGGGGATATATGAATTCAGCAACGCTCAAACCAAAAGTCTGACCACGCTTGTAGTTGATACCTCTAGTATTGACTATGTATAATCAACGGTTTACAACATACTTTAAAATTCAAAATGAAAGCAAAATAAACATGTATGTACCTATCACAATAAAAACAAATATATATAAATAATGTAATTCGTTTTGTAATTTACCACACATTAATACATTATTTTTTAACATGGAATGAAATGTAAGTACTGACGAGTTATATAACTATTATTTTTTTTTATTTTTTTTTTTTTTATATATATATAAAATATATAAAATTGATTTAAATGTTAAGCGGATATACTTACGTTATTATTAAAAACCGTAGTGAGACATTCCCTCTCGCTGGATCCACGACCGCACTGAATCATCTTATAATATGTATTAATATTATTAACTTTACAAAAAAACTGACATTCTGGACAATTTTTAAAATACATTTTATTTTAGTATTATTATATTTTTTTTTAGTAAAACTATAACAGTGTATGATATCGTAATAAAATAAGCATCTTTATGAAAGACCGCCCCTTAATTCAACATTTGATCACTTTATATTTACATTATAAAATAATAATTTATTATTTTTATATTAAATATGATGTAGTAGTGTTCGCCGGTCGTTTAATTTTAAATAGGTATCTATTAAAATATACTAATGACATAGGCGGAAATGACGGGGCTTGGGGAACTTAGCCCCCCAACATTTTGTCGTGTTTTATACAAAATCATTTATATGAATATGAAGGCGAACAATAAGTTAAGTCAAGCGATCACTTAACACTAAAGACTATCATCAGACTTAAGATCAGAAATTAAAGTTGCCAAAAATTCTATTATAAATTCTTGCAAAAAAAAAAAGACTTAAAACTTGACGATTTAAAATATTATGTCTCAAAACAAGTCTACCCAAATGAATACAAATAGTGGCAAGTGGCATTCACATTTCCTATTAGCTCATCAACATATGAGCGTAGTTTTTCTGCCATGAGGCATTTAAAAACTTGGTTAAGAACATCTATGCTTCAAAATCGTTTTAACTCAATCTCAATTCTTTATATTGAAAAAGAAATTGTAAAAACTATCGACAATGTACTACATAGTAAGCAAATTTAGAGAAAAAAATAGAACAGTTGTTTTACAATAATATGAACTATATTAATTATGGTATTTTATTGGTGTACTTATGTGTACTTACAGCCTACAGGATGCTAACATTTTTTTATGATTAAATTAATTAAATTGAATAAAATATGCGATATAATGAAGTTTATGTTTAAACTTATTGAAACATATTATTTGTATTAAGTTATTTATTTATTTTTTTTTTTTTAGTATATTTAGCCTCCCCGGAAATTTTAATAGACTTCCGCCTATGACTGATGAATACCTGTAATATCATTAGTAATTTACATATAGACAGACAACGTCTAGTACACGTATCTAGCGAACAATTTAGGAAAACCGTGGAAAATATGAAAACCCCGCGGTAGTAATATTAAGAGTAATATAAGCCTATCGTTATAGTATACGAGGTAGGTATGACTTACGGATGAGAAAATATCGAATTTAATTACATAAACAATAACATTGTGCCAGGGCAGAAGAATGAGTTGACCGTTCAAAGAAATTCATGAAGATAAAATGTCCGACTATGTCAGTATGGACACGGAGGGGTGTGCATGAAATCCGAATATCTGAATTATCCGAATATCCGGATATCCAAATCCGGATTTGTCGAATTATCCGGATTATCCGGAGTTATGGATTTTCTTTTTATATGACTTACAGTTATGGTAAAATAAATTATTTTATTTTATTGTAATGAAAATTTAACGGTAAATTAATACTAAAGTTTTATGATTTATAATATACTTATCATAATTTCATTGGCTATTTATAGTTTTTTAATAGTTATCAAAACAACAAGTTATTAAATTGTTGAATTTATTTTATACCTATATGACTTATATTATATCGAAGTTCGTATCATTACGATCGTTCGAAATGTATACGTTTCAAATAGGTAGGTAATACCCATTCCAATTTACTAATCTTTACTGTATAGCCTTCAAATGGTTAATGAAAAAGGTTTTTTGAAGATAAGATAAATTTATACTACAACAATAATTTCCATTGATATAATTATTTATACGGACATTTTATCTTACAATTATCAAGTAAAAATTATTTTAAAACATTGTATACCTTTGTTCGAAAAATATGTTATAGAATTAAATTTATAAGAATATAAAAAAGAATCATTAATCAGCAAATTTGAGTTGGATAATCTAAATTATCCGGGATAATCCGCGAAATCCGAATAATTCGGATTTTTGATATGCCCACCACTAGTGCGCAGTGCGCAGTGTTGGCATGTTGCCGATATTTAAAGTCAAGGGGGAAATTATTCGGTGCGTCGCCAACTCGCCGCATAATTTACATTGTTAAATTACAATCTTACAAATCGCTTTGCATTATTGCAAATGTATTAATATGGCCCCATGGCGTTGACCATAAACGGTCATAAACGGTCATACCCGTGGTCTACGTTATAGTGTGTCGTGCAATGACGTCTATGGCGAAATGTGGGTCACCGCGCTCCTATGTTAACGCATCTTTTCAATTTTCGTTGAAACCCGGGTAACGAGTGTTTTGCGTGAGCGGGTAATAATTGTAATTATTATATTTAGGTCCATAACTATTACGCAACATGTTATCGTGTTTGCTGTGTCGGCGGAGTTCGTTTCTTTTATTTTCATTGGACGGGAGAACTTCAATTATATAAAATTAATGCCGAGTGGGCCGTGTTACGTAATAACTGTTAACGTTTGTCATAGAACCGAATTTAATTGGTCGACGATGGCTTATATAACGCGATCGACGAAAATTTAATAATCGAATTGAATGAACGATGAGCACCGGACCGCTTTATTATAATAAATAATAATAATTTACCACGAAACAAATCCAGTTTTCACCGCTGACGGACAAGATGACCGGATACACGTAAAAAAAAAACCCGCAATGTAAAAAACTGGAAAGTTTAATTTTGACTATGCTGCACTGTACACCAGAGAGGATCAGAAGCTGATCGGAGGCTGTCAGGAGGCGTTTGCACGCACTGTCTAACTGTAAACCACTCGTATCATATTTCCGATTTTCAGATAGTACATCGGGTATTTTACATGAAGACTTGCTCTAATTTAAAACTTTATAAGAGCTCTTTCGTTAAATATTGAATTTAAACAGATTCCCGATATTTTTCCCGAATAAGGGGAAGAACGAATAAAAAGCAAATACTACACATTTTTTTTTTTTTACTTTTTATTTTTTTTCTTATTTTTTTATGGATACATTAGTTAATTTGGTTACCACGGGTACAGAAGTACCCTTTAAAAATAATAAATTACAAGGCAACAACGGTTAATTTTGATAGGTACGGAACGCTAACAGAAAAACACGTTTTTATATTTTGTGTACCTAATTTTAAAACTGTGCATTTTTAATTAATTTTTGAATCTTAAATAATAATAACTTTAATAATAAAAAATGTATATTAATAGAAATTATTTTTTATTACTCTAAATATATTATCGGGAAAACGACATTCGGGATAAATGCTGTTCAATATATTTACGATACTTTAGAAAGTTATTTCATTAGCAATCCATGCAGTTTTCTTAGTTTTAAGGAATAATCGAAAATATCGTACCAGATCAGATGTTGACGTCCTTATATTACGATCGGTCGGCTGTTCAGTCGTGGACACCTGTTCCCGACTGCTGTCGGTGAGTATCGAGCAGTAGGTTAGTGGAAAATTCGAATAATTTAAATTATTTTGAAATTGCACAAAACTGGACATTTGCCACCGGCCCCTTATAAAATCACTCGTATTACAGCAGATATCCTCTTAAGTATATCGTAATACAGGGATGAACACAGGAAATATTTCTGTGGGATTTTGAAAAAATGTTCATAAATATCATACTTTATTACTCTTTAGATACTCGTATGTATATATATATATAACCTATATATATATATATATATATATATGCATTGATCTATTTTCTTTGTAAATCTCATGGGAAACTTTGAAATAACTATTAAATTTATAGGTCAGGTAATTTATTCTTCACATTTTTCCTGATATTTCCGTGGGTGGGGATTTGGAACCATTTTTCCTATCGTAATAATATCAAATTAGTTTATGTGAATAATTTTATTCAAACAATAAATTCAGCTACGTATTTATAAATATGAATTACACAATTATCGACAATATAAACTTTTTCAGATAATAAACTGTGACAGTAATAAACTGTACAAGAAACACAATACCAAATTTTTAGGAAATGCTATACAAAGAGGTGAAGGTGATATATCCCCATTAACCGTTTTTTTTTTTTTTTTTTGTAAAAACTCATTTATGAGCTTTATGAATTTTCTGTAATTATTATTCTATTTTTTAAAACCATCGTATTACTTATTGACTATCGCCGAAATAATAAAAAAAAAAAACAAGAATAATTGATTTAGTTCTTTGTATTATTTAATTCTTTAAATATAAATAAATTAATATATATTTATATATATATATATATATATATATATATATATATATATTTTTTTTTTTTTAATTAAAATGCCGTTTGGCGTATCTTACAATAAAATGAAATATTTTTAAAAAAAATGACATATTATGTTGTATTATATGTAATAAGAATAACAGATACGTATTGTTTGAAAGAATAAATATTTTACCTACATCTACCTATATCCTGAAATTTTTTTTAATGATTTTATACCTAGTTAGTTACAAGTTATATTTGGATCTCCCTTCTACCATAAGAAAATGCTGAACACACCACTGGGCTGAATTCGTACCTAAATGTAATAAATAAATTATCACGTTTCCGATCAGATCTCTAATTATATACAAATTTAATTTCCAAAATATAAATATAATATTTCGGTTATTGCGTACGCTAAAAGTGGGTCAACATCAATAAATTTAATATTTTCCCCCTCCCCGTTCGGAAAATTCTCGGGCAATGGTGGCGGCGAATTTAAAAAATAATTCACGATATTTCCTCTGCGCGATCGGAATATATATTGGTAAAATATATGGGATGAAGAGCGAAGATAAATTTAAAACAAACTTAAAATACGTAAATGTTGCCAAGTCTTAAGTATGTATATATATATATATATATAATATAATATATACGAGTCAGAAAACTGAACGGTTTGCGTAATGCAATTGCGAAAAATATAACGTTTAGATCCATTCGGTGATGTATATATTATTTATATTTTGTGTGAAAGTTGTAAACGTAAATGTATATTAAATTGTGAAGAAACAAAAATACATACATATATTATATACAGGACGATCGTTTTATTATACGAATCAGTGATTATCGGTGATTTTGTGTAAATTTGATTTTGGTTTTTTCTGCCACTGTTATAGTATATAAAATCGTTTAATAATCTTGTATTATCATTATATTATTTTTTCAAAAATCGACTAAGAACAGGAATATAAAATTATATTTTCGAATTTTACGGAATTTATTTCCAATTTTGTAAAATTTAAACATTCTTTTTTACATTTTTATTACCACCTTATCGATAAGCCTTTTTCACTAATTTATACTGCCCAATACACACTCAAGGGGTATAGCCGTTTTTATGAATGAATATGACGTTTTTAACCGAAACTCCAGACAAAACTGTAAGAACATCGTTTGACGGATTTCAAATTTTAAAATGTATTATGATTTTTTAGACTCTTTACTAGGATACGGTTGAAATTTTTTTTTTTTAGTTATGACTATCTTTATGGCGAGTAATAGGCAATATACTTGAAATACATTATTAACATTTTTTTATAAATAATACAATCAGTTTTTTTTTACGTTTTCTAGTAAAACAATTAAATGTCTATTTTCAAAAAAAAAAAAACCTAGTAGAGAACCTAATGATTCATAGTCCGTTTTATTTAAAATCGTAATCCCGTAAATTGTATATTTAATATATACAATATCAAAATGTTTCGACAAATATTCGCATTACCAATATGGATCGAGGGTAAAAACTTTGAAAATATTACTGATGGATGATCGCAATTAATGATTCTCTAGGAAATGACCGTGAGAAATTAAATTTCAAATTAACTCAAAACCTATAAAATATATGTGATACAGATAATCGGGATGATTGACGACGACAAAATAATCTCCCTGTACATACGTAGACGGTGTATACAAAAAAATTCCAAAATGCAATACATAACACGGAATTATAAACATTATCGAATTATAGTAATGTCTTATTCGAAACCACACGCACATACACGAAACGTGTAAGTATAAAACGAAAAATACCAAAATTCCGTTACAATATTAAAAGCCGACGCGTATTGTACACTAAATAATTCGGGCGGCGAGGGCGGCAGATGAGGACGCAGAGCCATCGGCGAAACGGTAAACACATTTAAAAACACATTTCCTTTTATCCGAACATTTGCTTTCATTACGTAAATAAACAACAACAAATATTATTATTATTATTATTATTTCCACGCGCGGCGTTTTACGCGTTTTACATATTATATATTATATTATTTTTTTTTTTTCTTTTACTATATCAGACAAGTCGCATTTGTTCCGAACGTGTGTGTCAAACGAGTGTCAGTGGCCGTCAATCAGTCGCGGCTGCGGCTGCGGCGGCGGCGGCGGTGGCACACCGGCTAATGGACCACCCGGTCTGCGCGCGCGATATTCCTCCGGTGGGAGGGGGGTGGGGGGGAACGAAAACGGCGGCGGTTTGTCTCGCCCGCCATTTTGACAAAGAAGCGCGTAGAGATCGTAAATGGAAAACTAAATAAAGAAAAAAAGGAGGAGATGGTGAACAGGAAGAAAAAAAAAGAAAAAAATCCCGGCCGTACATTATACGGGTACAGAGAACATTATACGCGTCATGCCCCGCACGGGGGTATATCAATTACGGCGGGGGTGTCGCGGAATTAAAAATCATTTGTCCCGGGCCCGGGGGTGGGTGCGGCAGGGCACGTCCGGAGAGGAAATCCGATTTCGCCTCCGGCCGCGCCGACGATATTATTCCGGCCGGAGCCCGGTTATTCAATCAAACGTCCCGTGAAATTGAACGTAAACACGCGAAACTATTAAATTACCGCGCTATAACCAAACAAAAACACACACATATATATACCTCTCGTATATATTTATATTATTAAACACACACAAGACGCGAAATCCAATACGGTAGTCGGACGTCGTGATGATGGCCATCGCCGCCGGCGGAACCGATCTGATTGATAGTGTACACCGCCTCCTCCTGTGTGTACACTAATAATAATAGTAATAATATGTATAATACACGCCGCGGCACTGACGGTCGTGTTTGTTTTAGAATTTGTCCTCCCCGGCTGACACCGCCGCGCCATTAACCCCCGGGGGACCCGTCCAAGACACACAATACCTACGTGCCGTGTTTTAGGTACTTGTTGAGATTTTTGCGGTTTCTTTTCCGGAGCCCGCCCGCCCGACCGCCGGGCCCGACCGCCGCCGCGGACTCTTACAAAAACACACACGCCGCGCCATACGGTCTGAAATACTTACGGCGTAGACGCCGGGCAATTATTTGTAACTGCCGCCCGTCAGTCTTGCCCGTACACTCCGGCGACGGACCTGTACGCCGGAGGGAGGGGGAGGGGGAACAGAAAAAAAAAAACCCGTTCGAAAACTCTCACGGCCCGCAGACGTGGTTTTTTTTTTTCTTGTTGTTATTTTTGATTTTTTTTTTTTGGCGGGGAGGGTTTCCCCGCCACCTGCCCCCCAACGTTTTTCTTCGCCTCTCGTCAACTCTGCACGTTTCCGTAGTGTACGACAGTGTGTCATACCTCGAAAATTCATAGTAAACGTTCCTCTCGTCCGATTACGGCCCGTTGGTATTTAAACGTAACATTTATATACGAGGTGTGACAATAAAATAACGAGAATTTCTAAATATAACCTAAACTATTAACGTTATCTATAAAACGATTATTGAAATATGATTAGAAAACACTTATCTAAAAGTACTATGAACACTGATAGTTAGTACGTTAGTAGCCTTGTTATTAGTGCGAGTTCGACTATACTGCCGAAAAATGTTAGATATAAAAATCGAACAACATGTGTTAACATTAAATTTCTTGTTAAATTAAAAAAAACTGCCGCGGAATCGTTTCGTATGTTATGTGAAGTTTATGGTGAAGAATGTTTATCAAGAGCTCGTGTTTTTGAATGGCACAAACGGTTTTGTAGTGGAAGGGAGGACGTCGAAGACGATGATCGTTCTGGACGTCCTACCACGTCTTCAACAAACGAAAACGTTGAAAAAATCGACAAAATTAATTAATCAATATTATTATAAAGAGGTATTAGTTAAATTAAGAGAACGTGTCAGAAAGAAGCGACCAGATCTATGGAAAAATGGCTGGGTTCTTCACCAAGACAATTCTCCAGCTCACAGTGCATTTTCAATTCAACGTTTTTTAACTGAAAAAAAAATTTCTGTACTTCAACATCCCCCGTACTCGCCAGACCTTGCTCCTTGTGACTTCTTCTTATTTCCTTCTTATTTCTTTTCCCATTTTCAAACAGTTGATGACGTAAAAATGAAGGTACTTTGAAGGTGATAATCATTAAATTATAACATTTTTAAAATAAACAACTTTTATTCAAAAAGTCTCGTTATTTTATTGTCACACCTCGTATTTGTTGTCCGTTTGATTGGCAACAAAATAGTAAACGAATGGTAATATTCGCGGCATTTGGACGGTTATCTGCGGTTATTTCAATAATTAAATACGTAATTTAATGACAAAAACCGAACGTTTCAAAATATTATATCGTTATAATATATAATATTATTATAGTTTTTTTTTTTTTTTCTGTCGTCCCGTAAAAATGTATAAATGTTATCATTACGAAATCGCGTTGACACGTGATGTATATTATTCTACGTATAATAATTCCAAATCGATCGCAAACGTTCAACAAATCGTCAAAGCGGACACACACACACACACACACGAATATAAAACATCCGAGAAAAAAAAATAACGCGTCGAACGATTATTTTGAAAAAAGTCCAGAAATTCTCTTGTTTCCTGCCAAATGCACTATATTGTTGTTAGCGAGTCCGCGCGTTTATCGAATCATCACCGTTTATCTGTGTTTCGTTAATTTGACTTTGACACGACGTATATAGCGTAGGATGTCGAGTTCAACGAGTGGCCGGAGTGTAAAATAAAATATAAACTTAAATAAAATTGTCCGTAAAACATACGTACGTATTATAATAGGTAAATGCTGTGTTTATTATAATAATAATAATAATAATAATAATAATTTTTTTTTTCTTTGAAGGAATACAATTGAAAAACTTTTGTAATCTATATAATATAATACGTTTAGTTAAAATATTAAGGATAATGATGATATCAATATTCATATCTGTTGAATTGCAGCCGACGCACATTCCGCACAGTTGGCTACATGGCACGTCTCGGCCGATTCCAGCAAAAACGGCGGCAAATAAAACGGCGGTCCGCAAGAAACTCCAGTCGATTGTGTCCTGGAAAATATTAATTTAATTACTTTTCTATATGACAATAGTTTATAGTGCCGTATTTATGAGGGGGGCGGGACGATTTGGGGCGAATTCACCAGGCGCCGAAATTTAATTTTCGTTTGTTATTGATGAAAAAACTACGACACTGTGTTGTAACAATCGATTATAGTTTGAGACACAAAAAACGAAATTATTTTCTATTTCCTCTGACAGTAATAAACATGTAATAGCATACAACTTTGCGTCGTAGAATTTGAAATATTGCAATTGTTGCGTAGGTGGTGACCGTTGTTACCCAATATCCCATATAGTCGGAATAATAGAAGTCCAACACTTATTTCGCCCCTATAACACTGGCGCAGTAGTCCACCCATGAGCGGTATCCTAGTTTTTTAATTTTTTTATTATTATTATTATTATTATCTGTTTAATATCTCAAAATACGATATTATTATTATCGCCAATAAGTACCGCCAGTACCGGCCTAATTTAACGACTAAGCAAACGGCACTTTTTGTGCTACGATCGATCGCACGCCGACCCGATCCCCGGCACCTAACTGTACATACAAGCAGTGGCATGTTTGTTTTAGTGATGTGGCATAAATACAAATTTTTAAATCCGGAAATTTATGTTACGAATTTCAAAACAAGAAATTTTGTATGTTAAATTTTAAATTTTAAAATTTGGGTTTGAGCGTACAGATTTCTATTTTTTTTTTTTTTAATCTTAAAATCAATTCCTTAGGTAATTTTTTTACATTATAAAATGAGTTAAATAATTTTATTCATTTCAATGCGTGCTACCATAAACAATTTTATTAGTAAAACAACGTTTGTCGGGACAGCTAGTATATATAAATTAGAGTGTAATATGTATGAGTTTTTTTGCTGTACTTGTTTTTTTTAAATACATTTCTATTTGTGATATTTTTTAAATTAAAAAAAAAAAAAAAACGTTTTTAATGTTTTACACATGCTATCAACAATAAGATAATAATAATAGTTTTATGAGAAATTAATTAAAATCACAATTTTAAAAACTAAAATTTGGATTCAGATAAAAATCCGGATTCTCGAACTTCGGCAAATCGGGAATTTTCCCATCACTAGATTACGGGGCAATTAGGTTCAACTGCCTTGGGGCACTAAAATTTGCACAGTTACTAAAAAAACCTTTAACAACTATGCTGTGCTGAACATTGAAGTGGAATTGGTTAAAAATATTGACTATGATGAATTAATAGCTACAAATAAGCAACTATAAAGTTACTTTAGTAATAAATATACTCATATATTATATTGTAGTGTGAAACCGATCAAACAATAATAACCCTATAAATCGTCTAAATAGACGTTTTATACTTCATCTGGTTATCGGTTTAACAGGGCGACAAAATCCTTAATAGGCCATTGCATACAGGACATATATCTAATCAATTATTTTTCGAATTTAACAAAATTTATCAGTCTTGAGTCCTTACCTGAAATGGTGAAACAGCGTAGTAGTCGGTTCTGGTACATGGTGATAAGTCAATCTTGTAGCCAGCTGTCTTCGGGCGTTTTGATGAGCCACCGGCGGTTCACGGTGCAAACCCCAAGGCATAAAAGCCGAACCAATAGTAGCAGCAGTCGCGGGCGTATCAATTTTGTCTGACAAAATATCGGTTCGATTTAAAATTATTCAGTACGCAAATAGTATAAAATGTATCAAACACTATTACCGACAACGCTGGACTTTCGAGATTTCTGTGTAGTCGTCAGGGACTTGCATAAAGGAACGCAATGCTCGATAGCCTTCAGTAAGTCGTGTTCGCATCGACGGAGTACCAGCTCCAGGACCGATCGTTTTTTCTCTGGAAACAACCGGCAAAGCAAATCGAGAGAACCCGGCGGCACCACTCCTTTAGTCCCGTCAGCCGATGGAACCTGAGAAGTAGCCGACAGATTTTCTTCGGAGCGAGGCGTTTCTTCTTTAGCTATAACAATCGATGCGAGAATGAACCCCAGCGTCCTTATAATAATTATCGACAATCAATCAATTTATACATACCGACGGGCGATTTCGAGGTTGGAACAGTCATACCGAATATGGGACCTTGTGGTAAACATCCGAATTTTGTCCCAGAAGTAACAGAGGCCAATCCCAATGCAATGGCATCCTCGGCAGCCTGTTGTCTTTTTAATGCTACCTTTAAATCGGACAATTCGACATGACAATCATTGTAAATAACAATAAAAAATTTGCTACAAATTTATAACGATCGACTATCATATTTACAGATAATTTATGCGATATTAATTATTGTTTATCTAGATATTATAATTTCAAATACTCATTATAAAAATTAATTTTTAATCATTCAATTTAATGTGTCCATTCCAAAGTAATTTAAACAATTTAATAAATAATAAAAAAAAAAAAATCACAAAAATATAATAACTATATTTAGATTAATTTTGTTTTTTATTCCATACTAAAATATATATATATCATTTTAAATTACGTGAATAATTTATTTTATATTTCATATTGAATTTAGTTTTATAATATACCTATAATAATACCTATTGTTTTAAAAAAAAATTTTTATTACTCGTATAATTATATTCTATGATGTTTAAATTAAAATACATTTTATACCTTTTTATTTAAAAAAAAATTTTACTTTACACTGTAAAACATAATAAGTAGTAAATTAATAAATAAAATTATATTTAGTATTCATAAATAATAAATACAATATTTTTCTTCGCTTCTTCTATTAAAGATTATGTTTTATTTTATTATTATTATTATTATTTATTTTTTTTTTTTTTTGAAAGAAACCTATTTGTTATAAAGAAGGATTGTGTATTAATAGTGATATAATTCAGATATATTATGTTTAAAAGTTTCTTCGTAAATTTCAATATATTTCCTCTATATATTTATATTTGAATATTTTTAGTTCTTTAAAAGAAATCGCACAGAAGTTTTGTAATTATTTTAGTTGAATTTAAATTTAATTTAATTTTTTTTGTTTTTTTTTTTTTTTAATATAAATTCAGAGATGCGTGTGAGTATAACCTACTCGAAACCGGGTAACCGTTATAAAATCGTTAAATTTCGCCTTAACTCACTTGAGCAGCCATAACCCGTTGTCTTTCGGCTATGAGATTGCACTTCGGGCACACGCACTCTTTGAAGGTGCATCGTTTTTTGTGGCCCTTTAACCACGATATAACTCCGTGATTCCGACATCGCGCGCACTTCGGTCGCCGTCCCTCTGAGTTGTCCATATTGCTGTCAGCGGAATGATGAACGCCGATGACCTCGGTACGGTGGCAAAGAGTAACGCGAGACTTGACGGGGCGGAGTCAGTTTTTCATTGGCCAAGCTCGGTCCGAGATCATCAATGTCATATACAGTACAGCCTCGCCTCTATGTAATATCATTAGATAACGTTAAGTGAAAATAAGCAAAACCCTTTTTACACAGAGGAATACAGGAATATGGGCGCAGTTCACCGCGTGTACGGTTTTATTTATTTACTCGTCGGCCGTTTTTTTTTTTTTTTTTAAGTAATTATTATACACCTTGAACGTATAATATAATACATACGTGTGAAAATGATAATTGTTGATGCCAATGATCTAAGAAACCACTCATCAGATCGTCGGGATTTTTTTTTTTTTTTTTTTTCTAATGAAAGAGTACATCGCGGATCAGGTTTTAAGCCTGATTCCGATTTTGTAAGGTTATAAGCACAATCGATTAATTATTTTTTATAAATAATAGGTGAATACGCTAGAGCTGAAATTATAACGCGTTTGAAACAGGCGACCCGCTAAACACCGAACGGAAATTTACGTACGGCCTCGTACGGGGCATAAGATTGCGGATCTTAGAAAAAGTATCCGATCGACGCTAAAATGTTAACCGGCTGTACGAAAGGCGATACCGTTTTTTATTCCGAAGATTCCTATGATAACTCGGACTATTCTTTCGAGTTCAAACGCCTTCGATATCCCGTAAATCTTTGCTTTGCGATGACTATGCGATAAATCATAATTTTGACTAGCAGGCGTCGACAATTCAGATCCCTCCTTCACTCGAAGGCGATAATTTTATGTCGCATGTTCTCGAGAGTTGGCTAAGAAAATAATTTATATATGTATGCACCTAATTAAAAAACGAACCAAGAAGTATTATAGATTTGTATTATATGCACCAAAAACTATTAAAATTCATAAAACTACCATCGGTACATGTTGTTGAATGTTTTTTCTAGCTTCGAGTGAAAATTCTTGAATATTTCATTAAAATCTCTCTATAAACTTGAATTTTAAATGTGAAACTACTATTAGTATCTATATTGAATTGTATTTCTACCTCAACTCAAAATTCTCAAATTGTTGAACAAAATCTTTTTTTATAAGTTTTAATTTTCAAATGTGTTCTATTTGTCTATGTCTTAAAAAAAAAAACAATTATTAGATAACTCGGGCAAAACCTGATGAATTAGATAGTATAAATATATTCATTACCTTGCACTTGTTATTTATTTGTAATATTATTACCGCAGCATCGTGCATATCATAGGCGAGTCTAGTATTTATTTTTGTGGCCAACAAAAATTTCATGGTATGTAACTTACGGAGTTAGCCCCCGTAAAAAAAATCATAAAATATTTTTATTAGAAATTGTTGCCTATTCACATTATATAATGCCTCTCTCTCAAAAATTCCCTTAAATGCATGCTGATTCCTGAACTCCTTTTAAGAATAAAATAATTTATATATTCTAATTTGTCAATATTTTTTATTAACTATAAAAAAAAAAAATTGAGTTTTACATATAATAAATTGAAACAAATTGCAGTATATTATATTTATTATACGGATTAGATGGTTTTATTTGACAACAAAAATTATTTTTAATAACTCCAGTCGACATTTGAAAGGTGTCATGAATTTAAAATTCTTCAATTCAGTCTCCGTAGTTTATGTTGTTGGTCATCTGCTGTTCAATAAATAAAAACATTAATGAATTCAGTCTTTGTTGATTCATTTGACTACGAAGTTTTTGATTCCACTATTGTTAGTTTCGAAAACACTCGCTCACACGAGCAACTTGTTACGGGTATGGTATTAAAAATTAACGACAAGCAATGACTTAAAAAAATTCCGAAAATAAATTATTTTTTGATTATTCTGAGGAAATCACTCCGACTATATATGGTTTTTGAAGTAGAACCTTCATTGGTACGCCAGGCATATTTTTTTAGTAATTGGACTGCGTGAAAAATATTTTACTATTTTTACTAGCGTGATATTTATGCCGAATATATAAAATAATATCTACTTTTAAATCTATAAATAACTATTAACCGGGACTGAATGGTAATTAACTGAATGATAACTTTTTTTTTTTTGTGTGGCATCAATGACGGGCCGGGAACTGGCCTTGCGGAAATGCTACCGGCCCGCCACCATCATTTATTCAAAAATGAAAGACACATAATAATTAAATACACATTAAAAATCCCGTTTTCCCCTTCGCGGGGCGGGCTCACATCGGTACTTACAACTAAGTATTTACAAAATCTTACAAAACTAAAATATGTACATTCTTTTTTTTTTAAAAATAAAAACAAATTCTTTAATACATAATATACACAATTATAGACAGCTGCTGCTACTGCCGCCGACGCTCCGGCGCTGCTCCTGCTGCTGCCTCTGCTGCTGCTACTGCTGCTGCTGCCGCTGCCGCCGCTGCCGCCGCTGCTCTGGCCGCCTCCCACAACTGAATGATAACTAACCTAACCTAACCTAACCTAACCGTAATTATAAATGTATAAGAAATCTGTCGACTAAATTAGGTAACAATATTCCTGAATGGGGAGGTGATACACCCCCCCCCTAATGACCCACCTTCAGCCCATCTTTGACAAGACTCCGATTACTATAATTACTAGGGCCCGGATTTATATGCAAATGCATATTTGACTACAATTTACCTAGAATAATTTTGAATTAAAATGTCGATGTAGTGTAATGTGTGTGATTCTATAGTTAGTTTTTTTTTTTTCCCAAATTTAAAAGTAAATGTATATAAATTGCATATTTCTGGATAATTGCATAAATGTTGCATATTTTACACATATTCATTAAAAGGGGGGGTATTTAAAACCCGGTATTTCCTATGAATAGGGTTAGGTTTTGCTAGATTTAAACTTACGAGTGTACTGTCGAAAAAATCGTGGATTTTCTAAATTGATAAAAATCTATAGTATAATCAACGGCGAGATAAGTTAATGTGACGAAGATCAGTCGTTGACGATTTATCGTGTTTTAAATATGCTCCGATTGTATCATGTAACGTCAAAAGAAGTTTTTCCAAACACAAAAGTATCCTTCGAGATAATCGTAGGAGTTTTCAATTCGAAAACTTGAAATAAATTTGTATTATATCATGCTGGTACTCGTCGCATAATAATTTAATATAAATAATATTAGTAATATTTTTCAAACACAATGTCATTAATCATAATTCATAAAATTAATGTTATTCTGATTTTTTTTAATAAACTTTTTTATACATTTATTTAGATTGTCTAATGTTTTTACTATAAATCGTATACAGTAGTAATTTGTAATCAAAATTTGTTTTGCATATTTTAGAACTGCACAATTTGTGTTGTACTGCACACAATCGCGAACCCTGGTCTATAATAATCTATCATAGGATCATAGAGATTAGAATTTGTATAGTAATAATGAATTATTATCCCGTGTTTCAAATATAAAATCGCCGTTATTATATAGCCGTGTCATATTAAATTATTACATGACTTAAACTTTAAAGGAATACTAATTTTTTTTTATTCTAACTCGTCAAAATATCTTTATAATTAAGATTAATTTTTATGTTCACAAAACAGACATTTTATCATTATTATTAGCCGGGTTTTATTATGCCGATTATCGCGTGTACTCAAAAGTCATTTGTTATGTGCAACAATTAAATGATCGATTTATAAACCACAACAAATATTATTTCTAGTAGCTTTTATTTTCTCCTTTATAATACAATTTATGATCAACAAGTGATCAAAGATTTTAGGTAGTTTTATTCAAACAATATTGATCAACAAGTTATTGAAACAAATGTGAAGTTATGGCATACATATTTCGACAAATTTGATGTACATGGTGTTTTTGATGCTCTTGATAAGTGCAATAAAAGACATGTATCCAAATATTTTTAAACTCCTTCAAATTTCCGCGACATTACCCGTTACATCTTGTGAACCCGAAATAAGTTATTCTACATTGAAACTAATTAAAACATATGTTAGAAATTCTATTGGTTAGTGAAGACTTAATGGATTAGCATCTTTAAATATTAATCGCGAAGTCGCGGAGATAATACAAACATTGCCGTTGGATCAGAAACGTCGCACTTCTTTTATTTTATAATTTATTATTATTGAAATTATCTATTGTAATATTATATCTATATATCCATATATAATCTATTGTAACAGACGTAATTTATAATGATTTTTTTAAAATTAAAATCTAAGTTATACTTTGTAATACTTTGAACGTATATTGTATAATATTTATAATTAACACCCTCCTTACACAAATCCTAGTTACGCCACTGATCTAGTGAATCGTTTAGAGTCTAAACTTTAGACCAAAGTTCTATGTTCATACACGAAGTACACGTTATTTATTCGAGTGCGGCGCGACTATGCTGGGAATACGTTAGCCACATTGAACGCATTTCGCCCACATCGATAATTTTATCTAAGAATAAATTACATTTTTTTTTTTTTTATTCGGACTACCATCACAGAACACGACACGTGTGTAAAACTTACATATTATATTACTATTTTGTATTTTGTATTTTTAGTTTTTTTCATTTTCATTTATACTTGTAGGTTATATACCTACCGTTTGTTTATAAACGATAAAAATAGACATATTTCTGATTGATAACATTTTTTTTTTTTTTTCCGGGGGAAGGCTTCATATAAGAATTACATTAATTATAATAAAGTTGAGATTTTGACGGTGTTAAAAAAAAAATGCACAGTAAGCACCAACTAAAATTTAATGGGAAAACCAATGTGGCTCGTGTTCATTAAAAAATATGCACAAATATTTTAATATTATACAAATACGACGATATCCATCAATCCGGTGTCAACGTATTCAAATCCGAGCTGGTTAATAAATTCAAAATCGGAAGGGCCAAGTGGCCACTCGGGCGAGTGGTTATGGCGGGATTGATTTTTATTTCCGAACTCAAAGAAAATGTACAAAAACAAGGCCAATATCGAGTATAAAATACGAATAATTTACGTTAACTATACGCATTAGTGATGTGACATAAAACCGGATTATTCAAAAATCCGGATTTTTGGATTTTGAAATCCCAAAATTTATGTATCGAATTTTAAAATCCAAAATATGGGTTTACCGTACGGATTTCTGTTTTTAAAAATCTTAAAATTGAATCCTTAGGCAATTTTTTTTACATTATTAAATGAGTTAAATAATTGTATTCATTTCAAGGCGTGCTACAATTTTTATGAGTAAAACGTCGTTCGCCGGGTCAGCTAATAATGTATTATGTAAATTATAATGTAATATGTATGATTTTTTTTTCGTTGTACTTGTTTTTTAAAATTAATTTCTATTTGTGATATTTGTTTGAATTGGAAAAACATATTTAATGTTTTACATATTTAGTGTTATTAACAATAAGATAATAATAATAGTTTTATGAGAAATGGATTAAAAAATATAAAATCACAATTTTAAAAAACTGAAATTTGGATTTTGTTAAATGTCGGTTTTCGATACTTTTAAGTATAATAATTATTTCAATAATAACACAACAGAGAAACACACAAAGCGTAGGTGGACTAAAATCTGTTCCGATTTTCCGATTTCATACCATAAAATACTTTGCTTAAAAAGATTAAGTTTTTCAAAGTTCTCGAAATTTCACCCCTCAGTTCCTTTTTTTTTTAGTTTTATTTTCTCGAAATACTTTTTCGGTTAGGTATTAAAAATGCTCCAAATTATTTGTATCGTTGATGTTGATCGATTAAAAATATCTACGTGTAGTGCGACAATATAATAATCTACTAACACATCAATATACCGGTTGTAAATAAATCAGCTGCCGGATCGATATTTACTACATTGGTTTTTAGAAAAATTTACGATAACAAATTAAGATAACTTAACTTGTGATTAGGATTAAAAGAACCTAGTCTAAAGATTATTGAAAAAATTAACATTTAAATTTGGCGGTTTTTTTTTTTGTTCTTTTACCGTGGTAGTTTTTAAACTACTATTGTTACCACGGTATATAATATAAGATTAAAAACCACGCTCTTTGATATCAACACTTATCAAATTTGTGATAACAGTTATAGTCATTAACATCAGTCACAAAACTAAACATTTCCAGAAGAGATTTAATATTTTCTTACGCTTAAAAATTTCAACTGGTATTTTAATTAAAATGGCTGTGGATATGGATTTGAAAAATGTAAGTAAAAAAGTTGAAATCAAATAATCTGTAACTAAGTTAATATAACTTGTCTAATAAATTATCAAAATACAATTTATATCAATTAATAAATATAATAATATATATCTAATTCGTTTATTTGAATAAATCCAGTAATATTTTGATAAAAGCTTAATTTATTGTGATATAACTTTTTTTTTTTTAAAAAAGTCTAGAAGTCTCGAGTAAGTATTACAGAAAATATGTAAACAAATATTGAACAACAAATTAATGTTTAAGTAGATAGCCTATACAGTCTACACACTTATTACTTATTGATCATTTACTCACTGTCAACTGAAAAACTATTAATTTATCTATACATGTTGTATATCTATATAAATAAAATTATAATATTAAACTTAAATTTATTTTAATATGATTGTTTTAGGCATTCAAAGAACTGCATGAAAAACTATTGTATGCATCTCAAAAAATAAAGTTGGCCGATATGCAAATTGATTCCCATCGCCGTACTAAGCAACATAATCTTCTTACCAAACAAGAATTGGAGGTATTGTAGTCGATAATTATTCACATATGTGTATATTGCGCTGGTATACTATGTATTTACTAATTATTTTAGACCTTATAAACAATAAATTGGACTTTAAAAACAAATAATTTATGCTGTTATTTAAATAGATTATATTTGTATGTATAATTAAAAAGACATTTTTAAAAAACCACATGAGTGCACATAAATATTACCAAGACATATAAAAAAAAAAAATTAAATGTATTAATTAATTATTTTAGATTATCTATTTTACTTTTAAGATATTATTTCTGAGTGAAATTCAGATTTTTAATATTAGATAACTTGTAGGGTCTACAACAAAAATTGTGCTTTATATTTTTATATATTAAACAAATGCATATTTTAGGATTGAAAAATATTATCACACAATATAGAAGATAATGTTGTGAATTTAACATTGTTAACTTATTTATTGTAATAAATTTAATGTATCAATTTTGAAAAAAATAATTTGTTTACAATTAAACACATATACAAATGTATCTAATTTTTGACAATTTATTACTGTAATATTGTTATTTTAGAAGTAATTAAAAATTTTAAATTATGTTTGTTTTTACTTTCTCGTGATTTTTTCATAAATCCATATAATCTACTCTGACAAAACAATAATCTATACACAAAAGGTTTAAATACAAATAGTAAAAGTTTACAACAAAGATATACATTTTACAGTTACCTTCATATTATACTTATTAAAGATGTTTGTATTTTATCAATTCAAGAGAAAGTATTTACTTACAATATTCACAGATGTTACACTATTATTTTTATATGAATAAAAAATAACTTTTTCTTATAAATAATATATTTAATTCGGTTTCAAAAATAACAATTTATTCAGTATGTTTGTAAACATTTGACTAACATTAATAACATTTTTTTTTTTTTATTCTGATTGGCAATTGTAGAAAATACCAAAAGATGTGAACACATATGAAGCTTTAGGTCGGGCATTTGTACTAACACCAAGGGAAGAAGTATTCAAAAATTTGGATAAAATTAATAGTGATACAGACCAGAAGATATCCGTATTAGAAGTAAACATACTGATAACTAAAACTAATGAAATAAGTTATTAATTTGTATTGTTTATTTCAGAATAGTAAACACTATTTGGAAGGAAATTTAAAAGAAAGCGAGAACAATTTGCGTGAAATGGTACAACGCAAAAGAGATGTTGGCGGCGATAAAGAAAATCAACCTGGCAGTTCAAAAGATTAATTCCGTTTGTTTTACAATCTCGATAACTTCTAACATTTATTTTAACTCCAAAAAAAATTGTATAATATTATAGTTGGGTTTTTATTTGTAAAACTGCTATTAACTAAACTTTTGTTTACATTATACAGATCTACAGTAGATACATTTGAATAACAACATTTCAATAATTATATTTCAGTGCTATAATTATATAAAACGAATGACTAACTGATATTAATTTTTTGATGATAAATTTCACATATCTGTCATAGACAGTGTTTATAATAAAATATTTGTAATTTATAAATTCATTATAGTTTATTATAAATTGAAATAACTATTATGATTATATTTTTTATTTTGTCATTATTGGAATGCAAGTAAAATAGAATAAAATATATTAATAAAAAATGTCATGTTAATAATCATTTTTTGTTAACTTAAAGTAAAACCGATCATTATACCTTATGGATTTCTAAATTTATAATTTGGTTGTTAGTAATGTTAAAAGAAGAAATTCAACCTTGCCTTTTTAGACAAATATTGACGATTCATAAAAACATATTATAGTTTATAATAAGAGTATGCATTTCCTTAAATGTTGATTTAATATATTTATAATCATAGTATTTGATTTTAAACTATTGTTTCCAGTGTATACAAATAGACTTCAATTTTATAAAATAAAATTAAGATAATTTAAAACAGTGTTTCACAATAGGTTTTGTTTTTAAATTTGATGTAAGCTTCTCTACATCGACACTTGTATGTGATGTGTAGAATATTTTTGAGGAAAATTATGTAAATATGAGTTTAAAAAAATGATACACTGATATTTGTCATTGTTATCTATTAATTACATAAAACAGTTAAATAGGTAACTACGTGACTGGTATAAAATGTACCTTTAGGTAGATATTACGTTTATTATACATTTATGTATATTTTTTAATATTCTATATACCTAAATCAGAAGAAAAAAAACCGTTTGATGTTTATTCTAAATGGTTTTTTTTTAATATAAAGTTAAACCAATTAATTTAATATAAAAAGTAATTGTGAAATAGGTACTTATACATATTAAACATTAAAATTTAGTTGATACATAATAGATAATAATACTTTATAATTTATTTATTTTAGTTACATTTTAACCAATAAAGAGTTATTTAATTACAAAAAACCAATTAAACAAAAACCCCACCTACCTACCTACCACCTATATTGTACACATGTCTTGTCAGTAAACAATAGAAATTGATAGCAAATATGTGTAAAACTTAAAGTTAATTTAAATTATTTAAGTACCTAGGTAACCAAATTAATGTATGATAAAATGCGAAGTAATTAACACATTTTATTTTATTAAAACACGATGAAGTGCATATTCTAAAATGTATTTGTATAATACACTACAATCCATTAGGCTAAAAACTGGAATTTTAATATGTATTAAAAATATATTTTAGTGATAAGCAGAATTATGAATATTATGATTGATAATTTATGATACATAGGGTACCATGTAATAGTGTAATCCGTATAGTTAATATTATTAGGTATGATATGTGTTGATCAGCGCCACGCGACAGAACTTTGCAATAGGTATAAGTAATATACAATATTTATTGTAATTAATAACTACTGCGCTAACAAACACAAACAAAATATTTTTTATTGCAATACCTATAGGTACGCATATAAAACATTTTTACATGTATTGATATATTATTGGCCTTTGAATTAAGATTTACAAAAAATCAAAATTGTCGGAAATACAATGTTATGTTGTATTAATCATTTGCAAATAAACATTGGTTAATAAACAACCTAAATCAAATAAGACAATAATTATTGCTGTTGGATATATTGTAATTCCCGTCTCCCATAGAATAATTTCTAGATCCGCCGTTGTGTATAGTATGCAAGGTTTCCACCATCTAGTATTATTTGAAATTGCCAGTAAAAATGAAATAAACCAATATTAAAATAATTCGTCTACAGATGACTCATCGTTCTAAAATTAGTAAAATGTATCAACGACCCATATAAGTTGTAATACGTGGGCAATATATTTGTACGGTGTGCACGGGAAAGTTTATTACGCAATAAAACACGAGTGCTCGTGAATTCGTTTTTCAAACCAACCAATCCTCGTCTATATAATTTTTATTAATTTTTATAATTAATGTTTTTTTTACGCCAAACGGCATTATCGGTTTTAACGTATTTCATGCGACGATTTCGGATCGTATTACTAATTTATTAGTTTATATAAATATATTAAGTTTTATTTGGTGTCGGTTGTTTCGAACGCCCACCGACAGTATAATATCTATATAAAATATATGCCACAGGCAGGTACAACTGCAGCGGTACTGCGGACAAAACAATTCACCGTAACAATACTATACACGTGTCCGTAAAACCTATACATGTACTATTTTTTCTTATAGCGATGAACGATCCACAACTAATCGTTCCGTTTAGATACAACTGTTCCATATCTGTACCGTGCACTATTCGTACGAGAGTCCAGAAGGGAAGATGGGAGAAGTACGAATCGGAACGATTACACACCTATAGTCACAACTTTTTAATCCACTTTTACAGTATACGGTTCGTTCCGATAGTCGTTGTTGCCTATTACCAAACAGCGTTTGGCCAACGCGTTCCCCGCCACTCTCTCTGGTTCGGTACTCGACAGGAAATATTAGTAACAGGTACCGGATGGAACGAGTCATACGGAATCGTACCTTTTGTGGACCTGGAACGAAAAATCCCATCACTATGTACAGTATGCGGAATTCCGTTTATTCGCGGGCGGTAGAATATTCTCGAACTCGTGTCCCGTTCCCGTGCATCGGTTCACCAATGGCCGCCGGTTCCAAAACGCATAGATAATATTTTTGATACTCTATGGGAAAACGTGGTTTTTTTTTTTTTTTTTTTCCCGCGGCCGGTGGGCTGTATGTATAGACGCGCGCGTCACCGGCGGCGCCCGACGAAAAAATCGATTCGGGTCAATCGATGTGACGGCACCGCGGGTCAAAATCGACGACCACAAATCGTCTTGTAGTCTTAATGCTAAACCATACTGGGGACCCTACCCAAAACTACCCCCCCGGGACTCGAATATTTAACAACCTAAAATTATTAAAAAGCGTATTTTATTGTTATTTTAAACACTATCGATACTGATCATGATACAACACTAGGTGTGTATTTCACTTGCTATACATTTAATTTTGTTTATAAATTTTAATTATTTGTATTCACTATCGCTACTATTTTCAGTACTACAGTCTTCACTACACGCTTCGTAAACACAAGTTCATTATGACGAGTTTCGTCCTCGCCGATATATTGAATTAAAAGCGATTTTGCTTCTGGTACAAATATTTTTCTTCACAAGTTCTATTACGGTACACGGTTAGGAAATAGTAAAAATTAAATTTATAAAAACAAAAAATAACCCGTGGCACGGTATAATAAACAATAATTGTATTTAAATATTTTTTAACGCGAAGTCGATCCAACGTAAATCACCCGAGAGCCGTAAAGGGGCCGGCGGCGGTCCACCGGGCAAAAGTTTAAAAATGAAAAATAAATAAATAATAGTAAACTGTTAAAAGCAGAATTTATTGAAGACCAACCGCTTGAAAAGTGTTTTTCCCTATTATTATTAAAGTTGTTGAGAATTATGTATTTTGCCGCCGGCAATCAAGTCACCCCCGACCCGAGCGTCCGGAACCCGGGGCCGCTGACATAATTGATACGTAGAGGTGTACGTACGGACTTTAAAGTTCGGCTCGCCGACGACGTGTTTAATCGATAGTCGGCGCAGGCGGCGGCGGCGCAGCACTATCGATAGTCGGCGCAGGCGTCGGCGGCGCAGCACTATCGATAGTCGGCGCAGGCGGCGGCGGTTACGGTTTGTGCTCGCGCCCGGTCACCGCGGCGCCGCCTCGTTATTCGCACGCACGTCCACGCCGACACATCTCCGTTGCTGTTGAGACGTCGCCGTTCGTTTTAGTTTTTTCGCCGACGACGAACCACATCAATCGATCATGGCTAACCCGAAAGTATTTTTCGACATGACCATCGACGGACAACCGGCCGGCAGGATCGTCGTTGAAGTAAGTCTAAAATTGTAGTCAATCGGATTTAATAGGACCCTCTCCCCCCCCCGTCCGTGTCTTCGCGCCGGTGACGGCGAAAACGTTCTCGAAAATTCTACACGGCGGCGGAGCGAGGGGCCAACCCCGCCGCCCCCGAAAACTTGAGCGTTTTTAACCGGACCCCCCTCCCCCCCCGGGCACGTTCGATCAATAATTTTTACACGAACACGGTGACTTCCGTAATTGCCCCCTCCCCCCCGGTTTACTCGTGTTTTTTGGGAATTTTTTTCGAAAACTACCGTTTTAAGTATTTGCACGTTTTCGTTCCAATTTTTTTTTTTATCATCCTAAACAATCCATCTTTGTCCCCTCTCCCACCCGCCCGCTTTTCTACATGATCCTACCGTACTCGGTGCCCTACTTTTTATTAATTTCGAAAATAGTGTTGTAGTGTGGCTTCTCTATGTTTTGATTCCTTTTTGGCAGTGGCCTGTTTACAAACTTTTTTTTTTTGGGAGGCATCATATTAATGAAATCATTTTATAAATCCGTATAAAACTCAATTCTAATCTGTTTTTATATCCACTAATTATTAAAGAATCACAAATTATATAATAAACTTTGGTTTTCTTTTTTTTATTTGCCAATTCATCAACAAGTTTTTTTATCAGTCTGAATATCTAAATCTCAATGAATGGATTGCATGGCCATTATTAAGTCTTTATTGATACAATATGGACTTCAAAATTTAAAATGTTTAATTAAGAATTATATTTTTTGAGTGATTGACAAATATTTACCGCAGATATTGAGTTCTTATGTGTTTTAATGTCGAATAAGTTCTCTCGGCTGTTGCAGGCCATGTGCTCAGAACTTGTAAAAGCTTAAAATTTCTTGGGCACATATTATTACATATTGAAAGAGCTTCCCCATTGCGTTTTTACTTTTTGTAGGCAGTGAATTAATTTTTCCTATCCAAAGTTTTAACTCCGCATCTAGAACATCTTTATTATGATCAATTAAATCAATATCATAATGTTGAAGTAATTAAAAACACTAATATTATCGTATGCTGGTTTTATTAAAAGTTTAGAAATAGTTTTGCATAAAAATAAATTAATGTAATCGTACAAATTCTTCAATTAAATTTTAAAATATACTTTTTTCTTAACTAAAATTTACAAAATAAACCAACCCCATAAATACGCCACTGCTTTTTGGAATTATTCATAAAACATTATTATTTGTCGGTCCCAAATATTGTTCGCAAAACATCAACTTTACATATTTAAGAAACAGCGTAGCCCATCATAACTATATTTAGATAAATACCGTACCTATTGTACATTATTTATTACTTCAGTAATGCTATTTAATTTTTATTATCATTTTTCCATGATTGTGTGTGTGCCTGGTATTACTATAAAAAATTGCCTTCTAAAAATTGGGAATTTTGAAAATATATGTTCAAATTGAGTTGCTTAACATTATTTTGTTTGTATTATAGTTGCGAAAAGATGTAGTGCCGAAAACTGCTGAAAATTTCCGTATTCTATGTACCGGAGATAAAGGTTATGGCTACAAAGGTAGCATTTTCCACCGTGTTATCCCTAACTTTATGTTGCAAGGTGGAGACTTTACCAATCACAACGGCACTGGAGGAAAATCTATTTATGGTGCCAAATTCACTGACGAAAACTTTATCCTTAAACACACGGGACCTGGTATGAATATAAATTAAATAGATTTATCAACTTTGAAAAGTTGGCTTTTACATAACAATTTAATTTTTTAGGTGTTTTGTCAATGGCTAATGCTGGCCCAAACACTAACGGTAGTCAATTTTTCATTACTACTGTCAAGACTGCTTGGTTAGATGGTAAACATGTAGTATTTGGAACTGTTATCGAAGGGATGGATGTTGTAAAAAAAATAGAAGCTCATGGAACTGACACTGGAGAAACCAAAAGAAAGATTGTCGTCGCCAACTGTGGAGAGCTTTAATCATTCTGTTTGTAACGTTTTCATTTAAAAAATATACTGACCATTGATATTCTATTCGGGAATGTAAACATTCCATCCTCTTTTATTATTATATAATTAATTCGTTTTCTTATATTTTTTTTTTTCTACTGTTATTAATTTTTCCAATTTATTTATGTACCTTAAATTGTTTAGAAAACTATAACAAGCTGATGATAATTTTTAGATGAAAAAAAACATTATATTTTTTATAATAGTTCTCTTAAAACATGTTTTTCATCTAGTGTTACAACAGTGGCTAAAAAAATAATAAATAGAAATTAAAAAAACTAAAGAGTTATTTTATTTTGTTAAGCTAATGAACCCTTGCTAGTGGTGTTAGAGTACTATAAATCGAGTACATAATTACATTATGAATATATTTAAAGTGATAAATTCTGCAGCAAATATAGTAATTGTATAGTATAAATAAAATTATAATTGTAGGGGTAAAACACTACAAATTACATTATTTTGGTCACTAGGGGAAGTTTTTGAAATTTTCCAATCACAAAATTAACTGTCCAATTATTATATTTATTATGGTTATAGAACATATATTTTAAATTTGTATACAATTAACAAACTTGAATCTTTAAAATTATACATCTTATTTTACCACTTTTCCTAAAGAAATTATACAAAAAATGCAATAATAATGTTCGTCATTTATATTAAAACACTAAACATAAAAAGTTCTATTATTAAAGTATACAATCAGAAATATTTAAATTAATATAATTAATTATGATACACTTGTTTCACTAATTAGTAATCCTATTACGCTAATTTTTTTTAAATATGATTTTTTCATTAAACAATTAACTAGTGTTAAAAAAACTTAATAAATATCTATTTTCCAAAAGTTAAAATCACAACAAACATCTGAAACAATAAAATAATTTGTAATAATATATTATTAGGTCTTTAAGTAGCATATTAAAAGTGTTTCTTAACAACTAGTTGTAGATACGTTATGCTATACCAAATACTAGTTTATAATATTTGCTATACTTTGTATACTATAAAATGTTCAACATTCAGTGTACAACAAAAATTATTATATAATAGTTAATCATTTAATCAAATTGAAAATTTATATATATATTTTATTTTTAAATAATTTGTAAAAATATGACTGTTATTTTACAGTAACACAACTAAACAATAATAGTTAATTAAAATACCATTATTTAGAAATAGATTAAACTAATCTATGCCATATTATTATATGTGATACTGTGTTTAATTATTAAACATTAATTCAATACCACCGCCCCACCTATATGCCATAACTTTAGATAACCAAATATTTAAAACTTGGAGGGGAAATAAATGACAAAATCAAATTAAACAAAACGGTATTCTGCAATATTACGTCTACCAAAAATAAATAAATTAAGTTGTCAGTATTAACAATGTATTTACCCGTAGTTTCCAAAAATAGTATTGTAAATTTATGTATGAATTTATTATAATCAAATCCACTATGTCATTAACAGTTTGACACAGTTTTTTATATTCACACAAATGGGTACCTAAATACTCATAAAAACATACTTACACAGTATTACCTATGCTGTGAGCATAATAATGTAGTGTGACAAAATTTTATTTTTGTCTTTAACGATAATTGTCATCATAATGATGAATGGTGCACTTGTATATTTTCTCCGTTGTTATTTGTTAGTTTAAACAACAGAATATTGATTAAAAAGCAACGATAATTTATTATGTTTGTACATAATATAATAAACTGTATACCTACCAATATAAACAAATAAGAATGTATTGTTTTTTACACTGTCTATATAGACAAAATTACTGTACAAATAATTACTATTGTTTAAAATGTGTGTACGACACACATGGTCATGGTTGTTTAAAGATTTTTAAATTATTACCCAAAAATACCATTCAAACAAACAACAAAATGATGCTCTCTCCCTATACCTAGGAAATTACCAAATTTAAATATGGTATATATCATGGTGAATAGTCAATAAAATAAATTGAACATTTTAATATCAAATTTATAATTTCAAATAAAACTTAATGTATTCGCGGAATACTATGTTGCTGAATGTTGACATCTTATAGTGGATAGTGAAACAAATAGGGTCGACGTGACATTTTAGATCTTGAGTGATGTATCCAAAATTTTCTAATATAAATAATTATACAGTCTTCCAGAAGATTGATCCACTCTGTATGTACGTGACGTATTCATACATTAAAACGTTCGCGTTGAATACAGACAGCACAGTCTGTGGAAAAATGTGCACATAGAGGTAGGTACATGGGCACCGTGCCAATAATAAGGTAAGAACTCCAAAGTTATTTATGTAATCAGGCTCCACTCGAGCACTCTGATGTCACGGGACCACAAATTGGAAACGTTTGAATAAAACCAATAATTACTATACTGAATGCAGACGGGTAAGATAATCGCCCACCATACAGATGTCAAGTCGGTGCTCGAATCAGGATAATTGAAGTACGTCCAGTACACACTTTTTATATGTATGTATACTTTATATGATTATTTTGATCAAACATTATTCGTTTTATAGATATATAATGTTTTTTTTTTTTGCACCTACAGTAATACAGTTGGCCAATTTTAACATATTTTCTTGAATAACTCTGTGTTAATTTTATTTTTTTTTTATAAAAATCTGACATTCGATTAACAGAAAAAAAAATTGGCTCTATTGAATGGTATATTATTTAAATGTTCAAAAAAATATATATATTTGTTTAGGTTTAAATATTTTTTATCACCCACCCAGTAATTTATAAAAAATATCATACAGATTTTTGTAGAATTTGTATGCAAATTTTTATTGGTCGGTGGGCTACTTCGTTTAAGGAACAAAGTTGGCCATCGATGGTAAAGTTCTGGTAGAAAGAAAATATATAATTTATAACTTTTTTTTTTATATATATATATATATATATTTAATTTAATATGCACTTATTATTATTTATTAAATTTTGTATAGATTTATTAGTCTATTTTACATTTATTTTTTTGTCCGCTGGTACATTATAATTCATGTATATACCAACAGAATGAATTTTATAGAGTCCGCACTATTTGCAATTTTTTTAAATAGGTGGTGGGTAGGGGGTCCATTAGGAGGAATCTTTTTCCGTTGGATTTTTTACGCAGTCGGATTATTTTTTTTAAATTAGGCAGGTGATAATCGACATTCGCGATTCGATATTAATTATCCGAAAAATCGCTGATAATATTTTTAAAAAATTATCGTTTTTGAGATGGGTGCAAGGTCTATAATAACAGAACTACAAGAGCATGTTCATTGATAATCGAAAATTATATTTGTATGCAACTACCGACACCCATATACCCAATTACCCAACATCATCTCGATGATAATTTCGAGAAACAAACCTAACAAATAATATCGTGTATAGCTTCAAAACGGATTATTACGTTATTATGTTTCATGTAACGACGACCGCCAAATGATATTCGATAATCCGAACGCATAGGAAGACGGGGGGGGATCATGACCGAGTGTGCGCACTGCACACCAGTGTACACCAACTCTGCACCGCACCAGTGGTATGGCAAGGTGAGTGGAATATGCCGCCATTGATTTTCCTGGGCCGTCCACAGTGCGGCACCACCGACGCACCGTACTCGTCGCGCCGTTTCCATTGTCTTTGGAACTCGCGCCGCCTCACTATTTAGGCCGCATAACCTCGAAGTCGATCCGTACCAAAGACAATGGCGTCCACCACGTTTCGCTTATTGTTCACTAGCTGCCGGCAATTCCCGTGTCGCCTCGTTCAAACACATTCTCTCGCTGGAGGTATCGCTTCCTGTTTGTCGTTTTCCACGAAATCAAAACCACCGACCAAAATGAGTCTGCCAAAAGTTTTCTTCGACATGTCCGCCGACAACGAACATTTAGGTCGCATCATCATTGAGGTGAATATTATTTGTTTTACACGGCCCCGTTTGATTTTTTTTTTTTGTTCCACCGCTATCCATTTTTGGTATCCGGTGACCATGTTTTTAATAATTTATTATTGTTATTCAAACCCATCTTTTACGGATTTTATGTTTTTCAATTTGATAATTGGTTTTGAACTTCTTAAGACGGTTTCTGATTTTTGTCCTTGTGCCAAAACTTGTTCGGCGGGTTTCCGTCTTAGAAAATTGAATTCAAAATTCCGCTCGCCCCAGAAATTAATAACGAGATGTCGTTTTACTTAATAATGAGATTTTCGTAAAACGTTCCGGCGGATAATCTTTTAATTTGTCACGTGTTTTACCGATGGTCTGTATTGTCGATAAATGTGTTCGTGATGCGTTATTCGGGGACCATACCTCGAGATTTGTACAACATGTTTAAATGTTTTCAGCTCAAACTGACACGCGGATCGTGAAACGTTATTGTTAACGCGAGTTAATTTTAATATTCATAAACTATGAACCGTTATAATATATTTTACGCTCGATCACGATCTGTAATAATAAAGCTGCATTAAATTTCAGTTTTATCGACTAAAGTTATCTTAGTGCTGACATAGGATTGACTTGAATTCTACACCTACCGATCGGTGGTAGTATTTATTTTATGGTGTTATTCAATATCCCATTGCCGCCGTTACTTTTTACATACAACACACAAATGCGTACATTATAATATAATTAAATATTTACATTACCATACCCACATATAACATTTAAGCAATAAATATTTAATTAACACAAACAAAAGAGCTACCGTAAACATACCACGTGGTAATTATGTACAAATATTATTTCGATGAAATTAAGTGAATCAATAAAATATTGTTAGTAAAAATCTAATATGTGGACAATCTATATAAATAAAATTGACTGGAGTAAAGTGAAACTTTTGTTTTGTAGCTCCGCAGTGACGTTGTACCGAAAACTGCAGAAAACTTCCGTGCTTTATGTACTGGTGAAAAAGGTTTTGGTTACAAGGGAAGCATTTTCCACCGTGTCATTCCAAATTTCATGTGCCAAGGTGGTGATTTCACCAACCACAATGGTACCGGAGGAAAATCCATCTACGGAAGTAAATTCGAAGACGAAAACTTCACATTGAAGCACACTGGACCTGGTAAGTGGCCCATAAGTTCAGCTTATTAATTTATACAAATTTTATGAATTAATATAATTTTTTTGTGTTACTTTTATCATGATCTATTACTATTATTATAATCAATTTTTTAGCCTTGCCTATTAAATTCGAAACTCTTATAACTCTTAAACGATAAATCCAATATTAACATAGCAATCTGTTTGATTGAATGTAATTCACTGTTTTTATGACTACTTGCATAACATGGTTCATCGTCAATACTTGGGAACATAGATTTTGTTGATGAATCAAACAGTGGTTTATAAATAAATCATCTCTTTTTCAGCAATTATTAGTTTTGTTGGTGGATTCTATTTTATCAATCAATAATTGTATAGCTCCTTTTTCTTTACAATCATAGCAGGTGCATAATCAGTTGATATTCTAAAAATAATTTCCAAACCCAAGTTGTTTTTGCATAAACAGTTTTCAACAGCGTGGAAAATATCTTCACCTTTTTTAGTACCTTATCAATTATAACATTTCTTCAGTTCTTTGAAATGATTAATTTACTCCATAAATTAATATTACAGTTGAGCTGTATCTGAAATGTCTGTACTTTCGTCAAATGCTAATGAAAAATATTTGAAATCTCAAATTCTATCGTGTAGTTTTAAAATTATTTTTATATTAGCTATAAGCTCGAATATGTTGTTTTCACATTAGATTAGAATTATTATTTTTGTTGCGATTACATTGTTAATAATGTGGGCATTCCAGAATGTTCTATTTGGAACAAAAATTTTGCGGGCTGCAAAATTACCAAGGAGAGCTGCAGGTCATCCCTGCTTTAGAATACATTGAATTCATTAGACCAGATTTCGGCTATAGCTAACAGACGCTCTACTAAAATACCTACTTTGTCGACCATAGCCGATAGGCTTATTAAATGGGTTAACAACCATTTTTTTTTTGTTTGCAAATTATAATTCTGTTGTATTGTTTAATAATAAAAATAAGTTTAAATTTTCATTAGTGAATATTTTTTTGTTCTTTTACTAGGAATCCTGTCTATGGCTAATGCTGGAGCTCATACTAATGGTAGTCAGTTTTTCATCACAACAGTAAAGACTACATGGCTGGATACCAAACACGTAGTGTTCGGTTCAATAGTTGATGGCATGGATGTTGTCAAGAAAATTGAGTCCTATGGAACTCAAAGCGGTAAAACTAACAAAAAGATCAGTGTTTCCAACTGTGGACAACTAAGTTAATTGGTTTTTTTTTTTTTTTTCAATTAAATGCCAAACGCTTAACAAAACATTTGGAACAATAATATGTGGTCTACTTAATGATGTTCAATGCATTTATATGTGGTTTTTTCTGGATAAACAAATTCAAATAGTTAATACTATATATTGTGTGCATTAAATTTATTGACCTTTAATCGTTCTCCTATCCTATTAAGAAAAAAAAACAATATCTTGTTTTTTTATTTCTATTTGGTTATTAATAAGACTAATCAGTCTAAAAATAATTCAACAATTTATGATATTTAGTTATGAGGTCTAATAAAGTGACCGGTAAACCTACTGTGCTGATTAAATTAGACGCTACTGCTCTATAGAAAAACTTACTATAATATTTATTTGCGTCAGAGCGCAATTTAAACCTCAAATTATGATCAACGCTTACTGAAAATATTTAAGATTACAATGTTACTATACTAGTTGTGCCGAGAGAGCGCAAGTCGGCCGCGCATTCATATGAAATCGCTCCGCGATTACGAGGTCTAATTTCTCCCATCAAGTGGACTATGATACGCCGTCGTAAACCACCGGGCGCTATCGTCTGTTATCGAACTTTGCCAGTTCACGACTATTATTAATTATTACTGTATTCACCGTGATCAAATTAATATCTAAATTAACTTTACTGTATAATTTTAGTTATCATTTATTTAATGTGAAACCGTGTTAAGTGTTTACCATACGAACAAATAATTATTAAAAACCTCGATTTATTATTTATACAAATAAGCAATGTATAAAATTGACCATATAATACATCACACATACAAATAATATTTACAAAATAAAATATATCGTCTATGCAACGTAGGTTAGTTGGTACATAATATTGTATTCATTACCAAAGTCGTCGGGCTCGGAATCGGAAGTGTTTCCGGTAATGGTTAAGGCATGTCGAGCCGAGGGTTCCGTATCCAAAATGTTATCGGTGATAAAGTCAATCTCATATAACTTATCCTCTTCTTTAATAACGTGGCTTATAAAATTTTTCCACATCTCGTGTGTTACTCGTTCCACGCCTCTTCATACAACAATTTTTTTTACATCTGATAATTTATAGCTTGTGTTGTTAATTTTAACGTGATGTTTTACAGAGGACCAATAAATGCTATTTATTTGCAGAAATTATTTTATACGTTTTGTTGTATATCTATAACAAAATGTATAAGATTATCTGTAGATTTACTTGTATTATATTTATATATGTAAATATAACCATAGAGTATACACCGTAATACTGATAAGATTTTTTTTTTTTTTAAAAATCCTTGGTATGCTGTGTATACTCTCAAGTCTCAATGATGTGGAGAAAAAAAAATTGTTTTTGTAGTGGATTCAATTCGTGTCTATAGCAAACCGAATAGTATATATTTTTGGTACGGAAATTATTTTCCACCCACAAAAACCGCACTATGGCAGTATTGTCATACTGAATAGTAGACAGTTTTACTAAAATACTCGAGTCTATAAACCTATGTTCAAATAGATAATAAGTATATTGGCCTATTTTTATAGAAACTATTGAGAATACCCTATGGGGTCAGGTTTAGTACTTGTAAGAATATCGAGTTATATATTTTATTATAGACATTATTTTCTTCTATATCACCTGTGTACGGACTGAGTTTTGTACGATTAGTAATATTAGTCGTTTGCCTACTTATTTGAAAATGATTTAAAATCTATGTGACTATATTACCCTCGATATTATATTATGTGAACATATATGGTATCCGGTAACTGGCAAGTATTTAAAAACTACCTATATATATATAATAAAAAAGATATTACATAAATCATCACGAATTGAATGAAAATTATTTTTATTGTCCCGAAAAATAATGTGCAACAATGGCCGGCAATACGTGATAATTACCACCGTAGATGATAATAAATGAACATTGTGCCGACCGACTGTCGGCTACTATAAAAACATATACGTACAGTTGCAAATCGAATGCCGAAATAAAAAATACTTATTTGAAATGATACCTAATATCTTCATAGGAAACATTCAAGATTCGGTCATTTAATTATTTGTTGTTTGTTGGGAATTATATTACAAAAACCAGTATATTGTGAAGATTTCCACGGCGTTTTTTCAAATTTTCGTCCAAACGCAACCCATTTATTTTTCTATGAGATAACCTTGCTTGACCTTTACGCTCAGATATTTTCGGTCAAAATATGGCTCGGCTTTTAATTAAAGACAATAAAATAACAAATCATCCAAACAAAGAAAACGAAAATATTGTAATGGAAACGTTTTTCTATCCGAAATGTACACAAGCCGCGGTAAGTTCGATTAAACCGCAATTGGCCTCGTTATCATTTTTCGGATTAAATACGGTTCTCACCGTAACCTAACCTAACCTCTACCGTCATAGAAAACCTCCTCCGATACATATAAACAGCAAACCAATACCATTCACCGACACAGCCAAATATCTATTGGTCCAACCTTCGACAAACGTCTAACATAGGCTAGACATATTCACACAATAAATTAACGACTTTACTCTCTCAGACAAATTCTCAAAACCAAAATTCAAATATACAATCTTCTTAAGCCTATCTGGCTCTTTGGAATTCAACTCTGGGGCTCAGCAAAAATTTCAAACACACAAAAAAATACAAGTGTTTGTTTCAATCGAAAATCCTCCGACTTATAACCAACGCTCTTCCATATATTTCAAACCATAGTCTTCATACAGATATACATATCCCTAAAGTCACTGATACAGCCAAGCTGTATTATTCAAAATTAAGGTTTCGTCTCCAAAATCACACCAATCCCCATTTTAAAAAGCTACTATCTACCACCATACCAGAAGACTCAAGCGACAATGGCCCCGTGACCTTATAAAGTAAACATACTATGAATACTTAATACCCAAGTAAATGTAAATTCACGCCGAAGTTCACCCTCACTGCATGGTTTCTTCCCTCAAAACACCTAAGCCATTGCATTTAATTTTTAAAATCATACATTATACTTTTTGTACTTTATTTTTGTATAGATTGTATTAAGAAAATAAAAACGGTTCTCAGTACGTAAAATTTGGCTAAATTGCCGTTCAGATATTTTACGCGTCACCATAATCAATACCGCTATCCATTAATTATCAATAGTAGGGGGTAATTGAACATTTGGTGGAGACCACAACTGGGATTGGGTCGTGGCCCGGACACATTTGGAAGGACGCGGCACGAGGATGCGCAGTAGACCGGTTACTGTCAATACGTTGAGCCTTCTTTCTTTTAAGGGACGGTCAGCAATCGTGCTCGAGGCACCAATAATAACATAATAATGTAAAATAATTAATTATATTTTTATTACATTTATATATTCTATAAAATAGGATAGAATAAATTAAAAATTTATGGAAACAACTTAATTGCCTATATTCTGTAATTACAGCTAGTTACAAATACACTTAGAATACCTTAGAACATAATAGGTATTTTACAAAATATGAAAATTATAGAATACCTAAATAATAGTAATAATGTTACGAACACAAAAATTGGTAATACATTAAATAGATAGATGTACATACAGGGGGTCAGATATTTTCAAAGTGTGTCTACAACAACTAATAGTGTTTTTTATTAATTTGTACAATAGTTCTAATACACATAAGCAATAACTACTACATAATATATAACATTATATACATAAAACAATAAGAGATATTTTTATAAACAATTTATGGATTAATAAAACTAAGAGCAATTTACTATAAGTCATTAATATAAAAATAATAAGTATAAATTGGTAGTGTTTTTTATTAATTTGTACAATAGTTCTAATACACATAAGCAATAACTACTACATAATATACAACATTATATACATAAAACAATAAGAGATATTTTTATAAACAATTTATGGATTAATAAAACTAAGAGCAATTTACTATAAGTTGTTAATATAAAAATAATAAATATAAAAATTAAATAAATATTTACATGAATAATACACATATAACTAATTAGGTATAGCAATAAATAAGGTTCAGAAGTTTTAATGACTATTGGAAAACGTTTGACATATTCCGAAGGCCTATGTTCAGACTTAAGTCCTAACCTAACCTCTAATAAATTGTGATAAATTTATTTGTTCTTATCATTTTTAAAAAAAAAAAAAATTAAATAATTAATTTTTTTTTAGTTCCTATAACTTCTGAGCCCTTGAAATAAATAATTATTACAATTAAATTTTTTTCGCTATGTTAACAATCATATGAAAACTGTCTCTCTTTGTTTAAAACATGCACAACAAGAATGTATTCATGTTTTACTCCCCACAATTTTTAATCAAAAATTTAAATAAAACTACCATTACTTTAATAATTATATTATATAATTAAAAAAAAAAAAATTGTCTAAATAGAGTAAACTCAATGACAAATTCTATCAGTTTTCACAATTTTTACGGCTTTAATTGTTTTACTGATCAATTATACCACCAGAAATAAAACACAGCTAAATTTCTAAATTGCACGAGTTAAACAAAGACAGAAAAGCACTATTTTGTTAACATCACGGAAATGCACATATTGACTATATTATGATACCAATATTATAATATAACTAACATAACCTAACCTAACCATTAAATAATCAAACACTATACCCTATTCCACGAGAGAACGTGACCGTTTCGCGCATGTAGAATGAGCTTCAACCGGCTCGTCAGCCTGAGAAATCCCTTCCACGCAGTCGAAAATTGTCGACAGTTACCGACGATTAACGACCTCTTTATCGGCTCCGACATACGTCGTGCACATAGTAATTTACAATTGATAATTGAATTGAAGTGTCGCGGTCGGCGAAATTAATGAGCTACGTAAATTAGTTCGTATTTCATTTTTGTTTTGTAATTAAATACAGAACGAAATAGTAAAAAAAAAACGATAAAGTTCAAATTAATTTAATGCAAAATACAGTGGAGCGGAACACGTTAAAAGCACTCTTCAGTCGCTACGTATAAACAACAGCACGTTGCCGACGGCCAACGGTGAGCGACCTCTGCCGTCAAAACGATGTATAAATTTGATGTTTTTGAGTGGGGGATGCGCAGCAGAGACCAATTTTGGTCTGGAGACGGTCCGCTTCTCTCGTGGAATAGGGTATAGTAATGAACAAAGTGTAGCGCTAATACCAATATTGTAGACAAATAGAGCAATCATAGGATAGTGCTTACATACTAATACATAGTTTTCCCAAAAACAAATGTGGGGATATAAAATATAAATAATATTTAAAAAAAAGTATAAAATTAATATTTTAATTTTTCATGAATATTACATTCAAAAACGTCTTTAATCAAATAAGTGGCCACTATGGCAGTCCAAGAGTGACCATCAACTTTCTTACAGTATAAATTAAAAGCTTCCATGTCTTTTAAACGATTTACCAATATAATAGTGTTGTTCTGTGGTGTGAATTTAAATCTCTAAAAAAAAAAATAAACAAAACAAAATATACAATCAAGGAACTTTAGGTTCTAAATCTAAATATTAATATAATATTAAATTTACCGGAAGTACTTCACTATGTTCTTGGAATACATAATACAAATGATTTTCATTAGTAATAGACATTTTTGCAATACTTTGACTAAAAAATATATAAGCACGAAATACATGCATATTCTTAAAGCCGTCATTTCCACCAGAAGCCATATAATGTCCACCGTGCCATTTTTGAACTTCAATGTCAACTACAAAATCAATGAATAAATAAAACAAATATTAATTCTTGATAATAAGTATTGTTAATGTTTTAATAAAGTAATTAATTGAGTAAAGAATAATATATACTCATATATGAAACAAAATATGTAACAAACATTATTAAGGTATTAAGAAACTAAAAAATAGTATTAAAAAACTGACATAATTCACACTATGGGTTAGGGACAGCCACTGTTGTAGGGGGAAATCGGGAAGATGAATTATATAGGATAATTTAATTTATATCTATATGCAATGGTAAATCATTGCAAACAAAAACAATACCGGTTAAAATGTTTTGATAAATTTAAATTATTAATTTGATACTACAAAATATATACAGGTTTGTTTTTAACAAATTTTAAAAACAAATTAATAACATTTTTATCCATATAAAACAAAAAAAGTCAAAGTCGACAAAAAACACTCATGTTGGCAGTTTCTTAAGTATTTAGTTAACATATCAGGTGTCTAGTAATTTTACAATTACCAAAAAAAAAAAAAAAAATGAAAATAACAGAAACCATTTTTAAGTAAATATTCCTAGTTTCACCCCAATATTAGAAAAACTACAATAATAATTAAAAAAATGCACTAACTAGGTAAAATGTACTTGCAGGTACCATCCTTGAAATTGATGGTCAGAGCAAGAATTCTGGTAGAAAAATTGTTGGGAAAAATAGTATTAATTGATAAAATGACAAAATTGTGAAGCATTATTATAATGATATTGTTAATAATTACCTATTTGTATAGAATTTGTTAATAAACTATAATATTTAAGTATTGTATTAAAACTATAATAATATTGAAGGTAACATATTTTATTTTTATAGTTTATAATAAACTAGCTGTCCCACACGACGTTGCCCGTGCAACCTAACCTAACCCCCTACCCAACTTTATTGGTACTATCTCGGTTTTTATTCATTCTTATCGCTAATCTCTTTATCAGTATTGATCAGTGAATGAGTGAGTGGGATGATATTTGGCTTTTATATATATAATATAAAAATGGATATTTCTGTACGAGATTAATAGACTCAAAAACTACTGGAAAGATGTTTAGGTTTTTTTGCAAAATGTTCCTTGTAGTCCAGAGAAGATTTATAGCTATTAAAATTCATCCCCGAAAACTGAATGGTTTTAGGTATTTTTAGTACAAAAATCTAATTATTTTTGGATTACTTTGGTAACACGGATGAAAACAAAACTGTTATTAATTATTGTAGTACAATCACTGTGCTGGGTGGGTATCTATGGTAATGAGTGAAAACACGTATAACCAACTGCTTTGTTTGTTTATGCACCAGACAACAAAACAAAAAAATGTCGTATATCATAAAGCATTGCAATAGACAAAATGAGCAGCAAAAAAAAAAATTGTTTGACTTCAAATTCTGACTTAAATTATTATTGTTGATTAGCGGGTGAAATTACAAAGTCAAACACATTTAGTTTGCCAAAGATGGATTCTACACTTTCAAGCTATTTTTTTTTAACTAGTAACATGGGCAAAACAATACATAATGATCCAGCAATAACAAAGCATTTCCGGGTCAGCTAATTTCCTTTAAAAGAGAACATTCTTGTGGCTATAGTCTCAATACTTATGGGATGCACTGTGTATAGCTTTTCATCACAAGTATTATAATATTATTTATTTTTTGGTTAGAATGGTATATTAGTACAATTTTACTTACCACCAATTAAATCTAGACCGGTCAGTTCCTTAAAAAATTCAAACATGTACTTAGTCCTTAACATGCTAATAAGATTCAAAATATTCTGAGGTAAATTTGTCATTTTTAAAACCTTGTAGTTCCTAAATAAATAATAAAAATATTATTATAATTGAACAAACAAAACTGGGTGATAATTACATTCTATTAGAAGGCCCTTTGATTTCCCACTGCAAGTCATTTGAGAATAATTCATCAGATAAACCATTAATTACAATTGGTTTAAAAAAATCACCACATGCTCCATATCCATCTTCTTTGAAATGATTTTGAATATATCTTCTGAACATAGGATCATGATATGTTGGTTCAATGCACATTCTCACAAATTGTTCATTCTAAAACATAATTCACATTTATATTAAATTGAGGTAATTTTTTGATTATTCTAGTAATTTTCATAATATAGGGAAAAGCCGGGAATATTTATGCAATAATGGTTTACTGTTATTTTCGAAAGTATTTTTTTTTTATAGTTATACAACTAAAAATACTTAGAGACCTGCAATGTTTACTGAATAGTCGTATTAGATCTAGTCTAAATGTGGTAAAATGTTCAAAACATTCTGGAAAGTTTTGAAGTATTTAAAATTTCAATTTTTTTTTTTTTGCTATCACTTTTTATTTGGATTTATAAATACAATTATTTGGCCCAACAGTAATGCACGGAAATTTGACACAAAATTCACCTTCAGCTGTCTTGTTATACTAACAAGACAGCTGAAGGCATGCAATAATTTTTTTTATAATTATTTAAATATCAAATTTTAATGAAAATTGTATAAATCACCACAACATTTCAAAATAAAATTAATCAAACTTTACTCAGAAAGTTTTTTGTTAGCATTAATTTAATATTGTGTACAGATGTAAATTAAATTTGCTTCTATATCCTAACTTCCCAACTATAACAGTGACCCACATGAACAGTATTTTTTTTATATTAGTTTAGTTGTTTGTTAATATATAGGCATATAAATAAATAATAACTAATTTTTTAATTTTGTAAACATTAATTTAGTATTTACTCTTCTAGATATGGGTACTGGTAACAGCAATGGTAACTTTGGAAGCACGTAAGTCTCGGCGTGTTGTGTCCAAGAAAAATTGTCACAGTGAAACCAACCATTAATGGATATGCGTGAAAAATTTGAGATATTTTCAGCAACCTACATCAAATGTTAAATTAAATACTCATCAAATACTAAACAAAGTAAATTACTTACCTGATGGTAGGTGTTATTTCCAACTGGGAAAAATAGGAAAGAATTAAAGTCAGGGTTAATACGTTTTACAATATCAATGGTGTTATAATTTTGGTCAACTGAATAGACATCTAATGAGCCGCCCCATTCGCTAAGCCAATCATAATTTAAATAATAAATAAACGCTACACGTCTATTATCAACTCGATCATCATGACAAAGTAAATAATCTGAAATTATACAATATTATTATCAGTATATTGTAAATTACAAATAATGTAAAAAATATTTACCTCCTTGGTCATATTTAGAACAAGATATGCTTATAGCATTGTTAAATGTTAGTCCTAAGAAAGTAGATATTTTTTCTTTAATTTCTCCAACAACTTCTATAAATTGTTGTACCGCTATTGGTCTTTCATTGGTTGAAATAGTATTTAAGTCTAATGATTGACTAAATGAATATAGGTCGCACGAACGTTTTTTAAAGTGCATTCTCAATAAAGCTTCACGTAATTTAAATGCTTCGCTATTTGGTATCATAGCTTTACAGTCAAATTTATACAAATCAAACGGAGCCTCAAATTTCTCAACTCGGACTAAAAGAAAAATTACATTAAATAAATTACATTAAACATTAGATTAAATTTTTACTTACCATTAAAGTTCTCATTTGAAATTTCGGCTTTAATATTATTCATTGTCAATGTTTGAAAGTATTTAATAGAAATAAAAATATAATTATAATAAGTTAGAATAACTTAGGGTGGTATAAAATATATAATCATATCTTAGAATTTAAGTTAATCAATATTATAACAAATTAAAATTGAAATAAAGAAAATGACTACAACTAACACACTTACAACTTATTGGTTAATATATAATAATAACTTAGAATTTAAGTTAATAAATATTATAACAAATTAAAATTGTAATAAAGAAAATGACCGCAACTAACACACTTACAATTTGTTGGTTAATACATAATAATAACTTAGAATTTAAGTTAATAAATATTATAACAAATTAAAATTGTAATAAAGAAAATGACTACAACTAACACACTTACAACTTATTGGTTAATACATAATAATAACTTAGAATTTAGTAAAGAAGTTAATAAATATTATAACAAATTAAAATTGTAATAAAGAAAACGACTACAACTAACACACTTACAAGCCAAACAATCTTTGTTGTATTTTCAACAGTCAATACCACAAGGAAAAAAAAAATAACTTGGTAATATTATAATAAATTATTTAAGGTTAGTTAATACCACGATAATTGTATCCAAGGATGTAAAAATGGTTGGTACAACTGCTTTGTAGTGAAATCACGGTTAAAGCCGTGAGCACTATCTACAATCGTGGTCGTGAACGAAACCAAATGTACGGCCAAGTGTTGGCTTGTCTACTAGATCGCAGAGTGCAATATCGACAATTTGATAGAGTGCTTTTGTTATTATCATTGCTACCCGTTGAACATAGTGTATTAAACCAAATGGGGTGCATTTCTGAGTTTACTGACAACTCGAACCAACGTCGATGCATTGGACAGGCAACACATGATGAATAAATTATTGTACAACACCTTTTACGATAATTATGCAAATCAATCAATGTGTACCTAGAATTTAATAACAATACTATTTTCATAAAATGTTGGGCAATTTTAGGTTGGCAACAAATTCGCCGGCGTCATGTTTCGTCCTCCATCCTTATCGTTTTCGGACAACAGCTCATCATTTACCATAGATATCTACATAGTCAAAGACATACTTGTCTGTTACTGCGATTACTATTCGTATCTCTATTTGCAAATTACTTGGTTTAGTGACTTTTGCGACCTTGTGGGTACGTACCACCGAGTATTTGGAATGCAATGCCAAGTTGTTGTACTTTGTGTTGCAGAAGAAAAAACGCCAAAAACAAATCGAACGATAATAACCTTTCACAAATACGCGATTTAAATTAAATTTGGTTTTCTTTTTATTAAGTAGTAGATAAGGTCTTTACATAATGGTCAACAAATCGTTTCGCCTTATTATTTTAATTTATTTAACACGCAGATATAGATATTATCTATATCTGTTATTTAACCACGAGCACAGAATGAACGTCGAAACACAGCCGGAGCGAATAAATCATAGATAATAATTATAAAAAAAAAGAAAAATTGCTATGCAATATATATGTGTTGGACATAGAAAGTCCCACTTTCAACTATTTTCTGTGCTCCTCGTCCAATTTTTTTTTTTTTTTTTTTAACTCTAATAATATATAAGATATTTATTAAAAATACATAGGAGTGATTTAAGCTAATATAAGTACATTTAATTTAATATAATAGACTTAATAAATATAAATTACAAAATCGAATCGTGTTTTTTCTTTTATAATAAGATCATCCAAAATGCCATAAGGTGAGAGAGGATCTTTATTGTAAATCGATAACATTGCTAATCCGTTAAGTCTAATCTAAAAAATAAGGAAATCGTAAATCGTACTCAAATAATAATAAATAAACATTTTACTCATTAATGTGTTAATACTTACTTTAGAAATAGTATTATGTGAGTACGTTTTTATTAGGTTTAATTTCGAAAATGTTCTTTAATTTGATGTACTTGATACCGGAATTGTTAATAATATTTGAAGCATTTGAAACATATACTTGGATACATGTCTTAATTACAAATATTCAATGCATTTGACTTATGTAACTAAGTCATTTCTGTGTATTTCAATTAATTTATTATTTTTTGTATTATATGTATAAGTATAACTTTCATCTAAATATTATCTCGGCGTATATTTCCATATGTTTACTCTTTAGAAATGTTTTTTTTTACAATTTTTTTTTTTTTTGGTTCTATGGGTGCGTTCAGTACTCTTAGACCACCCCCCCCCCATAACAATTAGGGTTGTGTTTAATGTGAAAACCTAAAACAATCGCACACAAGAACAATAACAATACTATGTTCTGATAAAACGTGGATAAAATGTATAAATTCATATAAAATTAATGTTATATTTGTACAGCCGAGTTAAATTAATAATAATAATAATAATTATTATTATTATTACTATATTATTAATACAGCCGTACATTGTTGGAAACTAATGTTAACGATTCCCGAAAAAAAAAAAAAAAAGAAAAGATTAATTTTCGTATTTGCAGTAGATGTAATAAATATTATAATACGGCGGAGGCCTTTGAATAGCGCCGTTCAGGTCATGTCATTTACGTTTAGTTGATTATGTCCATTATGTATTAGGTGGGCGTGAAGCGTTATAGCGTTAAAGGTTTACCGATGTAACCGTGTAATCCGACTACATAAACACGTGTCCGCCGGCGATCTGGCCTTTGGTCACGTTCTCACACTGGCCCGTTTTAACGGCTTATCGCTCCATCCGTGCCCGCGCTCCGGACGCCCGGCGGTCGCACGTAATCCCGTCGTCGTCCGACGGGGAGATCGCGACGGCGGCGCGCCCGTACGGCCCCGCCGGGCCTATTCGTATAATTGAAAACCCAAACGGGCCGTGTATACGAGCCGTGTAAAAATAAAATAATGAGACACCAGGCGGTGTGTTTATGGGGTGGGGGGTGTCGGGGGTTTCCACTTCCTCAACCCCCCCCCCCCAGAGAATGTTTGAAGACCTCGAATTTACCGTTTCAATTGCAAATTGATTTTGTAGTAACGAATTATTACAATTATCATTATTTTAATATATCAAAACGTTTTTAGCGAACTACGTACATAATCGTTTTATCGTTAGCAATGATTTGTCGTTGCGTACATATATAAATTAAATTCCCCTATATATCCAAAATACGTTCCCAATTTCCCATATTTCTTTCTTTTTTTTTTTTTACGATTATAATTAATTACGTTTTATGATTTAACGTGGTAGTAAATTTCGTATAAAAAAATTATATATTAATTGCGTCAAATAGTTAATAATTTTTATGAATCGTATAATCGTACACCTACGTTGTTTTACAATGGCAGATGAAGCGAGAGGAGTATTTTAAGATACGGAACGACATTGGGGTCGCGGGCGATAATATCGCCACTATTATTGCGGTGGCGGTTCCCGTAAAATTACGCCGGCGCCTCACCTCGTCGTCGTTTACGATCGTGGTTTTATTGCTCCCCTAAAAATCCGGTATTTATTATTTATTATTTTTTGTTTCCCCGTTTTGTTGCAGTGGGAAAAAATGCAGCCACCGCGCCTCGAGATAATATAGGGTCGTCGTTACTTTTGGGCTTTATGCGCGGCGGCGTTCTGTACACATTATCGTTATTATTATTATTATTATTATTATTAAAACAATATGTCACGCGGGTGCGAATATATACACACGGTGGCCGTCGCCGACGGTTTTTACTTTGTGCGCTCGCGGCCGCGGCGACGAAGTGGGCCGCGAACGTCCGTTCCACAATATGTAATAATATTATAATATTATACGAGTGTATACTACGCGGAGGGCGACTGCGACGCGTCGGTGGTGATGAAGTGGAACGGACAAAGTGGCAATTGAAATCGGTCCCGCGCGTTTTCCCCGCCGGCGATTATGCACGCGCCCGACGATCCACTGCACGGGGGGACCCGTCGCGGCGTAACGGTAGGAAGCGCGGTCACGGCACGACACACGAGTGCCACATACACACTTTACAAAATCGGCACGCGAGCAAGAAAACCATATACACACGGCGCGACCAGCTTGTAAACATAATAATATAACAGTCGAATAATATCGTTGGGATATACTGATATTTTTACCAATATTTTACTGCAGATTATAATTCATGAAAAAAAAAAAAAAGTAAACGATTCTGTGCAGAGCTAATATAGAGGACTATTATTGTAAATTTCATATAGAGTATGTTTTACACTGTGTTGTATACGATGAAATTACGAAAAATGTGTGATATACCTTAAAAAAACTAATTTACGTATTTATATTGAAATATATTACTTATTGGAACAATATGTATCGAACAATTTTTAAGGGCTAAAAAAAAATGTGACTACAGTTTTTGGAGATTTTTTAAACATATTTATAATAAAGAAGATTAAACCTTAAAAATAATGTTTAGGTTTCAAAATCCAAAATTTCTCACTTTAAGACTTAAAATATCAAAATGCCTATAAATATACCAAAATTGAAATTAAATTTTTGAAATTTTTCGTTGATGAAGTCTTCTGTTTATAGAAAAAATAAATATCATTGTAAAACTAGTATCTAAAAAACTACACACAAAATCGAACATACCTGATGTATAATATATGATTACCCTAGGTATTGTACGGTCTAAAACTGCCCCCAGTTTATGCGTTGGTCAGTTTTTGAACATGAAGTCGGATCAAATTATAGTCGCCCAAATAGATATTGTAGCTAGTACTTACTTTCCAAAATTATATTTCTTTGATAGGCAATAACCGAAGATTTGTTTTATTTTATGTATTTCAATAACGCCAAAATAGAACGAAAAAGTACAGTTAAAAAACAAAAATTCAACATAAAATATTATATATTTACAATTTCACAATATTATTTATCATTGTGTACACATATGAAATGTAATACATTTCTCTCTATATCCTACCTTCGTTTACCCTGTAGCCGAGGTCAACAAAAATAAAACCAACGTATCGACATTTGTTGTCAGTTTATTCAATTTTTTTTTAGAAATACTATCGAGAATCCAGAATTTTATTTAAATTAAGCACTTACTAGGTACCGAGCATTAAATCCGCATGTTTTAAGCTTTAAGGTACGACATTAATAAATTTAAGCAATTTTAATAACCTACTAAGTGATATTTAAAATTATACAAAATATATACATATAATGTACAAGTAATACCAGTAATGAAACAATGGTTTTATCTTTCATTTTATGGCCGATCAATAGGTTTTATTTATTCGTATGGAAATTAAAATTGGTATGAAATGAATAACTAGAAAATAAAATACAAAAAATAAAAACTGATAAAAGATAAAAGAACTCGATATCCGTCTAAAATTCAGCGTCCCGTGAATTAGTGGCGTTCTAGGTGGCAGTTACTTGGCGGCCACGTTTGCCTCTCCCCCCCTAGCACGGCCCTATAATATATACTTATTGATAGGTACATTTAATACAATATAGAATTATAATAGTCCTAAAACGAATCTTAAACTATTAGCATTATTATATTATATATATATATATATATATATATATATCGTAAAAGTGCATAATATTATTATTATCATGTATACCTAGAATAATTAGAATTGATTTTTATTAAATTTTCTTGCGAATAAATACGATTTTGCCAAACACCCAATAAGGCAAAGTATAAAGAGAAGGCTAAAGTAGCTCAATAAACCCGTTGTCGTAGACGAAGGGTCATCGGTGTTGATAAAAAGGGGGCCGATAAATGAAGAGTATCAATGGAATAAACCGATTATAACGGTTTAGTGAACGGAAAGGGTTTGAAATTATGGATCGGACTTTGTAACAGAAACTCCTATACCCCACTCGTTAACACTATTACTTCGGAAGGATACAATTCAGAAGGGTATAAATTAATTGTTAATTTAAGATAAAATGTATATATAATAGATGTATTATATTTTATGTTATTCAAATTATAATACCACAAAAGAAGTCCATATTAATCTGCCTGATTTTAACGGTCAGTTAAAATAATTTTATGTGAGTTATAATTTTTGTAATAATATACGACGCTATTGTGCCAATATTAGCTATATACTATTGAAACTTGACGGTGACTGAAAATTCTATAATTTTGGTACCTATATATTTCACTATACAGTAAAAATTGACGGATTAAAATATATATAATAAATTACGAGTGTTAAAAAACTCGCGTTTATTGGACATGCTATTTGTATGTACGTTTAAAATTGCGTAACATTAAGAATGTGCAAAGGTCGTATATATATATATATATCAGGGTTGGAACGTATAATACGGTATAGTATAAAACACATATTATACATACGTATAAAATCCCTAAATCCCTAAAACATTTATAATTTAAACTAATAATAAAATAAGGAAATATAAATTATAAACAGACAATTGTGGTGCTATGATGATCTTATTGCGGACGTATTTATAAGTCATTGTACTCGTGTTAATTATAACATTTTAATATTATTAAATTATGCACAAAAAGTGTATATAAATATTCCATATTATTAACTTAGTAACATTTAAATTTTACTTTACAATATGAATATATTCTGGGTCTGTAGGTATATTTTATTATTTTCTATTTAGATAAAGAAAGAAGAATTAGAAGAAAATTGCAAACAAATAGATTTTTTTTTTATAATTTATGTAATCTATAATATAATTCATAACTAATATATTTTTACTAAACATAAAAATTAAAAATCTAACTTAATATCTGAAACATGAAGTATTTTTAATTTTTTAAGGACAAATTTCAAAAACATAAACATACTATACGTATATATTATCAACCCTGATATATATAAATGTAAAATGCATCAAATATACCTACTTTACTGCATTTTTTTTACGTGGAAGTATATCGGTAATATATATTTAACGTAGGTATATGAAATAAATAAATATATAACTTATAATAATATATTATCTTCTAGGAAATATATTGTATATTTACTACACACACCCTCCGTCATGACATCATCATTTTCCAACCAGATTTCCCTTATATAAGTAAGACGTTCATAATCGTCGGCGCTCATCATTATGAGGGACTGCCGGCCACTGGCCGTCGAAGATGAATAACGACTTCTATTACTTATTTTTAACATAGGTATACAAGTATTTATATATATAAGGCATGCAATATAGTATTAGGGGCGTGTAGGGAGTTGAAGCTGACAAAGCGGTTTTCTGTCTGTCTTTCTCTCTCTAAGCATAGTCATCCTCTCGATAATACGAGACAATTAATAAAACTCGGGAACAACCGGCCGTGTATAAGAGCAGGTGAGAACCATAGCGTGTCTAGAGATCATTTTTTACGAAAAACTGGGGAGTACAGATATAGTGCTAGAATAGGGTGGAAAAACCTATCGCACAGGCCGTTTGTATAATATAGAAATGGTCAGCCGTGAACCAATAATATAGTAGGGTTATATTTAGGAGGGTAATTATAATTGTTTTTCCTGATGGGCATGCATTCTATAACCGGTATGATTCATAAATTAAACTTATGGGATGCTGCCAGAGATATATATAAAACACAAAAAAAACGTAAAAATTTGCCGGATATGTTTAACACGAGAAGTAGGGTAAATGATGACAGAGTCAGGCATCTCGAAAACTAACTTATTTTTCGATTAATATTTATGTTATTTTATAGTTTTCTACGCGTTACTAACTAAAACTCTGAATGTGTATTGAAGTCGTTCATTCGGAATTCGCGTACAGGGTTTAAGGAAAACGTAAGACGAGATGGCTTTTATTTAAGCCGATTTACAGCTATTGGTCTTTTTAAATCTCTGCCTCATGTTGAACATTTTCCGGAAAATCTGTGGTCAAACATATCGTACTTCAATAGCGATATTCCCACGTTTATTAGACATTTTGTGAGGAAAAAAAAGGGTAACACTACTTATATCAAAATATAAAATTATTAACATTGGTAGCAAATATAATATAAACGTAGGTTCAAAATATTATTATTCCGTGTTTTACGATAAAAATATCAGGGGTAGGTATATTATATTGTTGAATCCGCCACTTGTCTAGAAAAAAGTTTTTTTTTAAGTTTAGGTCTATGCTACGTGACAATCGCAGAAGTTTTCAATTTTAAAATATAAAAACACATTTTGTAACTTCCATGTTGGTTCGCATGCAAAAATTAATATTAATTTTGTATTTATGTAGTTTAAAATAAAAATATTATTATTAATATTATTATTATTTATTATTTGATATTTTTTTCCTTTTTCTACATTTTTAACTCACAATAAAACATTTTATTTTGCATATTTTTAAATTTGTGTACGCATAAATTACAAACGAAAAACAATTCTGAGTGAAGTAATATTAGTCGTGTTTTACATCGTTGTCATAGATGGTAACCCAGAAATCAGTATAAATAAAAAAAAATTAAATAACTCGCGTTTGAAATATGTTTTTGCCTTGAAATCATGTTTTTGAAACATGAAATCATGTTTTTGCCTTTCTTTCGTCATTTGTTGGTATTTTTTTCCGCCGCATTAAAAAACCAATAGGTATATTGAAAAAGTGTTTACAGAAAAATATCTAATATCTACAAAATCCAAACATTCCAATCGACTTCATGACTTCGAATGATTGCACGTACTCCACCTTATATATCAAATCATACCTTGCACTCAGATTTAAAAAATGTATAGAGTTTACGACGCAGCAAAAAAAAAAAAAATAAATAAATAAATAAACATTATTGTAAAATCACAAGACCCCTAGTTCCGCCGCTCAGAATCTAAAAACCAAAAAAAAAAAAAAAACAGTTCAAGTAGATTGTTGTCGCGGTTCTCCCACGGTCGTCGTACCAACCGTCGTCGATTATTATTTAAAAAAATAATTCACTCAATTGGCCGTATACCACCAGTATTAGCAACAAGTATTTGTACAATGCAATTACGCGCACGCGGAACGTGCGATTGATTCGTGTTCTTATGAAAACACTCGTGCGTTATTAAATAAATATTCCGGGTACCGTGATGAATAGCAGACGTTTTATAGACGCGTGCAGTGTACGCGTGCTGACGATTGTCCAAACATTAGTTTTGTCACACTGTATATAATAAGCGGTTATAACGCACGCGCGTTAAACCGAGATTTCCGGACGGATTAAAAAATAAGCTTATTCGTTTGGGCATCCGAAAAATAATCTCCGTCAAAAAAAAAAAAAAAAAACCAAAACGTATACAATACTAGTATATATTATATAAGCGAACTGAAGGGTGAAAATCGAATTTCAGACCACTTTCAAGTTGTTGGTGTTTAATACAATGTCGCAACAATATAATATATTGAATTACGTGTTCGTTCACAATAATAATTCGTAAATTATTGAGTTGAAGTCGGCCAGGTGGGATTTAGAGGGGAATTTAATTTATTCGCCACGGTAAAACACCGCTAACGAAAAACGATTCTGAGCAAACAAATTTTATTCGCATAAATCGAAAAACGTGCGTAACACTGCCTCCCTCCACCATTCAACTTTAAAAAAAAAAAAACTGTAACTAGTTAGCACGGCATTTGGTAACGTATGCCAGCCACCTCCGTGCTCTTATTTATAAATAACTCGTAAACAAAGGTCGTGCAAATGCATACTAATTAGTTATATAGTTTTTTTTGGGTAAAGTTGAATGGTGGGGGGGAGCAGTACGTTCACGAAAGTCGCCAAAACGTTTTGGAAATTTGTCCACTTTTAAAAAGGGCTAATATTAATATATTATGTGCAAATTTCAGGTCTCTAAGATTATTTTTCGATTAAATTTCACTGTGAAAACGTGCGCCGCGGCCATTTTCTTGTGGCCGTATCGTCAATAAAATACCGTTGGGTACTCACCAATCACAGTAGCCGGACGTTTATTTATAAATATAAATGCGAAAATGTGAATCTTTGATGGCTAAGATCTCGGGAACCATTCATCCGATCGTCGCGACTTTTTTTTTTTTAAATGACAGAGTACATCGCAGAGACGGTTCTTAGCATAATTGTACAGTTCTCTACGTTGATTAACAGTGGAGTATTTAATTTTCAAAAATTGTCAAAAAAGTTTGCATAGGCAACGCCGGGCGTAACAGCTAGTATAATATATATGGCGAACATTATTCTTGACAAACGATTACCGCGACTGCACTTTATAAATGTAATGTAATTGACGCTGCTTACGTCGTAGGGATATGTAAAACCAAAAGAAACGAATCCCGACAATGATGTCTCCGGTACTTAAGCGTAGCGTTTATTTTTGTGCATCGTTTTGGTCTCGTTCAAAAGCATACTTAAAATTCACTGTTTTCTAACCATCAGCCATCTTTAGCGAAGTAAATCATCATATAGTATTTTCGGTTCATAATACCAACCCATGTACTTATGTATACTTTCAGTAATAATACTTATAGCAAAATAATAAAAAATTATCATTGACATAAGTGTGTACTTAGGTATTTATTGGTTGGGAAAAAAATTGATTAAACGGGCGGTTGTAGATGAGGTAAGGGTGTGTGGTTACATCTAGTATAATATATAATATTATAGACCTTTATTATTTACAAAACTATTAGTTTTATTTATTATCCATTAGAGAAAATTAACTTTTATTAAGAATTCATTTAACATGATTTCCCTTTATAATTCTATAAACAAAAAATTAAACTATTTTGATCATATCTTATTAGTTTTTACAATATAAAATATTTAAAATATTAAAGTTGTTCAAATGTATCATTATATTTTTGACTTGCAATATTAATGTTTTCATAAATTTTTCTAGATAATAATTCTGTTTTTGTGTATCTTGTCAATTTTAGTATTTCTTGTAATTTTATCTACATAGTACATCAAATATAAAATTAAACTTGAACTAAAACTATTTCTTGTATTTAAATTACAGACCATTAATTTATATATACAACAGCACCTAATCATAATATTATTCATCAATACAATTATGAAGATGAAGGCAGTCAAATTATGGATTCTCATTTAAGAATAGGATTTAATTAAATTAAAAACTCTGTTTAGAAACTAGGCTAAGAGCATTTAAGAGTTAATGTATAAAACAATTAAATAAACAGGTTAGGTACATATATATTTAAATATATATTTGAAATATAAATATAATAAAATAAATAATATATAAAAAATAAATAAATGAAATATAAAAAACAACGTAAGTATACTAAAATTTAAAATATTTAGTATACTTATATCATAATTGACATAAAATCCCATTTTGAATTTTCCTGATTTTTCTAGTATGGTTTACCCGAGTAAATTAATAATATGTGTTAAAATGTTTGTTACTTTTATTATTTTTGAATTTAGTACCCCTAAGACAATAGGACAGAAAATACAATGTGATCAAATTGGCATTAAATAGTGTTTAGATAATTTAAACACTGTCGCCAAATTATTTATTATCGAATAATAATAACAAACAAATTAATTACTAATTTTTAAAATAAAAAAATTGTTTTTTTTTTTTTATCAATTTTATAATTATTGTATAATTAATAATAATATCATCTATTATATTTTTCGAATTTTGAATAATTAATATTTAAGAAAATAGATATCAAAGTTTGAAATTAAAATTTCAGAATTTTATATAAATTCCCTAATTACTTTAAGTTTTTCCTGACTTTCTAAAATTCCCAGACTTTTCCTGGTCCAATAGAAGCCATTAGTCATGATTATTTATATTTATTTTTATGCATAACTTATATTGTATTATAATGATACACAACTTACTTCGTTTTTAAGAATAATATACATTGATTCATTAATATTTCTACTTAGTGAATGCAACAATTTTAGTGCATAAAATAATGTATCATTAACACTTTTGTTAGAAATCTCTTGAATGTCATTAAATAATGTTTCTATAAGTTTATTATTTTCCATAAGCAAATGTCCATTAAATTGAATGCTCACATTATATAATATTGCATAGCCAATCCTATAAATAAAATATTATTTAATGTTGTAAAACGTTATGTCTATTAATATATAGTGAAATAATAATATTTAAATGGTTAGAGACAAGCATTTTGTAATATAAAATATTAAAATAAACATAATATTTACTTCTTCAAATTATTTTCTAGTGAAGGTGTACATAATACCAAAGACAATACAATATTAATAACATTAATGCCATCATTAACTTGTGAAAAAAAATGACGACCTGCTTGTGTGGTTGTTAAGTTAGCTACAATACCCAAAATATTTAACACAAATTTTGTTTCGTACGTTTTTATTGGTGGAATTGAATTACTGTACAACTCAATAAATGGACCAAGTATTCTAGTCATTAATTTAGTCATTTTTGTCATTTTTTTCTAAAGCATTTAGAATTTCAGGGTACAATAAATATAATAGTTAGCATTAATATTATGTTATATAAAAGATATAAGAACCTTCTGTAAAACTATATCAACAACTGCAGGTATTTGAGTTGCTTCCCATAAGTAGTGGCTAAATGTAGATCCAATGATGGAATTAAGTGAAGATTGTTGTTCGAGTTGCAAGTTTAATTCTTTGATTTGGCATTGCAATTTCTTTATAGTAGTATCAGATTCATTTTCCAAAAGGGTATATTTGGATCTCAATTGTTCAATTTTGACTTAGGAAACATAAATTATGTATTAAATATTCAAATTAGGAAAATGTATGAGGTCAGTAAACAATAATGAGAGAAAAATGCAACAAACAAGAAAATAAGGATTATTTTAGAGTAATGAAATTCAATGGAAAATTAAGGATAGGTTTATCTTGTTTAGGTAGGTACTTAATTAATTTAATTTTAAACTAGGTAGGTATTTAATATTAAAATTGTGTAAATTAATCTAATTTGTATAGCCTTACTTGAATTATTTGGATTTTTAACCATATTTATGAGATGAATACAATTTTTTTGCAATTCTTCTGATATTTGCTGAACTTGAACATAACTGACTTCATCATAGTCACCATAAATAGTTTCAAATGCGTCATCGAACGCTTTAAGCTATAATGGATAATAATATATTCATAAGTAAAATAAGCAAATAAGTATATGATCTATTTATTTATACATACAATCAATCAATTTTAATATTTTGTCCACTCTAATTAATATTTAATGTACGTAACACCTTACCATAACATCACAATTGCTTGATTCATTCAAAGGGGTGTCCTGTAAATCTGTTTTATTCGATCTAAAAACGTCGGCAACTGTGTTTTCAATATCTTCGTCGTCGTCAGTTTCATCTAGTAAATTATCAAATAAAGATGGTTTTTTTGTCGATTTATTGTCCATAGTATAGGTATTAACTAGCAAAGACAAAAGGCGCACAAGACCTCACGAACGGACAAAACGATAAGTAAGTAATTATTATAAAATATTCAAAAATGTAGAATGTATTTTACCGATTGACTATCGTGTAGTAAAAACTTGTGTTTTAATCAAGTCGTACGGAACGCGGATTATTCAAGATACTAATTTTAATTCAATAGGTCAACATCTATTGTGTTAAACTATATCGCGTATTAAACTGTATCGGGGAAATTCTATATGATCAGCCAATACTATCGCTGTTTATATATAATTATAGTTATTCGTAGATAAGAAAAATACAAGTGCATATCTATTTTTACACAAAATGAACATTTAAAAATAAAAATATAGTACAATAATAATTTAATATTATACAAAAGTAAATAATTTGTAGTGAGGCGAGATAATTTTGGTCTATTTAAATTCTAAGCGGAACGAGGGGTCTTGTGGTTTTACAATTTTTCTGTAAACACTTTTCTACCAGAAAAAATCATCAAATCTATACATTCTTTTACTTGTTTCCGGTAGCGAATTTTGTCTAGTTGGTACTTTAAAGAGGTCATTTTTCGATATACCTATCAGTTTCTTAGTGCAGCAGAAAAAACTACCAAAAATGACGAAAAGACGGCAATAACGCGATTTCGTCAAACTCGAGTTTTATTATTTCTTTTTTTATTTATGTTGATTTCTGGGTTATCATGGCAACAATGTTAAAACTAAAGCTCCCTATTTGACGTGTATTTAAAAACACGGATACACGTGTTCTTAACAAAACTGTAAATTAAATACACGGAAAATGAACGTTGAAATCCGTGTACTTGTTTCAGACCGTGTGCCCGTGTATTTTCTTCAGTCTTTGTACCCGCGTGATTGCGTTATATTTATGTATAATACTTATATTTGTCGTTTTGGTTTTTTTAAAACTCAAAATATCCAATTAACTCTTCCATCCATTCTAAATTCTAATTCTGAAAAACTCATTCTCCATATATTCTCCTTCATTCTCGAGCCTGTTGTTCCTATTTAAATCAAACTGTTATTCAAATAATTATAAATAGTTATTGTTCTTTTATTAACTGTTTTATTGGTCACACTATTTTATTATGTAATTATAATAAATTAATATGCAAAATGTCGATAATATATATATTTTTTTATTTCTGGTCTATATGATTCGCTAAATCTAACCTAACCTAACCTAACCTTAAAACGAAATTTAAATACACGTGCATTTCGATACATTGCACTCCCGAGTAATTACACGGATTTTAATTACACAGGTATTAATACGTTTAAGATACGTGTACACGTGTTGGTTAACGCTCGGTCAAAATCGCGAGCACTAGTTAATACACGACTAATACAAGTAGTAGTAGTAGTAGTAGTGAGCGAAGTACGCTCAGAATCGTTTTTCGTTTGCAATTTTTCGTTGCATACAGATATAAATTAAATTACTATCTATATACTACCTTCCCAACTTATCACCTACAACATTGCGTGGTGCGAAGTATGTAAGCCTTTTTTTTGGTTTGTAACTTTGAAAAAACTAAACAAAATATACCTATATTTGTATTAGCGATTGTTACGCGGTTTTTTGCAAAATGTTCCGCGTTGTCCGGAAAAGGTTTATAACTATTGAAATCCAATATTTTTGTTAATTTATGGGTTACCTTGGTAAAACAGATGGGAAAAAAACTGTTATCAATTATTGTAGTGCACTAATCCCTGTGCTGTGCGGGTATCTATGATAATAAGTGAATACACGTAAAACGTCATCAACGTATCCAAGTATTGTAATGGACGAAATGATTATGTCACAGCAAAAAATAAAAAAAATATTTGTTCGACATGCAATTCTGACTTAAATTATTTTTGTTGATTAGCGGTTGAAATGACAAAGTAAAACACACTTTTCGTCTGCCGAAGGTGGACTACCCACTTTCCACCTATTTTTTTATTTTTAAAATTGTGACATGGGCAGAATTATTCTAGCGATTGCAAAGCATTGCCGGGTGGGCCAGTATTATATAAAAACAAACAATTCAAACGAACAAATAAATGATACGCGCGAGAGAATCGTATAATATTTTGCTTGTTGGTTTCTCGGCGACGATAAATCGGCCCTCGTTACGGTTGTCGCGCGGCCGCGGCGTCGGCAAGACGCGGCCGATCATCCTTTCCGCGCGGGTTCGTCCCGGACCCACACCGACCCACCTCAATCCACGACTACGGCGGCTACGGCGGCGGCGGCGGCGGCGTCCGGGCGCTGTTGACAGTAGGTAACTTATTGTTGGATCAAACAGTCTATATTAATCATGCCGTGGGAATCGCGGTCGGTTGCGCCCGCCGCGTCACAACACCGTGTATATATATATATATATAGGTTGATGGCCCCGAATAACAGCTGTGGCGGCGGCAATATATAGTAGTCGCTCTGCATATACATTATTCTATATATATATATATATATAATATTATATAATATATTTTATGCATTCGTATAAGGGCGCGCCACCTATCTCGCGGCGCGTAAATGGGATTATGACGCCTTGGCGATGGATAGATTCATTAGCGACAACGACCGCGCGCGTTGTCACCTGACACGTTCGGGCGGCAATCAATCAAGCTTTCGCGCTGACAAATATATTATTATATACGCGAAGTGGCGCCTGCCGCCGCCGCTGCAGTCGTCACTGTTATACATTGTATATTTATATACATAGCCCGCGCGCCGTGATGCGGCCCAAATCAAAAGACCATCATATCCGGCGGTGGCGGTGGCGGCGGCGGCGGCAACGTGATAAATAATTACGTCCCGACGACGCTTCTCGTTTACTTATATTTATTTATTTATTTATTTATTTATTTATTCTCCCTCCGCGATCTTATTTTAGTTGGCCCCCCTCCTACCAATCAACGAACCGTGCGTCGTCGTCACCGCGTTATTATCGTTACTTTGCCAATATCACCTACTTACTCTTTATACCTGTCTTTTATTCCACAAAGACGGTTTTCATACGACGCGTAAATTATTATAATATATATCAGGGATGGCGCACCTATGCCACGCGTATCATAGAGTGACACGCTAATTTAAATATAATTAGTAATCTTTTACTTCAATAAAAAAAAAAAAACTGTGTTGAAAATAATTTGTTTCTTGTACTTGATTGTTCAATACTTAAATATATTTTATTTAATGTATTAATAAAAATTATGTTTTTTATATTTATATGCAGAAAAGTTTAAATATAATAATAAATAAAGTCCTGTTTAATTAATTATTTAAACACAACAACAAGCAAAAAAACAAAAAAGGCATCAAAGTTGTTGAAACGCAGAAAAATAAAATCAAACCAAAATATTTTATTTGACACGCGGTTACCAATTGGTTCACCATCCCTGATATATATATATATATAGTACCTTACGCACATATCTGCGAATATCCACACCCCCTAGTGGCGTATTTTGGATGATTTTTTTTTTTTTGGGGGGGGGGGGTTAAAAATTTGAGGACCTTGTATTTTACCTTACATGAACTCGTTTTTAGAATTATTTACTAAATTACTAACATTTTTTAGACATTAATTTCGAACGTAAGGTTTAGTTCACCGCGTAAAATATATAATATATAAGTAATATAAGTATAAGATATATGTATAGATATTTCAAATATTAGCATAATTATTATGAATATTTTTTTTAATGGCGATTGATTTATTCATTTCTCTGCAAAGTCATTGCAATATCATTGAAATGATGTTAGTTTGTCTATATAACTGTTTAATTGTGTGTACATTATTAATCGTATAACCTTTTCATATTTATCATATTATATTGTATTGTATGCAATTGGATTTAGCTCCATACATATATATTGGACATAAATCTAAATAAATATAAAATATAAATACTATAATATTGTCCACTCGTCGAACTCTATGAATATGATATACTATATTGACAAAGTGACAAATAAAATAATGACAAATGTTGACCAAAACTCTATTCAATATTATTAAATATATACACTACACAGGGTTTAGCGGTTAGTTTTAAATAAGTCGGTTACTTAATTTATGTGTTCAAAGTAGCTTTTGAAAAATACTTCCCTAAATGTGGAAAAGAAGACCACTGGATTGTGTTTCGTTTCAATGAAAACTATTTTAAATCTGCAGTTTTATCAGTCCGAGAAAAAGAAAAGCTGATTGACCTGAAAACGGATTTTTCACTTGAGGCAGCATTTCTTTAAAAGAAATCCCACATCGCCTTTTGTGCAGACGTGAAAGACGAATATCATGAGCTTTCCTACAAAGCATTCAATGTTCTGCTACCGTTCACGTGCACTGTATTGGTTGAGAGGACCATTTCGTCATACAAGTTCATTAAAAATAAGTACCGTAATAGACTCTCTGTGAGTTAAGACTTACGAGTTAACTTATTATCTGTGGAGCCAGATTTTAAAAAATTAAGGTAATAAATAAACAGATAAACCCAAGGATCAAATTAAAATTAAATTTTTAACTTAATATTATTTTTTTTATAAACATTGTATGGGATTTACTGATTAAAATAAATAAGTATTTCCAAATTTTTCGTTATTAAACGTATTTCGTAAATTCTTATCTATCTTATGTGAAAATATATGACAAGTTAAGATTTGGGGGTCCGTAAAGCGGTGGTGAGAGGTCAAGGGGTACGTGAATGAAAAAAGGTTGAGAAACGCTGCGATAGACCAGTGGCGTAGACAAGAATTTTCGTTAAAAATCCCCCTTCTTAACAAAAATTCTTGCCTTCCATATATATATATTCATTATTTTTATGATAACCCACAGGGTAGTGCCCCCACACCCGGAAAAATGATTTTATAATACAAATTATTTTTTAAAATGTATTTTATTTATTCTACAAAATAATGTCTAGTTCCTTGTACTATAAACTTTGTACTACCAGCTAGTATAAGGTCTTTGATAGTGACTTGTGAGTTCTCCGACAAACTAATAAGGACGTTAGCTATCAGTTGGCAATGTAGCATCGTGGCATTCCCGTTCTTATCAGTGTGTTGAACAATTTAATGACGTTCCAGATCATGTTATATCAAATCGATAATAAAGATATTCATAATAATAATAAAGATATTCATTTTTTTCTTATATCGGTCGGGTTAATAACAAAAAATGTAATTTTAATTTATTATATTTTATATAAATAATAATTATAAGAGGTCATAGGGGGAGGATTCATCTCCCATAACCCCCTTCCGGTGTCTACGCCCATGCTATAGACATCTCTACACTGTTAACTGCGATTTTAGTATTGTATTCTCGTCTTTTATTTTATTATATTATTTCACTTAATTTATTATTTATTACTGCTTTTGTTTTTTTGGTTTTATACCCATCCAGCGTACAGGCCTATCGCCTCGGGACCTATACATTTTGTGAAATAAATAAAAAATGTACACGGGAATTTGAAAAGCATTTAATTTCCACATAGTACATGATGGTTTCACAATACACATACGTACAATATATACAATACACACATATATATATATATATATACATATTATTAAGTCGTGGAAAAAATGATTGCACGTCAAAATAGTACGTCATCGTGTGTGTACGCGCACACGGGATTTAATGGGTTGATCCGTATCATGTCAAGCGGTCAGGCGAATGAAATTGTGGTGGAAAATGGACAACAGTAATCTTGTACACAACGGTTACACGCGAGCAATACTATTACTCAGAGGAGCGTTTTCCTAAACTCCTTGACCACCACCGATCCCACCCTCCCGCGACGAGTTCGATAAAATGGTTTTTCATTGTTGTCCGGGTGCATATTATATGTATAGGATGTACAAAATCTTGGGGAGTCTTCCAATGCGTTTGCATTTGTACAATACTGGCTGTCCAGCCCGGCGTTGCCCGTACCAATTTTTGAAAATTAATCACTCAATTGTTTATTAACTTAGATAATTGAAATTATGCTAAGAACCGTCTCTGCGTTGTACTCTTTCATGTACAAAAAAAAAAAAAAAAATTCTGACTATCGGATGAGTGGTTCCCGAGATCACTGGCATCAAAGATTTTCATTTTTACATTTATATATACGAGTACATATATTGATTATTATAATACGTCTTTTTCTTTTCGCACGCACATCTATATACAAACGTTGTCGTTTTCAATTGTTTATTAATATCTATTTTTATTTTCTCGTTAATCGATTCTATACTCAAAAAATAATATCCAATACAAAAGATAATATGTGCATACAATAAATAAATAAAAAACATGTGTAGAAAAGCACCACTTGGATTTTGGAACCTCCGGGCTTTGGTTTGTTCTTTTTCTATGCGTTTTTTCTTTATTTATTCGTATTTCATGTATAATGTATATGATATATATGGTTCATCTAAGCACTATTATAGTAGATATTATATTATATATAGGGTACACGAATAAAATAATTTTTACACGTTATGCTATTCGTAAAAGTATAATTGACATTAAAATTATATAAGCAAATAGTAAAAACAAACACTAGCGTTTACGCCGAAACGATTGAATTTCGCTTGTTTTCCATAAACTATATCTCGAGTTGATCCTCGATTTTAATAATAAACGTATGAAATAAAATTTTTAATTAAAAAAAAAAAAAAAAAACTCCCCGTTTACACGATATATAAAATATCGTCGAATGCAGTATTATATAATATGAATAATATTGCGCGAAAAAAAACGTCGAAAGCGTATATTGGATATTTGAATTATTTAAACTCTCGGTTCTTATTATTTATGACAGCCGTACGAGAATGAAATATCGTGGCGTTTTATAGATTTGTCGACGAGAAATTCACGAAACGTTCCGAACACACTGTATATATATATAAAATGCGTGTGCTTGTGTGTACCGCGGTAGATAACGATTTGGCCGAACGTTCTGCGGGGGTCAGCCGCGACGGATACGTATGCGATTTACCTCAGGGGTGGCGGACGGCGTTGCGGAAAAGAGGTGGCCCCACAGCGGGCTAAGTCGTTTTTGTGCCGACACGCCACAAAGTTCTACGGGCGTTAAGCTTTGGTAGCCGCCATCTTACCACACGCTGTGGTACCGGCAATGCTTCTTTTTTTTATTTGTTTATTATATTATTATTATTAATTTACTCGATCGTAATATGTCTTCCGAATATTTCACGAATGTGTACATATTTTTTTTTTTATAAACACCACGGATACCATATATAATAATATTATAATACTGCTATAATCAGTGGCGTAGACAATAATTTTCATTGGTTGGGGGGGGGATATATATATATTTATTATTTCTAAGATAACCCGCAGGGCAGTGCCCCCGCACCCAGAAAAATGATTTTATAATAAAAATGATTTTTTAAATTTTATTTTATTTATTCTACAAAATAATGTCTAGTTTCCTATTACTATAAATCTTGTACTACCAGCTAGTATAGCTATGATAGTGACTAGTGAGTTTCTCCGACAAACTGATAAGGACGTTAGCTATCGGTTGGCAATGTAGCATCGTGACATTCCCGTTCTTAAATGACGTTACGATTATGTTATCTTATCAAATCGATAACAAAAGATAATCATTTTTTCTTATATCCGTCGGATTAATAATAATAAAGGTAATTTATTATATTTTTTATTAATAATAATAAATCAATAATAAAAAAGGTGATGGGGGGGGGATTCATCCCCCATACCTCTCGTGTCTACACCCATGGTTATAATTCATATATTGTATTGTATTAGTGACAATATTTTGATATTTTGAATACTTAAAATCCTATATAATAACATAACCCAAGTAATTGTATTTGTTATTTAATACAAAAATAAATATACTAACCAATTTGACATTATATAGAAAAGGAAGGGTCGTTCTAGTTTCCAAAAGTGCGGTCTTCATTCGCCGCAACACGTATTTAAGACGGGATAAAGGGGAGTTAAATAAATAGTTTTACGGGGAAAATATAACATGACGAGGAGATTAATAGTGCATTTAATCTGGTGATAGGTGGGACGACCCTGAAATTAATCCGAGATAACATTATATAGAATGATAAATATGAGTCGATCTTGTATACAGTGTATAGAAAAGAGCTTTGAAGGAAAGACGATTAATATATATATATATATATAAACTGTTCTATATGCACATTAATGATAAATTACAATATTAATAATTGAATTATTCATTGCGACCGGGAATTATTGTAATAAAACTAATTTAATGACATTTCTTAAAATGCTTAATAATTAAAGTGAAAAAAAAAAACAGTATGTTTTTAATATTTATATACAAAAAAATACATATTCCGTTTGTTCACGAAAACAGGGTACACTTGCGACAAAATAGCAGCACCTTCTAAATAATAATATTTGAATTCTACGACTTATAATTTTTTTAACTCGTGCTTTTGGCGCATACATGACATAATTTTACTTTTTTTTTTTTTTTTTTTTTTTTTTTTTTTTTTTAACGGGAACCCCTATTTTAAATATAATTTTCGGATCGGTTGATTTTCTTTAAGTCATTTTAGTCAATCGATTTCCATCAGTTTTAATTCTAGTTATTAATAAATTATGATTTCTTAATCTAAATTATAAAATTAATGTAAAAATCCAAATAGCACAGATTTCGTGTAGTATAAATTGAAGTCGGAACAGCTCCCGTTCGGTCAATTTTGAATTTATGTAATACTAGTTGAATACATAAATTGACTTGAAAAAATTCGACCAATTTGAATATGTTATACAAAATAAGATGAGTTATCATTTTTTAAAAAAGTGAAGGTAAACAAATTATACGTAGTAGGAATTTATGAAAGAATTCAAATATATAAATAGAGAGTGCTGAGTTATTGAGCGTACCCTATTTTCGTGAACACGCAGTATACCAATATTCTTACGTTTATCTATACGTTTAAAATGTATTTCGAATCGTTTCCGTGAGTGTAATATTATATATCCAATAAATCAATATATAATTTTATTAAATAAAAAAAAATACATATCTTATAGACGAACGACAAAGAGTTTTTGAGTATAATATAAAGGCTGTGCAAGTATATATCAGGGTCGCTCTTAGGACTTACGAGACTCGGGGAATAATATCATTGCGAGGCACTTCTAATTTTCGCCCTCAACATAAATACTTAAATATAAATAAAACGTTTTATTATAATGATCATTTTTTATTTTACAATAACCAAAAAGTAAATAATATATTTATTATTTTATTTCTGATAATGTTCCAATTAAATCACCATAATCTAGATTATCGACATAGGAAACAATCGACAGTAAAAACAAAATAATTTATCATTTTATTTTAAATATGCAAGCCAAAGTATATTAAAGTATATTATATCTAAGTATATTTTCGTTATTTGACATAATTCTATAGTAATACATGGGATTAAATTTTCTTCAGTTTTCATTAAGTGGGAAATATATATTTATATATATTACTTTTTCTAGTTAACATAGTTAAAAAAAAAGTTTGACTTCCAACTGCGAGGATCCTACAATGTGCGCGAGCCCCTGAATATGAGCCCTTCAAGCCCTCCCCTAAGAGCGGCCCCGCTATATATTTATATATAGATTTTTAAAGGCTTTGAAAAGCACATCGTTTACAGTTATATTGTTTTCGTGATGCGAGAAAGAAACCCCACCATCAACTTGTAAGCCGCTGAAAAGCCTTACCGCAATAAATGGCCCGTGCAATAATCGAGCCGTATAATATTGGCTGACACGAGAAATGGTTGAAAACGCAATGAAAGAATTTTTATATACGTGTACACGTTATTGTGGTCGCCTTAGCGACCGGCACCAGGGACATTCACGTCATGTGACATTTATCATTTTTCGCATTTTTCTTATTTCTTACTGTCCTTTTTTCCCCCTTTTTTCACTTAACAGCACCTCTGACCAAACAATGTATATACCTATACTTCCCACTGCCTCCATCGTTTTGTGTGTATAACACAGCGAGTTATATACTATACAGTATACGGGCAACTTGTACAAGTCAAAATGTACAGGTTGAATGCGTTTTTGTCGATGAAACTAAAAAAAAAAAATTTAATTTAAAATAATATTTCGCTGCCAATACGTAATATGTTATTATACGTATAATATTATGAATTTTTCAACACTTTAAGCAAAAAAATTCTATAGAAATTATGTTTTGATTGTATATTTTTATATATGAAACAATTTCAACGGAATAATAACTGTAATAACCAAATAAAATACATTTGTATTTAGCCACAGATACATATGTATTTCCGGTTGTATGATTATACAATTACCGTCCATCAACTATTGTTCTATAGCCGATTAAATTTTACTAGAAAATACGTAACACAAAAATCAAAATGCAACAGTTTTGTAGAAATTGTATTTGCTTTTAATTTCATATTCCAAATAATTTTAGGTAATAATATTCGCAAGTTAAATTATAACTTATTCTAGTCTGAGTGATCTATTTCTGTGACTGTTATTTTAAGCATCAAATTTTCAGTCTCGTAAAAGGGACGCCGGTGCTGGAGATAAATATTTATGAATAATACCATTAACATAAAATTAACAAAATTAATATTAATATTAAATTATGATTATTAATAATACCACCTGGTCAAAAGTACATTTTTTATTTATCAATAGTATAATATATCGTATATGTACAGCTGTTATATGTTTTTTGTTTTATTTTCAGATTAATACAGACTGAAATACCTATATAATAGTACCAATAACACAAAAGAATACTCAGTGATAATCACACGGGACTACTTGTACATTAATTTGAATATTTTCGAATTGATAAATTACCACTTTTTTGTTTTGTTTTTTAATAAACGCAACCTCATAAACGCGTGCGCGCTTCGGTAAAACTAATAAATTACGGGGCGGCCGTCGTCGCGATCGTTCGCCGGCCGCGGGTAGGTTTACCGTGTTCCTCGGTTTGCGTTGGACTTGTTTGTTTTTGTACGTACGGCGGCGGTGGCGTAAGGTGACGGGAACGGGATAAAGAACGCGCGGAATGGACGGGTAAGTAGACGATGAAGAAGAATAAGAACAAGAACAAGAAGAAGAACGGTAAAGAAATAAAAATAAAAATGAAGTATATATAGTATAGGACCGAATAGAAATAAAACGGACGGCGGGGTAAGAGAGAAGCAGTAGACACGCGCACACAAACACACACACACACACACACACATACACACACACACATACACACACACACATACACATACACACAAACATCGGCGGCGTCTAGGCTACAAGCTATTATACAAACGGTTGGGATTGTGGCGCGTGGGAAACCGGACACCCGGCGGTTCGCTTTTCGTTTTCGCCGTGTTGCAGCCGCCTCTCGCGCGGCGCGCGGGAAGAAAAATCAAAAAGAAAATACGCCGCCCGCGCCCTGTATACAATTGTGCGTGCGCGTGTATGCGTACGCTTTACACGTCGAGTGCGTATAACTTAATTACCCCTTCGGCGTGAATACGACCGGGCCAGATTATCTTTTCGGGGGATTACGCGACCGACGCGCGACGCTCATTAACCGTCACGCCGTTTTGGCGCGAACAACCGTCGAAACTCAGAGGATTACATTTGCGTCGTCGTCTTCTAAAGGACAGCGGCAACGGTGGACGACGGAGGGAAGGGATTTCTTTTCGGGGATTTGTTCGGGGTAAAACGATAAACGGTGGATACGGTGGTGGTGATGGTGGTGAGGGGGGGAGTGTAAATTAAATGCTTCAATCGCGGTTTTCTTGAAATAATTATATATATATATATATATATGTCGTTATAATTCAAAACTTTTTGATATGGATATCCGAGCAAATGTTGTATTTTTACCACTTTTATGTAATATGTATATATATAAACATGGCTACCGTAGAAAATATGTACGAATATTGTAGATATCTATTCATTTTCAAACCCTTTTTATTTACAAAACCATATATCTTTCAGATAACCGTGGACATCTTTGTAATCTGTAATCCGGTATTTATACAGCTTTTCCCCCAGTCTTTATCCCTGCCAATTGTATATTATATAGTATATATCTAAGGAAAATCAGAAAGAAAAAAAAACAATTTTTTTCGTATTCAAAATTCAAAATTCAAACGTGATACCCCATCCCGTGAACATATTATAACACGCGTGCACTTTATTTTTATTAATATATTCAGTACCGAGTATATCATATATTTGTAAATCATATATATATATACATAATATTGTGTATTTGTTCATGTTTCTATTTTTTTTTTTTTTATTGTTATATATATATGTTTAAAAACATCCTGAATGTATCCAGACCGATTTTAAAAAATACTATTCTTTACCGATTTTTTTTTAGATAATAAACAAAACATTTTAAATCCATGTCATCTGATCTCGTTTTACACAATCTCTTCTAATAAAATACATTTATTCCCTCTGTATAAAATGTTATACATTTTTTTGTGTTACCCTAATTTTGATAATTTTATCGCGTATATTAGTTTTTCGCCTTTGCTGTTGTTCTATTATTACCCGATGGTGATTTTTAAATCCGAACCGGTCGTACTCTTACGCACAACCGATATAATAATACCCTTGGTTTGCCTGTTTTGTTATTTTTATGTTCGATAACATCATATATGATTGTTTGTATGTACGTATTTGATGTGAATATACGGTGTTATTTTATCGTTACAATTTTTAAAATTTCAGTCATAATAATCATTTTTGTTTTTTATTTATCCATACATACAAACATAGTATCTATCTATCTATATATATATATATATATATATATATATATATATATATATATATATATGTATATATGAACGTTATTGAACGTAAACATTAATATAGCTTGCATGAAAAAAAAAAATAAAAAAAACAAAAAAAAAATTGTAAAAAAACAAATAACCCATCACATTGAGCAGATGATAGAAAGAAAGATCACCCGCAGCCATTCGCATTTGCATATATTCGTATATATGTATATATATAAACGTAATATGTGTATATTGTAATATAAGGTGCGCCAGTAAATGGAGGGCAATTTGTTATGAAAAGTAAACGCTCCTTTAATGCGTTTTCGACCCTACTACTACACCTAAACCATGCACTTGTGTTTGCTCAGCAAACCCTTTTACGTATTGTTTTTTCGACACACGCGTTTTTTATCCAGCCACGAAGAGAATTTAAAAAAGAAAAAGAAAAAAAAAAGTTGTCACAAGCTAAAAGCACTCGTTCTTAAAACGTATGTTTTACACCTTTACTAAATATATTACTGATATAGTGTAAAACATATACTGCAGACGGTTGTGTGTACCGAACAGATTTAATAATATTGCCTTTAAAATATGACTTTTTTTTTTTTTTATGTGAACAAAGATTAAAAAAAAAAATAATGCATACGTGTGTACATATAAACGGCAAAGCAATACAAACTATAATACATTTTTTCAATGCAATGTCTATAGTATATATATATATATATATCAGTGGGAATTTCTCAATGGTGGTGGGGGAGCAAAAAAAAAACAAATCCAAAATTCCACGTTAACGTTCATTTCGTCAATTACATTTTAAATTATATGACGTACATTGTCCATAATATAAGGAATAAACCACATACAGTATATAAAGTAATACATAAATATGAAATGATTATGATAAAAACATTTAAAAAAAAAATACGGCCAATGGGAGAAGTTATAGCCCCCGAGCCCCTTTCTACGCCACTGATATACTCGTATAACCTATATTTATATTTATATTTATAAGTTATATTATTACTGTAGTAAATATACTTTTTAAATAGTGTTAAATAGCTGCTTGTTTATATAATTCCATTAAACATAAAAATTAATTATTATATAATCTAAAATTAATATTGGAGGTGATCATTTTTTTTATTGTTTTAAATTATTGTTGAATAAAACAAATACATCGATTTTACGTTCATATATAATAAACACACAACTATATTGTACAGTCATTTTAAATAAACAATAATTGAAAGCTGGAAAAAAAGGATCGTACGGAATGTACGAGTATATAAAATTGACGTTTATTGTGAAAAAAAAAAAAATAAAAATCAACACATCAATATTAATATTTTATTAATTGTTTCTTATGTTGCAATTATGCCTATATATGGAGTAGACAATTAAGCAGGAGTTCTATGACTTTCAAGTATAAGATCACGTAGAACTGCAGAAGTTAGAAAATATAAATATAATGTTCATTAAGGTACTATAATTTATACTTGTACAAATGTGCCTATGTATATACAAAAATTAAATTTTAAAATTTTAATAAATAAATAAATTTACTTTCTATATAATGGCGATTAAAGAATTAAGCTCCATCCCACACCGTTGACCGTGATCAAATAAAAATAAAAATAACTATTCTGCAGTATTGAAAACGTATAACAGATAGCTACTTTTTTTTTTTGACCACCCACTCCTTCACAATGCCTGACAAAAAAATAATTATAGATACGAAAATACGTATAGGTAATAGTGATGTAACATTAATCCGGATTATCCAAAAATCCAATAAATCCGGATGTTGAAAAAAGAAAATTAATGTTCCCAATTGTAAAATCCAAAATTTGGATTCGAATGTACAACGATTTTTGTTTTCTTTAAATCTTAAAATCAAATCCTCAGGTAATTTTTGTTTACATTATAAATCTAAATAATTAGTTTTATTCATTTTAAGCAGTACTACCATAAACAATTTTTATGAGTAAAACAACGTTTGCCGGGTCAGCTAGTAATATATTATATAAATTAGAGTGTAATATGTATGATATTTTTTGTTGTACTTGTTCTTTTAAAAATTAATTTCTATTTGTGATATTTTTTGAATTGTAAAAACGTATTTAATGTTTTACACATTTAGTGCTATTAGCAATACGAGAATAGTAATAGTTTAATGAGAAATTAATTAAAGAATATAAAATCACAATTTTAAAAACTAAATTTTGGATTCAGTTAAAAATCCGGAATTTCAAATCCGAAATCCGGATTCTCGTACTTAGGCAAATCTGGGATACCCGTTTAAATAGAACATTAAAATGTATTTTAATATTTTGATACACAAAAATGACGTGAAATATTACAGTTATTGTTTTATCATTTTTTTATAATTTCAATTTACCATATTTAGCCTCCCTCCCGTTGAAAAATCCTGAGTACACCGGAAAAAACCTTACACGTCACCGTACCATTACTTGGCACCCCTATCCAAACCCATGCAGCGGCGACGGGTGCGTAATAATATATACTGTCGAACTGTCGTACAAAACACTTCCGGTCACTGTGCCCATTGCAATGGACACACTTTTTTTAAACTATAATTGTTTTATCAAATAAAAAGAAAATAAATTATATTATCTATTTACCTATATATTTGTTTAAATAATAAATAGAACGTTTTAAGTCTAGCCCCCAATCCCTTTTAATACAATAAATGTATAAAATTGTATGTATTTTCTATGTATTCCTCCTCATTTTGATTTTATATACGCCGCGTATTAATTTTTTGCCTTTGCTCTTCGATTATTAGATGACGAATTTAAAAAAATCATTATTAGTAGAATTTAAAAATCGAAACTGATCGTATTTACATACAACCTATATGATAATCATGTATTGTGTTTTGTTATTTTTCATTTGTTTTTTTAATTTATTAATTTCTGTAATCGATATGATATCCCACAATGTAAACATAATGTATAATGTAAAATCATTATATTATCTTACTCAGGAGTAAGTGTATATTGGTCAATTTTTAATATTTCCTTAGAGCTTCGCGGTCATTGTAATGATAATGTCCATCGCAATCTGGACATCCCCCCACCCGCATTATGGAAAAAATGGGTAAAAGAATACCGACACTATTTTTGAATGGATTATTTATAACAACGTAAACATGAGATTATTTTCAGTGAAATATTATTTTATTAAAATAGTTAACACGTTGTCGTCGTAATAGCGGGAAGGGGAGCGATGGGGGCAGATTTTTATATATCAGTGTGTTATCCAGTTATTACTTGTATTGGCCGATTGCCGTATCTATTAATAATATTGTTAAAATATTATCCACCCCACAAAAAGTGTCTGGGTACGCCACTGATCCTCGTGAGTATATAATATATAGGCGTACTAACGTTATTATTACGTACACGCGGTAATTCTTCTATACAGGTATATCTCTATTATTATATGTGCTCATGATCGCAACGAAGTTACGAAGTGGAAACGCATCCGCCAGCACGCAGTTGTGCGTGTGTGCCGGTTAATCGAAATCGCCGCCGTGTGCACAATTCGCGTGTTCGCGTACATAACACCGAACGCGCACACAAACGCATACACGGGCGCGCGCGCCGCAAGTACACAAATAACGACGGCGGGTCGGAGGCGGCGGGTCAGAGATCTGCCGGTGTTCCGAGAGGATGTAACGCGGGTTTTAATAATATACTATATAGGTGTGTGTGTGTGTGTGTGTGTGTGTGTGTGTGTGTGTGTGTGTGTGTGTGTGTGTGTGTGTGTGTGTGTGTGTGTGTGTGTGTGTGTGTGTGTGTGTGTGTATGTGTATGTATACAGAGCGGCGGAGGAGGCGGTTGTAAAGGGACGACAAGCTTACGACGAAATTAATAACTTTAGGGCCACCGGTCACGAGCCGCGGGGTTTGCCGTGTTTGACACGTTGTTATACGGTGGCGGCGGTGGTGGAGGTTGTGACGGTCACGGGTGGCAGTGGCGGCGGGTTCCCGCGGCCCGGTATACGTATACGGTGTATATATTGTAATATGGGTGGCCGGTCCCGCGGTGGCCGGGGCACCGACACGCCCACGGACCAACACACACGCGCGATTGTCGCACACCGAGCGCCGCCCTGTGCCGCCGACTTAGTAACGGCACCGCCGCGCCGTATCCACGCGGCCTACTACGGCAGGATGCACCACCAGCGTCACAACTGTTCTATTCGCTTCTTAGCCCTGCCCGCGGTCAAACTACCGCTGCACATCATCACGCCACAGCAGCAGCAGCCGTAGCAGCCACTGCCATCGTTGCGGACGAACACAATACTGGTGAGTCGCCACTGCACACGCGATCAGTATCTAAATCTGTTTAAATATTATACAATTATTATAGAATTTGTGAAATAACGTAACGTCCGATCGGTGTCGTATAGTATAGGAATCAATCACGGGGGTGGACATCTAAACGATATCACATCCCACTATGATTTAAAAACAAAAATTTGTTTTATCGAAATTAATTTTTTAATATTGTTTGATCATAAACGAAAAAAAAAACATTCATTTAAACGATATTTCGATGTTTCTATCATTTTTTAAAATGTTTTTTTCCGAAGACATAGTCAAGAACGTATAAAAACCAAAATTGAACCAATAAAAAATGTAATTATCTTAGTAATCAAAAAAATAATTAAAATATACTAAAATCAATTTCCCGAATAGTTAAAAACAAAACCCACACACACACACACCTTAAATAATGTGGGAGGGTCAAAAGCCGTCTACAGGTTACGGCATTGTAATACTGTCGTATTCGTTTTATAGATCACCTGCAATTAACATAATATATCGCGTATTGTGCGTTTTTCTTAATATTATGATTAACATTTATTTATTCTCCCATTTTTTTTTTGTAGATCTTCGCCAATTTGAAAAATTGTTGGTACATGGATTCTACCATTGGTGCCGTCACAAAATGACTTGACGTACAGATAATGGGAACAGGTAAGTCTCGTAAACTCATATTGTAAAATTTTTCAAGATCAATTCGGTTTTTGAAATATATAATATGCGTTATCGTTATCAGTGGCGTAGCCAGGAAATTATTTCGGGGGGGGGGGAGGATACGTTTAAAATGTTCACTCCTAATAGGATATTATTTTTTATTGGTTAAACTAAATAAACGTCATTTTAAAAAAAAAAATAAAGGTTTCGGGAGGGGTAATAAACCCTTCGCCCCCTCTCCCGCCACGCCACTGGTTGTTATATACGGTATAGGTGTTAACGTCGACAAAATATTATAATATACAACAAATTTATTGTAAAATTATTATACAATTTACAGTGAACAATTTGACTATCATCGCATCTATATTTTAAACTATAAATGTCTTTATAAATGTGTGTTTGTCTTGTGTAAAATTTGTTACAAAAATTAAATGTTAGGCATACTCAATGCATATGTGTATTTAATTGTTACAAATTAACCCGTCACCACTCGTGCGAATCGATTTTATTTTATTAGAATATTATTTTTTTTTTTTTTCGTATAATACAATATTTGCATTATTTTAAATGAATATAGTCGAACTATTTTTCAAACATATATAACACGTCTATTCGAATATTTAGGTAAAACGTGTCGAAACAATACATTATTATTACTGTTTTTATTAAAAAAAAAAATTAAAATAAATGGAAATATGAATTTTAAATATAAATAATTATATTTAATAAAAAAACGTGATACGCCGAAAACGACCGACAACTAATTTCAGCCGTTGTGCGTAAAATAGCGAGCGGATTATCGAACTACGCTTGATTACCACGACGATTTAAACGATAATAAATACCGAAATAATCTCAAAAATATAACCAATACGTTATTAGAAGATATCGGGGCACAATATTTATTAAGACCATTTTTTTCAACATGCAGTTGGAGTTTGTCTGGGGTGAAGTAAAAATATTGTTTCCTTATTCGAAATTCATGATTTTACAGTGATATCAATGCAATTAGTTTTACACGAAAGCTTAAAATGAAATACAAATGCATATAGACAAACATAAACATCAACAATTTAACAATGTAACTTTATCAAGTCTTATGTATCTCTCTCGAATTCCGTTTTTAACTTTCATTTGACGCATTAAGTAAGTAATACGCGCCTTATGGTGATTATTTGTTATTATTATAGAGTTTTTAGAATATGATGAAAATTATCACCAAACATTTATAATTGACTATGTTTTACGTTTGGGTAAAGTATACTTACCAAAAAACTCAGAAAAGTTATATATTCCAATAAATTAACATTACACAAAAAAAAATCATAATATTATCTAATCTATAATACAACTACCTTTTTAATTATCAAATAATAACAATTACTATCAACAAGTTAAACTCGCATAGTAGCTTGTGACAATATTAAAAAAATTATCGTCTGAAAATGATTTTACGCGATTCAATATTGTTTTAAGTAATTAACTGGCGCATAATACTGCATAATAGAGTCTTTATGTTATGTACTTAAAAAAAATCACAAAAATCTCCTTCATGCAATAGCGTCATTGTGTTTGTGGTTGTAAGGTTAAATCGTAATCACGTTTAGGGGCGATCTTAATATAATTTTTTCAAAGTTAGTTTTCGTCGTTATATGGAAATAACCTTTATGATAATATTATTAATTGCTATATTTTTAAATATACCAGCGAATGTTACATAAATGCTATAACATTTTTAATAGAATGTAAAACGTACAATACGAAATTCACAATTTAATAAAATATTAATTAATGTTTATATATTTTCTACTAATCACACATAACCAGGCATCATATGCCTGTAATTAATAATATTATATATAATAAAATAATAAAGCGTATAAACAGCGACAATATTTTACATTATTAAAAATTAATTATTATCAACGAATCATATCGTTATATTTCATATTATAAAAATAGCGATAATAGTATAAATAGTATATATATATATATATATATAAAGCTTTCAATTTAATAACGCAAGTTATTATTACAGGTTGTAAGTAAGCAGGTAAATAGATATACGTTGTGAATATATTATGTTTGGCGTACAGTGTGACGATATAATATTATACTTTAAGGTTCAGTTCCTTAACAAAAAGATTTAGAATGAATAATATTTGACACGCATAGAACTTATAAACGTTTTTCACTCTGTATATTGTACAAGTTATAAGTTATTATAATCATATAGAAGCATAGGTGCAATACTGAAATTTCTCAAAAAAAAAAAAAAAAAAACGATACATTGCGCACCTGTGTGCAACGGTAAATCGTTGCTAACGAATAACGATTTGGAGCAAATTTCGGTTAATCGCGTTTCGATAAACACCGTAATTTTTAAGATTTTATACGGAATTTACAATTTTAAGTGCTTATAAGAAAACAATTATTGCTATACGCTCAACTTTTTTAAGAACCACCTAAGATAAACCACTTCGTGTAAAATTTACAAGTATTTCCGCTTCAATTTTATCCACTACATAAAATCGAATAAAAACTTAAAATCCTTATAATACAGAAAATAAGTTCTCCCAGAGCCGCGTTATTTCACATTTCTTAAATAATCGGTTGATCCCGGACAAATACACTTGCGCCCGGTTTTTAGAATCATTCGACCCCCTTTTTAAAAGGATCGCAAGCACATCATAATCTCTATTATTGAAAAGTTTTGTTGACCTTTTTGTATCGTCTCGCAACCGTAAGCCTTTCTTTTCAGTTGAACTCAAAAAGCCCAAAGAAGATTAGGTATCCCTAAAGGTAAACGCAAAAAAAAAAAAAAATAATAATAAACTTTAAACGAGACTAGTCATTCGTAGTGTGCAAAGTTCGAATGTCCTAAACGAGATCTGTTTTATTTCTTTTTTTTTCTTTTTTTATGGTAAATAATAAATAAACGAGGGAGGGAAAAAAAGTTAAACCTTTTATCAATTATTATTTAACGCCGTAAAGAGCATTGAAATGACATTTTTTCGATCTTTAACTGAATGACCTTATCTATATAAGTTTATAAATGTTAAATGTCCATCACTTAATGTATATATATATATATATAAGCTATATAGTATATATATACAGCTATAATTGAAGACAAAATATAAAAAAATATTAAAATTAAATCAAATGTATTTTCGTATACCTTATATTTCTTTGGATTTTCATTTAATTATATTTCAATCTTCCTATGTTTTTCCGATCGAGTTGACGACCTCTACATTTTTATTTTTCTCAAAATATTAATATTTATATATATAAATATATCAATATAATATACCTGTATTATATTTATTTTTTGTAAATATTTTTCGGTTTAAACGATATGTTATCAAGTTATTTATATTTTTTTTAAATTAAATTTCGAGTTTTGAATAACATTTTTTGATTATTTTCATAATGTATGTATACGTATAACATTAACATCATTTTTGATAAGTAACCGAATATGGGTTGTCGTTTTTTTTTTTTTTTTTTTTTAATGTTTATTCGGTTTATTGTTTATTCTTGGTACCTATTACGCCAAAGGGGAAAAAGTAAAATTGTATACAGTCGAATACCCGCAGTAGGTACAAATTAGGGGGATAAAACACGGAACAAACACAATTTTTTTTATTTTAAAGGTGAATAAACATGTCACGTGGTGGTATCTTTGGCGTGTACACGCGATATATAATATAGTTATAATATAGATTTTATAAAAAACTTTATTCTTGGAGTAGTTATAATGTGTATACTGTATATATACATAGAAAGAGATGATTTCAAAACTTAATGATTATTTTAAATTATTATAACAATATATATAATTTAAAAAAAAGTATATTTTCAATATATCGCAATAACATTAAAATATAGAAATTGAAATAGTTGACAACAACATGACGTGACACTAACCGATTGTGACTGCAGCGGGTAATGAAAAAAAAGGCTTACTTCGCACCATGGGGGTAGGCTACTGTTTTAGGTGAGAAGTTTGAGATATAGAGGGGAATTTAATTTATATCGGCAAATCGTTGTTAACGAAAAATGATTGTGAGCGAAGTCTGGTTAATCGTGTTTTGATAAATGCCGTAATTTTACGATTTTAAATAAAATTTACACTAAAACGCTTATGAAAAAAAAAAAAAATTATTACACTATGCCCAACTTTTTTTAAGAACGATTTATGATAAACCTCGTGTTACATTTTCAAGCATTTCTACTTAAATTCTATTCACATAAAACCGAATAAAAACTAATAAAAATCGAAAATAATGAAATCATTATTGCCGTAAATTTTCCTCAATTTTTAAGAAAACTACGAAAATAACATATAACGAAAATCAAAAAATGATCTCCTCTATGTATCGACTAGATCCAAAATTCGTTCAGAAAAATTGCTACTTTTGTAAAACTGAGCAAAATGTCTGATAGAAAAATTGTTTACAGACAACTAAAAAAAAAAAAAATTATAGTAAAACCAATACATAATAGATTAAAATTTAAAACATTTAATTGCATTGTTCGGTTTTCCGGTTTATTTTCTTCTGGTATATTATTTTATTATGATAATAATATTCCATTGATTTTTTTTTTTTTCAAAATTATAGTTATGATGTAGTTGTAAAATATATAATATAATATATGCAGCGCGTCGCGTCCCAGCTAAGTCATGAACATTTTTATGATAATGATTATAGATAGTTTGAATATCTCAAATGAATATATAAATACATATATTATGTTTGACCTATGTTTTTATATTAAAAACTGTATAATACTGTGCATTTCAATTGTGTTAGAGAACTAGGTAAATCATTTAAATTGTCTATACTTTTGTTCAAATCAGGGGCGTACACACGGGAAAGGGTTTCCTCCAAGGATTTTTTTTTTTTATCGTAGACCACGTAAAAATTGAATATAAAATTTAATGTTAGATTTTATTTGCGTTCAGTAAGATAATATGTATGCTGTTGGTTTTAATATTACTTTGAGTTTCAAAATCGTAATATATCACATACCTATTATTGTCTAAAAATTAAAATATCTCGAGAAAAAATACCAAGGTACAAACACGTTCTTACCTTTAAGTTCGACAATAGATCAATTATTGATAAAAACCTAATCAAAAACGAAAACTTGTGATTATAGCAAAATAATAATAACAACTGTCAAATTACCTACAAGGGGTGCCAGAGAATGTTTCCTTGTAGAGGTTACCGTCCCTCATCTTCCGTCGTCTCTACGATCCCAGCCTTTCGAAAATCTTGTACACGCCACTGGTTCAAATGTATTATAAATTTTTCCAACGTTTATTGATGAATTATTATTATTATCATTAGTGCACGTATACGATTTATAAATTAAGTTATTGAACCACCCCACTAACCTCGCAAAATTAAAAAAAAAAATACATATAAGAATCAAATGTTAATATTTTCACAGACGAAAAAAAAAAATAATACATTTTTCTCAATTGATGACTTCGCCCCCCCTCTCCGCGATTCGTTATACATTTCTGGGACAGTGGCGAGATAGAATATGCTCCTCCGCCCCATTCCACCCTCCGTGTGGCCGCCCATCAAAATAGTTTCTAAGCGCCCGCGAATGCGGTGACGGTCGCCACCGCGCCGACGACCGACCAATGTTATGCCCTGCGACCGAAAAACGCATATCACGACGGAAAGTTGGTCGTAGCCGGCAACGCCGCCGCCGCCGCCGCTGAACGGCCGCAGGCTGCAGTGGCACAGCAGCTGTTGTGTATAATGTACGCAGCTTTTTCGCAACGCCGCGACGTCCCGGCGCGTTATATAAGGCGGAAAGACCGCGGGAGCGGGGTTACGGGCAGGCGTCACGCCACCGCCCGCCGCTGGCCGCCGACGAACACTTTTGCGCGCACCGAACATCCATTAGCCGCCACTGCGATGACAGTATTTGCTGCCTCGGGGCGCGTACACATTATATTGTATACATGTATATTCTATATAGACGTATTATATATATATATATTTAATAAATACAATTCGGCCGCCGCGGGAAAACGACGCGGACGACGGCACTGTCGTCGGCGGCGGTGTTACAAAGTTAAGAGCGACAACGCACCTCCGTGTATCGGCGTGGCGGCGGCGGCGGTGGCGGCGGCGGCGGTCTCCGGTATGATTCGGATACGCGCGTACCGTATACCGTAAGGCTCTTGACGCGCGCGAGAACGCGTATAAGCGGATTTCGGAACAAGCTCGTTAATAAACCGCACACGCCGCCACCGTCTCCTTTCGCCGGGGCCGTGGTCTTCGCGTATACACTTTTCGGCGCTTATATACATATATAATTACAGCGTATATATGTATAGTGTATATACCACCCGTGTAACGATACTTTCCGGGCTTATTACAGCTGCTGCAGTGAGGTATATATATACATACGATAGCCAACTTTAGTCTCGCCTCGGCCGCCGCTGAAGTATACACGTCAACGACCGTATCGTTTACGGTCGGATAAGCGCGAGCGTATATTATTATATGATATATATATGGGTGTGATTCAAACGAACTTTTCAACGTTACGGCGGTTTCGAGTGTCCAACTTTTCGTACGTCGGCACTGTGGCCCGAAGTTCGCGAAACCGCTGATCCGGCTCGTCGTCGTCGTAACGCCCCCTCCCCCCTCATCACGACACCCGCCCACGCCGTTCGCGTTTACAGCACGCGCGCCCAAAACGGTCTATCGGGCTACTGTACGTGTACGCCGCCGCCCACCCTTATAGTACCACAACGACTTTTGTACTCGTATATTTTACATATATATATTATGATAGAGCAATAATAACAATCCGCAATACCGTTTCGACTTGAACCGATGGGTAAAATCCGGATTTGCAAGATTTCCGAAGTTCGAAATGCCACATTTACTGTAAATCCGATTTTTTATCTGAATTAAAATTTCGGTTTTTAAAATGATCATTTTATATTCTTCAATTCATTTCTCATAAAACTATTACTATTATCGTATTGCCAATAGCATTAAATGTGTATAACATTAAGTACGTTTTTACAATTCATAACATATTATAAATAGAAATTAATTTTTAAAAAACAAGTATAAAAAAAAAATCATACATATTACACTCTAATTTTGATAATATATTAATAATGGTTTTACTCATAAAAATTGTTTATGGTAGCACGGCTTGAAATGAATAAATTTATTTAACTCATTTTATAATATTAAAAAAATTACATAAGGATTAGATTTTAAAATTTAAAAACAGAAATTTGTACGCCCAAACCACATTTTGGATTTTAAAATTGGAAATACAAATTTCGGATTTTGGAATTCGAAACATAAATTTTCGTATTTCCAAATCCGGATTTATTAAATATTTGGATAATCCGGATTTATGTCACATCACCAATTCGAGAAAATATTCGAAAAAAAAAACAAAATACAAATTTCATTAAGGGGTTGCAGGTGACGCGGTGTACATTTTAGTTAATTTAGACCTTTTTGAAAAATTATATATCGACTCATGCTTGTGAGTGTATTAAAAAAAAATTAAAAATTAATAGAATTTACGACGTTTTATTTCTGACGAATTTTGAGAAAAATTTGTTACGATTTTTACTCGTACGCGACATTTACTTTTAAATTATATTTTTCTCAGGGTTCATTCTCAATCCCTTTGACCTATTTTGGTATAAAATGATGTTTCATTAGTATATTTGTATAAAATATGTTAATATTGAATCGATTTTAGATTCACTAAAATCGTGTAGCAAAGGGTCTTGTGGTTTTTTAACGATGTTTATTTTTTTATTTTCCTACCGGAATACTTCATCCGATCTATACACTCCCACACTGTTTTTGGTAGCAAATTGTATCTAGTTGGTAGTTTAAAAAGGTCATTTTTCGATAAACCTATTAGTTTTTTTATTGTGGCAGAAAAAACTACCAACGAATGACGAAAAACGCAAAAACACAATTTCGGCAAACTCGAGTTTTATTATTTATTTTTAATTCCGAAAATAACTGTTCTAGAGACCTGACATTTCACATAAATTTTAAATTTGTAATTTAATGACGTTACCAAAATTTAAAACAATTTATTTCAATTTTGGGCTATTTATAGACATTTTGATTTTAACATTTGGAGAAAAATTACTTGGCTAATTAATAATAAATCAATTGAAAAAAAAAAAATTAAAATTAAAACTACTTATAATCAATATCATGTGTTGTCGTTGAACAACTCTTAGATATTCAGATTAGTGGATTATAAGTATAGTGTTATAAAATAAATTTCTCTAGTTAAACAACATTGTTGAAATTATACGCCATAATTAATTTAAAATAAATAATATTTTTCATAGTTTCATCGTATACTACACAGTGTAAAACATATTCCACATGAAATTGACAATAATAATCCAATATATTACACTGAAGCTCTACCCAGAATCGTTTTATCGAAAGAAGTGATTTATCATTTTCCTTTTCAAAGTTCAATACATCCTCCAAGTGTAACCTATCCAACGGGCGAAGTGTCTTCGTCAATACCCGACATCCGCCGTGCAAAGTGCGCCCTTTTTACGGTTTATGTTAATATTCTTATTATCATCGATGACGTGTATAAAGTTACTGTAAATACATATTATTACATACCTACCCTTTTCGCCTTACAGGAGATCGATTATTGGACATCCCGTGCAAAGTTTGTGGGGATAGAAGTTCGGGAAAACATTACGGAATTTACAGTTGTGACGGTAATTTATTGTCTATACATCAATTATGCTATGCACCGCGTGTTATCGTTTGTTATACTGGCATTTATTTATATAAAAAATCGCCGCGATTCAGCACGCGGTCCCGCAAACAAATACAATTATTACTGTGTATCTATACCGTGCAGGTTGTTCCGGGTTTTTCAAAAGAAGTATCCACCGGAACCGGGTGTACACGTGCAAAGCGCAAGGCGAACTTAAAGGCAGGTGTCCCATTGACAAAACTCACAGAAACCAGTGCCGGGCCTGTCGGCTCAACAAGTGTTTTCAGTCGGCGATGAACAAGGACGGTGAGTCATGCACGTGTCGTAATATTGAGATTGTTATACTGTTATTATTATTTTATGCTCGAGTATGCCGCCCTTAATATATTTTGGGGTGGCTAAATATATTTTTAACTAATATAAACATTTTTTTTTTTTTTTTTTTAAATATCAATATAAAAATATGTATTTGAAAATGTAGTTAATTTTAGACAAATTGTAGTGTTTTTAAATTTATTATAATTAAATATAAAGTAATTTTTTATGCGTAACGTATATTTGTTGCGTGTTCAATTATCTTCTTTTTTTTTTTTTTTTTTTGCTCTTGGCTCTTACATATTTTTAATTTTATTGTGCGTTTCTTTTAGTAGGCCATCCCCTACAGGACCGGTCTTAGGTTTTTGCCGTCATAGGCATATCTAATTTACGCCACCCATATTCAATAGGTTTATTTCGGGGTGGGGGAGGACAGAGACAGATCGACACATTCGTTTTTTAACGATAAATCATTGCTTTTATTAAAAAAAAAAACTATCAGAGTGACCCCTCAGCTTTCTTTATAAAATGTATAAAATAATAAATATTATAATAAACGTAATAAAAACAAGTACATGTCATATTTATAACCGATGTTATACAGTACCTATACACAATTGTACATTGAAAAAATGTATTAAATAATTACATTATACGTTGAAAAATATAACTGCAACATTCGAAATATATTAAATTAAATTTATTTTGTGAGCCTTTTCTTGTGCGAAATCTGTCAATAAATTGTTAAACTCGAGATTTGTCATCGTTTCTCTTTCAACGGAAATTATAACAAGATCGGACGGGTACCGTTACACTTTTTTTTATTTGCTGAACAATGAACAATTTCATGATAGATTTTCTGGATAGAAAAAATAATTAAATCAATTGGGTTCATTCGAAATTATCCGCCCCTAAAATAGTGCCGCCCTTGGCGGTATAAAATATCTTACAGTAGCGTACGCGAGTGTTTTTTTTGAAGGGGGAGGGTTGTGTTTATAATAGTTTCTTAAATAGCAAAATTGTCCAGAACCCTATACAGATATACGGTAAAACGTTTAATCAGTATAGTTTTTTTTAGTTAAATTAATCAAAACTTATTTGTTATGTATGCATGTATAACGTAAACGTAAACGTATTGAAAATTGAACGAAAAAAGACCCCCGCGTGTGCCACCGATATGTAATACGCCACTACGGCGGTGATTCTAAAAAAAAAACTCGAGTTTGTTTTACCAACGCGACGGGGTTTTTATTCGTACACGTGTTATAATATACGGGACGATGGTAATTTTTTATTTATATTTTTGTTGGAGAAAATTTTAAATTGTTATTTATTTCCCTCGGCGAAATACATTATAACGGTAAATTATTATAATAACAGTTTGTTTCGTCCGCAGATTCCTTTCGTGAATATAATACACGCTTTAACCAGACAACACCGCAAAAGTTACTTCAACTATGTGCCCATCGAAACTGTTAATAATTATGCGTGCTCACGATTCTGCGGTGCCACCGTGACAGATCATAAAATCAGCGGCACCGCATCGTGTTTATATTGGGATCTATTGTTTGAGGAAATAATTCAGTTTTGAATACATTTCGCATAATATATATTTTATACGAACAAATTATACTCGGGATGTATTTAGATATACACACGGTTAAATAATAAAAATAAAAAAAAGTTTTTTTTTCTCTTTTAATAATATGTTGGTAGGAATAATTGTAGGTATATATTTACTACTCGGTATGTATTATGTTATATTCAAACTGTATGAAAAAAAAAAAAAAAACAATTTTTTTAAAAAATACCATACCTGGATTCATTTACCAAAACGTGATATAATTATAAAAGTTTCCAACTATATTTATTTAACACGCGGTGGCATAATTAGTGCTAGGTGTTTTTTAAGTACCTTTTTTTTTTTTAAAAAATTTGACTTTATTTGAAAAATTACAATCTGTACAGTTTGTACAAAAAGTAATAATAATAATAATTTAAAGACAATTAAATTATATTTAATTTATTAAATTATAATACAAAAAGTCAAGGTTGTCTGGGTGGCGTTTGCTGTGTGATGGCCAATACGTCGGAGAGAGAGGTGTTATTATCTTGAGATGATTGATCAAGATGAAATTTTGAAGAGCTCGGCCCCTGGTGTTGGTGTAGCGGCTCCAAGTTTGGTATTTGGCGTTGAAGTCAGCGCCGATAATATGTGTGAAACTTAAAGTTTGAGAGAGAATACCCAGTTCAGCCGAAGGAAAAGGTCTTCCTGGGGGAAAATAGCATAAAGAGATGGAGATAGTTAGAGAGTTTATTTTTATTGATATGCTTGCTGCTTGAATATTTGTAGACAGATATGGTGAAAGGGGGAGATGATCAATTTTATTAGAAATGAGGAGAGCAGCACCTCTATGTGGGGTACTTATAAATATAATTTTACTTACCTATTTTCTATACTATAATTACTATAACCAGCTGTTGTCTTTGACCGTATGATCTAAGGTTGCTGTAAACAAGATAATACAAAATAATTGTCATCAACACAATTCAGTATTGTTTCAAAATTATAAAAATGTTTCCTTTGAAACATCAGACAAACTCTTAGGGAAATAATGAGGCCCGGAAGATTTATTTTGCCCGGGGCCCGCTAAAGCTGAGTACGGCCCTGACTGTGGGAAAAACTTTTAATTTCTTATAGGTATATTTTATCTGAATAGAAATTACTATTTGTCTATGATAAACTTCGGATGGATAATAAAATTTTTATCGCGATAATATTGAAAAGATGGGTAATAAATTATTATCCAGATAGATGTATCCGGATAAGTCTCTGCAGCGCCGTATATCGGTCTGTAGACTATACTTATTTACTAACGATAGTATTTGAAATGGAATTCATTTTCACTAAATATATTGTGTCGGCATTGAACCGTTTGTATTCTTCGCGGTTTTTGTGTACTTATAAATATATATATTTATATACGTATAACACATTCGACCGCCATCCGTCGCTCGTTAAGGGCTGACTAAAGATTTTCTTATACGGTTGTTTTTTTTTTTCCCTCGGTTCTTTTCTCTAATTTCACGCGGGTGTTGAATAATGACCCGACCCGGCCCGGCGAACAAAACGCCTAGTTTATAATGTCGTTAACGCGGGAGTCTTCAATCACGCCGAGCAAAACCTCTCTCTTAACACTATCCCCTCGCTCGTCTTTAATTTTAATTTTAATTTTTCTTTTTTTTCCTCCGGCTCTTCGCCCTTTGATAAACGAACCGTGTTTTGTGCAAAAAGCTATACGGACGCGTGTATTATTTATACGTACGCCGCTCCGGCAGCGCCGTGTATAGCCAATTTTCGGGCTTCATTGAAAATTCTCTAGCTATTCGCGCACCCCTCCGTAAATAATATATCCCTTTCACGCCATTCTCGGGCAGTGCTCGTGTTGTATACGTGCGAGTTTCTGACAGCTGATAGTTGGATTAACTGACTTACCAACGGAAAAACAAGTGTAAAATAGACGGGGAGCAGGGCTCGGTGACTTGATACAATTCAAATGTGCAATTCAGAAAACGATACCCATTTAAATAAATATATACGGGGAGCGGTTTTACTCCTCCCCTTCCCCCGCCGCCGCCCCCGCCGTGCTCAGCGAGTTATAAGTATACATAATAACGACAAAACAAGTTTAGTTTATATTATACTTGCTCTCGTAATACGAAGTAATTGCGATTTTTTATTATTATTTTTAATTTTTTTGTTTCATCACGTTTGTCTCGGAATGATGTAATAAAATACGCTGTGTTCGGCAATTGGTAACGATTCCTCCCATTGGCGGAACAATACGTAATAACCAAGACCCGGGGATTTATGTGCAAATGCATATTCCACTACAATTCGCCCAGAACAATATTTTCGATTAAAAAATGTCGATGTTGTGGATTTGTGCATATCTGAATTAAAATGCATAGAAATTGCATATTTCTGGATAGTTGCACGAATGTCGCATATTTTACAATATTCATTAAAAATGGGCATATAAGGACCGGTATTTTCTATTAAAACGTGAAATTTGAGCATACAAATTAACAAGGAGTTTTCCCAAATACAGAAATATGCTTCGAGATAGGAGTTTTCAATTCGAAAACTTGAAATCAATGGCTATTACCTCACGCTTGTACTCGTCACACAATAATTCGTTTAATATAAAATATAATATTACTTATACTTTTCAAACGCAATGCCATAAATCATAATTCACAAAAATAATGTTCTGATTTTTTTAATCAACTTTTTTATACATTTATTTCGATTGTCTAATATTTTCACTAAAAATCGTATACTGTAAATGACTATAGTCATTTGTAATAAAACATTTTTTTTTTTTTTTGCTTATTTTATGCATACTTATGATATGAACTTGCATATTCTATGGATTTTTTTTGCATAGAAATCCGGGCCCAACGAATAACATTACTTATATAAAACATTTTTTTTTTAAATTATTAATTATAGAAATGTATTCGAAAATTTAATAATAATTGTAATTTTTTTTTTTTTATTGCAACGTATTTGTTGCGTGTTCAATTTTTTTGTGCGTTTTTTTGAAATCTGGATTATGTTTATGGATTACGATAGTTAAGAACCTGTTTTATTTTTTTTGCTCTTGGCTCTTACATATTATTCAATTTATTGTGCGGCTCGGGCGACTTTTCTAGTTGGGCACTCCTGTTTTATAGTTTCGTTGTACGAACAATGATATTTAAATCGAACAACGTTACGATAGTTTATATTGCCAAATGAGTGTATAAAAAAAACGCAATATATTAACACGTTAGTTAGTTGTACTTTTATTAATAATTTTTTTTTTTTTACCGTAAAGTATTGAACAGTGAAACCTCGGGTATTTATTTCTCCCACCCCTTGGTGTTTTTAGACAAGTTCGCCGCGTTATTATTTATTTATATTTTATATATACGATCTTTTCTCAATTTTACACGTACACTTGGAAATATATATGGATTTAATAAAATAATAAAACGCCCGTATATGTCTCTAATACGGATCGTTAACTGAAACAACAGAAACGATGTTTATCGTTTTGAATATTCGTTGATCAAAAAGGTAGAGCGGCGAGATTATTTGATAAAAAAAAAAAAAAAAATAATAATAAAAAAAAAAAAAGGTTTATTTCATACGGGTTGTTTTCTTGAGTTAAACATAAAAATAAATCATCTGGGCCACTACGCCATCGTCGTCGTATTCTTTGTATCCGTTTAGCGTAACGAATCACCTTGCAAAATCACAAAGTTTCGTATACCAATACATACGTATATTTATAACTAAGACTAGGAGAATTTGTAGCATACGCATATTTTTTCTTTGTGCTTCAGTACATAGTTAACGGAAAACAAAATTAGATTCATATACCACAGAGTTCAATTATAAAACTTTAAAATTGTATTGTATTTTTTTTCCTATTTTCCTAGGAGTTTCGTGAATTACGTGCATTTTTGGTACTTATGTGCGAGGACTACTTTTAGTAATATTCTGTATTACATATTATTTAGTTTAGACCATAAATTCGTGGTCACAAAATACAATTAGCCGCCATACCTATAAATCCAGTAATTTCACTATTTTATTTCTACCATTTATAGTTGATTTTTTAAAAACAAACGTTAACCGGTTTAAACTTTATCAAGTGGAAATCTATGGATAATGTAAGATTTATACAGGCAATTTAAATTAGTATACGCGGATTATTTGTAGATTTTGTACTATATGTTTCGTCATCGGAATCTTTACTAGTACTGCGAGTACTTATTTTAGAACCAGAAAGCCATTTTAAAAGACTAATTTTTTTAACTTTTTTAATTAATTTAATTTTTGTTATGAATGTTATGAAATAATATAAATCATCGATATCAATTTCAATAAAATGACGATATCGTTTAGCAATTTTAACATTTAACTATTACCACGGTTTTAAATCTAAAATTGCGATTGCAACTGATACGGGTAACTGATAAATAAAAACGTCAAAGCTTATCAAATATTATTTGTTATTTAAATTTAAAAAAAATGCAAACATTTTAATAAAACTGACATAATCTCAGCCATTAATCACTACATATTTAATAATTCCGTATTACACATAAAAATTGGCCTTGATTATGCTAGTTTATTCGTTTTTTTTTTATTCACTTTTTGTTAATTATATGTGTATTTGACATTTTAAGCAATTTCATAAACAAATATTTTTTTATTGACGAACTTCAACTTACCCTACACACTTTTATTATTCCTAAATATTTATCAAATTACAGTAAAATAATCTTCATAAATGACGTGAAATACAGAGTTATTCAGTGAAATTTCATGTTCATGCTGAAATATTATCAATTTGATAAAACAGTTTTTTATTTATTGTTTCACATATATATTAATAATATTGTATTTAGGTGTTTTAAGATTATTTTTTCGAACATATGAAAATGTGTTGGTTAGTAAGTTATTTTTCGGTGTTAATAATAATTTTTAACTAAATTTTTACATTTTTACGTTATATTTAATAGCATTTTCATGTTTGTAGAACTATTTGTAACTTTTTAATGCCTTTTTCTGTAGGTTTTTAGTGCATCATTTATAACCTAGTCCTATTTGTAATTATACGATGTTGGCGACGCGACGGTGAAACGTAGATAATTTAATTTTGATAGAAACTAATATTTAAAAAAAGGCGTACATACTTCGCACTATGGGTGGGTCACTATTGTAGGTGGAAAGTCGTAAAGGTAGTACATAGATAGGAATTTAATTTATATATGTACGCAACGATAAATTGCAAACGAAAAATGATTCTGAGCGAAGTCGTATTAGTCGTGTTTGTACATTGTTGCTATGATAACCCAGAAACCAACATAAATAAAAAAGAAATAATAAAACAAGAGTGTGACGAAATCGTGTTTTTGCTTTTTTTTCGACGTTCTTTGGTAGTTTTTTCTGCCGCGATAAAAACCGTATAGGTATATAGAAAAATGACCCTTTTAAAGTACCAACTAGACAAAATTTACTACCGGAAAAAGTATAGGAGTGTATACGATAGGATGAAGTATTCTGGTTGAAAAAGTGTTTACAGAAAAATAATAAAATAAATATCATTGTAAAACCACAAGACCCGTCGCTCCGCTCTGAATCTAAAAAAAAAAACCACCTCGGTAAATAAATATACGTAATATTACGTATTTGAATACTATAATAAACTTCACAATATTTTCACAATAAATTGATTTTGGTGCCCACATCCCCGGTGTACTGCAGGTGATTTAGACGATATTAATACAGTGCGGTACCTATATGATAACAAAAGAACTGAAGCAACAATATAAACGCAGAGACAGTTTTCAATCAGCAGTAAATATCCGTGAACAATGAAACGACCCTCGTATTGATATCAGCGTGTAATCCGATGACAATGAATTACTATTATTATTTATTGCTTTTCGGATATTTGAATATTATAAATTGAATATTAATATCCATTTTTTTTTTTTTGCAACGCATTTTCACATTTAAAAACAAACATTTTTTGAAAAGCTCAGATTAATAATTAAAAAAACCCACGTGAAACACGCAATTAGACCAGAATAAAAGCTAGTGGCATGTGTTTTCCGAGATTTTTCGAAGTAATTTTTTATTCATGCCGAACGTCGAAAAACGATTACAACACACGATTACAAATAAATATAAAAATCTAGTTCAAAGTTGTACCAGTGTCTATTTTTTTCTAACTTTCCATAGTGCGCACATATATTTTAATTTGATTTGCTTATACTAATGGGCAGCGCCAGGATTTTTTATCTGGATGGCCCAAGCTGAGCCCACTGATTTTTAGGAAAAGCCAGTGGCGTAAAGAGAATCACTTTACTTATTGCCTATCAGATGGTTACAATTACAGGTTAACAAAAAAAAATTCTCATACTTTTAGAAAAAATCAAGAGAATGGTTTTTGCTTAATTTGAAATTAAATCTAAAACCTAATAAAACTATGATTTTTACATTTGTACGAATTTCTATATATTTTAAAATATGATGCATTACAAAACAAATAACTACTACTATACTATGAAATCATAAAGGGTGAGCCAGCTGTGGTCCGAGAAGATTTTAGACTGGGTCGCAACCCACCCTGGCCCACCCTTGGCGCTGCCACTGCTTATGATGGTGGGTTTTATGTAAAAATTAAACTATAAGGTTTTTTTAAAAATGTTCGTTAGGTTTGTTGTTCAATACTCGTATTTCTCCGGTCGTTGACAAACCGTGATAAATGATAATAATGAATTAGTATCTGGACGGGTTTTAGACTAAATTGTTATGTTTTTACTTATGGAATGACAAAATATGAAAAAATAATTTCATATTTTTTTACATTAGGTACTAGAATTAATGAAATTCGCAATAGTATAAATTATAATACGTATTATTGTTATAGCGGTGCAACACGAACGAGGACCGCGTAAACCAAAGTTACACCATCACCACCATCACCATCATCACCACCCGATGAAGGACTCGCCGCAGCCCGTCAACCACCAGCGACAGCCTGGCCGAATCCAGTTGGGCGCCGAGCACATAGTCCAAAAGACTCCGTCCGTGTACCCGAAACCGTCAATGGAAACGCCTTTGGTTCCCGTGCCGCCGCCTCCGCCGCCGCAGCAGCAGCAGCAACAGCAGCAGCAGCAGCAGCAGCAGCAGCAACAGCAACAGCAGCAGCAACAGCAGCCTCCGCCGCCCACACTTTTGCCGCCCACGCCGCCGCAAGGACCGGTGTTTTTGGGACAACAACAACCGCCGCCGCCTCCCGGACTGTTGCAGATACTAATGTCAGCCGAAAAATGTCAGGTAATAAACGAAATCGGTTAAAATAACCATCGTATTATTCAAGTCCTAAACACTATATTATAGTGTACAAAAAAATATATGTATTTTTAATTTATCAATTTTTTTAAATATTATGTGATCATAAAGTATAATAACTAAACTTGTTGAGAGCAAGTGAAGTGTTTATATTGTGTACATTAACAATAAAGGTGTTAAATATTACATCTAAACAAAAATGCTAGAAATAGCACTTTTTTTTTTAGATGTAATATTATAGAAATTGTATACCATATATATGAAAAAAAGCAAACCAATGTATTTGATCAATAAATCCATTAAAATTATTTCAATACTTCACTATATGTGTTGCCACCGTATCAATAACACCATTAAGAATAATTTGTTTAACAATTAGTTTTCGAAATTTGTTAGCTGTTTAAATATTAAATGTCCTATTGTGTCATTGGATTTCTCGAATTATTGTTTACATGCTTTAATTTTGAAAAACTTTGTTTACTCCCACATGAGTGATTGAAAATATAATTAACAATTTATATATATGTGAATTAAATAAGATCCGGCGGTATAACCGAGGAAATTGACGCCCGAGATATTTGACAAGGGGTGGGAATGGGGGGTCCTCGCCCCCCCTTTGGGCCGTATATATATTTATAAAATTGTATATAGTAATTAGATGTATTGCGTATGTACTAGATTTTTTTTTCTTCAGTTGCATTGTCTTATTCTATAACCCCCTTGAAAAAGTTTTGGTTACGTCAATATAATGGAGGTTATCTTCTGCACAACGAAACTTATTCGTCCGCACTGTTCCAAGGACTCCGTAATTGAATAGGTACCATCCCGATATCCCGATAGGCCCATCCGGCCGCTCTATGAGACGGTACTTCTCTCCGGCTGGATCAAAACCATATAACGGTTCCGTCAGTCGAGGGGCCGCATAGGGTTTTCATTTGCAACTAGAACAGTCTATCGGGCCGGACTTTCGGGATGGGCTTCGAAATATTTGGCTCTGTTGGCGGTCGGGTGTTTTATATCCGGTGCTAGACTTATAAGTATAGGCCCCATTCAGAGCTCTGGCGCGCATATACGTTCCCTCTGTATACTCAGTCACTCCGGTCCGGGACTGGGCGCGTCAGGTCAGATGGCACGGTGATGTGCACGCAGTCCATACTACGCACATCGCACATCACACACACACACACACACAATATTCGGATAATATATACGTGCGCGTTCGAGAGAGGTGTACGGTGTGGTTTATATTCGTAGCGAACGCCGCGAGTGAGACGATAGAGTGGACCGCGAGGACGACGCCGACGAGGCAGAAGAGCGCGGGCGCCCGCGATGAGTCAGCGAGGCGCGCGCGGACGTTTTGATGTGAGAACCGGACCACATGGTCCTCGCGGGTTTTCGGCAGCAATCGAACCCTTTGTTCGCGGCCGTCAAAGACGCCCTCTGGCTTTACTGTATTGTACGCGCACACCGACAGAAACTCCTATACGATCATACTTATATTTGTGTACTCGTATATAGGTATATATGTTTATACGCGCATAATGTGTCGAGTGTATTTTACATTGCGCGTTCACCGCCGCCGACCATCATCGGGGGGGGGGCGGGGGGAGGGGGCTTAAGCTCGACTTTTATCGCTATTAATACAGAGGCCTCGGACGGGCGTCGGCGGCGGTGTGCGAACAGGGTGACGTTTATCTGACCGAAATATACGGTATTATATTATGTTTTTATTTTATTTTTTTCTCTCTCTCTCTCTCTCTCTTCATTGACTCCATTGATTCGGAAAATCTATTTAATACTTATACGTAATCTAATGGACGAACCGCCAAGCGGTGGACCTGGGCGAAATCTGCCCCCGGGTCGGTCTACTAGAATTGTGAAATTTCGTCCGGACAGTCGTTTTATAATATATCAACGCGTTGTGCGCCCTAGGGTTTTTCGCGTGGTTGGTAAAAAAAAAAACAACAACAAAAAGACTGTTTTAAGTGGTTTAAAGTATATATTTTTTATGGTTTTTTTTTTCTCAAAATGGTCGGTGATTCACGCAATACGAATATTAATTTCGGCACGACCTAAATTACCCTGTACATCCAACTACCTTTCCGACTCGCCACTTACAACAGAGGCGTACTCACAAATAGATCGGTTATTTATTTTAAACTATTGTTTTTCAGGAATTGATATGGAGTGCGAAAATGTCGGAAACCTCGTCCCCAATCGGCATGCCACAACCGACCAGTCCTCAAGGTTCGCTAACTCTGTTGTTGTCGCCAACATGGGAAGTCTTACAGGTAATTTAAACACTACAACTTTGAATTATATATAAATGGTAAACTTTTACGAAATTAGGTAATCTCCTACACGCGCATAGTTTAAACTCCTTAGTGATGGAAAAAATCCGGATTTTTATACGAATCCAAATTTCGGTTTTTAGAATTGTGATTTTATATTCTTTAATTAATTTCTTATAAAACTATTAGTATTATCGTATTGTTAATAGCATTAAATATATTACAAATAGACATTTCTTTTAAAAAACAAGTATAACAAAAAAAAAAAATCATACATATTACACTCTAATTTATATAATATATTACTAACTGACCCGGCAAACGTTGTTTTACTCATAACAATTGTTTATGATAGCATGCCATGAAATTAATAAAATGATTTAACTAATTTTATAATGTAAAAAAATTACTTGAGGATTTGATTTTAAGATTTAAAAAAACAGAAATCTGAACGGTCAAACCCAAATTTTGGATTTTTAATTTGGAAATACAAAATTTCGGATTTTGGAATTCGAAACATAAATTTCTGTTTTAAAAATCTGAAATCCTGATTTATTAAGTCGTATTTATTAATGTATTTTCGCAAATAATAATAGTTTTGCAAATTATGTTACATTTGTACAACAAATATTATAATGTAAGTGTAAGGAGATTAAGTATATCATTTTGTTTTGTTTTTTTTTTTTTTTTTTTTTTTTTTTTTGGGAGGGGCATGTAAATGTTCTGCGTAGGAGATACCAGTATTTTTTAAGTTCAGGTAAAACGTTTATTCGTTTAGGAGTATACACGTGACTAAATTATAACCATTGCATGGCTATAACGTGACATGACATGATATAATACATACAACAAAATACCACTGAAAAGTAATCAATGAAATTGAATTGATAAATAAGCTTTTTTTTTCTTCAAATTTTAGTCCTTAGATACCATTTGTAATATAAATTGTTGTTTGTTTTTTATTATTTTTTATTTATCAGTATTTGGTATGTAAATTCGGTTAGTACTTTCGTATTAACTATTCGACTTTAAATGGTTCAAATATTTTACGGACAATGGTGTATTTTTTAATTATTGAAAATATACTATATACGGATTTTCTTTAACGTTTATAATATTATTTTCTAGAGATTTTATACAGTCTGTAGATTAGCATATAATATGTCAACGATTCGTATAGAAATTAAAACTACGAGATATATCGAAAAAAAAAAAAATCCTTTAATTTGTAATAACCATATACTCGCGTAGGTACGGTATTTTTTTTTTTTTTTTTACATGCTATAACAATATAATATGTTTTATGTATTATTTATATTTTAAATAATCGTTAAGATCGACAAATTATAACGAATATGTCGACTTATAAATATAATACTGAATAATTCAACTGTACAAGTACATTACAATATATAAACTATCAACTGTATTGCACCTCTATTAGGTATGTCGACATTGTAGTTATTGTGTTATAGTGTAGCTGATGTTCAAAACATCAAGTCGATTGTGTATACGCACTGGAAAGCAAGGGGAATTTATATACACGAGGGTTGACTTATTGACTGCCCGCCTACTTTTCTGCGGGTGGCTAAAGGTGTGCCCTTTTATCCAATCGTCTGCGATTAAAGATTAAAAATGGCGACCCCGCATACGAATACATTTAACAAATACATAATATATGTATAGATAATGTGTATATTGTACGTTCAATTTAACGAACAATTTTACTGATAACCGTTTTAAATATTTTACTTTTCTACATATAATTCAATACTATCGTATAATATTAAAAAAAAAACTAACATATAGATTTATCTACAACGACATTCAATAGACATTGCGTATACGCATTTTATTTTGTACTTAAAATCAAATGTATAAATGAATATTTTAAAATGAATGCGAACAATAATTGAATTCATTATTGCGTTTATTACGAATAAATTCATAAATAACACGAATACTTATAGTAATTATAAATAATCAACTGTGTCGTGATAAAAAAAAAAAAAATAAAAAAAAATAACTATTCACTTCACCTATTCTGCAACATAATTAAAATATTTAACCTAACCGTTTAAGCGGGACTTATTTTTCTGTGTAATACGCTACACTGTATATAATACCAAATCAGTTGTGTGCAATACGGAATTATAAAATGTGTAGTGACGGGTAGTAATGGCTGAGACTGAGTCAGTTTTATTTAAATGTGTGAATTTATTTTTTATATAATAAATAATATTTTTGATAAGCTTTGACGTTATTATTTATCAGTTACCCGTATCAGTTGCAATCGCAATTTTAGATTTAAAACCGCGGTAACAATTAAATGTTAATATTGCTAAACGATATCGTCATTTTATTGAAATTGATATCGAGGATTTATATTATTTCTTAACATTCATAACAAAAATTAAATTAATTAAAAAAGTTAAAAAAAATTAGTCTTTTAAAATGGTTTTCAGGTTCTAAAATAAGTACTCGCAGTATTAGTGAAGATTCCGATGACGAAACATATAGTACAAAATCTACAAATAATCCGCGTATACGATCAAAATCTAAATTGCCTGTATAAATCTTACATTACCCATAGATTTCTCCTTGATAAAGTTTAAACCTAGTAATATTTGTTTTTTAAAAAAATCAACTATAAATGGTATAAATAAAATAGTGAAATATCTGTATATAAAGCTATGGCGGCGAATGTTATTTTTTTGTGACCACGAATTTATGGTTTAAACTAAAATTTGTGTAATACGTAATATTACAAAAAATATGTCCTGCGTATAAGTAGATATGAATTATTTAGTGTAAAATTAACCTGCATCATCATCAGTTGTACGTTTTAAAAACTAAAGCAAATTTCCAAGAGCTATAAAATTGAACGAATATTGAAAAACGTCCAGAATCAACCGACTGCTTAGAATTGAAGAAATTTAATTTCGAGTTTATTGCAAAAATATTTATTTGTACACATTTTTTTTTTTTTTTTTTTAACCCGCGTAATCATTGACTAAATGTCTTTTGTTTTTGTTCAGGAAACCACAGCTCGGCTATTGTTTATGGCGGTCAGATGGGTCCGATGTTTGGCTCCGTTTCAGACGCTTTCCAAACACGATCAGGTATAACGAAAGAGTAATATTTATTTTAAGTTTCTTATTATATCGGTGATGTGTGGCTACACATTAAAGCACCTCGAGGCAAACTATTTTTTCGCTTTTATATTATGTAATAGAAATTATACTCTTTGACTTTTGTCATTAAAACAATGCTGTGATCGTATTTTTGATCGAGTAATCGTGTTTTTTTTTTTGTTGGAATAAATAGTTACATTATTACATTAAAAATGTCGTTTTAATCTTAAATTGGATAAATTTACATTGATCATGGCCATAGTTGCGAAATCAACTTCTCGCTGAATTTTGAGTTAACGTTAATAACATAAGTATCACGCTAGTAAAAATAGTAAAATATTTATTACGTAGTTCAATTACTAAAAACACATGCCTGGCGTACCAATGAAGGTTCCACTTCGAAAATCATACACAGTCGGATTGATTTTCTAAATCAGAACAATCAATAAATAATATATTTTCGGAAATATATAAAGTCGTTGTACTTTTTAATGCCATACTCCAAACAAATTGCTCTTGTGAGCGAGCTTTTTTAAACTAACAATAGTGAAATCAAAAACTTCGTTGTACAATTAATCAACAAAGACTGGATTCAATAATGTCTTTATTTATTGAACAGCAAATGACCAACAAAATAAACTACGGCGACCTAATTGAAGAGTTTACATTTATGACACCTACAAAAATTTTACGAGTTACAAAAATGATTTTTATTATCAAATAAAATCCCCTAATTCGTAAATAAATATAATAAACTGCAATTATTTCAATTTACTTTGTGTAAAACTCAACTTTGTTTTTTTTTTTTGTTAAATGTAAAAATTTTGTTTATTCTTAAAAAGAGTTCAGGAATCAGCATGCATTTAAGGGAATTTTCGAAAAAGTGAGGCATTATATGCATATATAATGTATAGATAACAATGTCTAAAAAAATAATTTTGGTTTTTTTTACGGGGGCTGACTCCGTAGGTTTTCTACCGTGAAATTTTTGTTGGCCAAATCTGTGAATAAATTCTATACAAGCCCATGTAAGATGTATACGATAATAATAACGGGTAAACAATTTTTTTTTTTAAAAAAAAACATTTTTTAAATCTATTCGCTACCTCGTAACCCGGTAGAGACAATTGCCTTTTTTTATCACTCCCGGAATTGTGTCCGCCCAATTAGAGCAAAATGAACGCATATTATCACAATCTGAATTATCCACGTACGGAAATTCACATAGGCCCGGGGACTAATAATTAAGAGCTTGTAGGAGCCGTGGATAGTCACCGCCAGTGTCGTCGTGCGGCCATACACCCGATTTATATTTATATGTATTATGTATTATGTATTCGATACCGTACGACCAGTACAGTGCACATTAATACGTATGTACTACGTAATATATTTTGTATATACATTATTGTATTGTGTCTGATTTTTATCTCGTTTACGTTTTCACAGCTGCTACTGTTGCAAGAGTCGTGGAAAGAACTGTTCTTGTTACACTTGGCTCAGTGGTCAATACCCTGGGATTTGTCGCCGCTGCTGAACTCGGAAAAAGCTCACGAGAGACTGCCGGTAGACGATGCACAGGTCAATAACGAAATGAAAATCATACAAGAGATATTGGCCCGTTTTAGGCAATTGTCCCCCGATGGAAGCGAGTGCGGTTGCATGAAAGCGGTTATTCTGTTTACACCGGGTGTGTAGTAATAAATAATATATTGTAATATTATAGTAGCGGGACCGGGGTGGGCGATTTCAGTCGGTCGTACTCAATATTTTACCGGCCCAGTATCTAAAATATTAACATCCCGAGAACAACAGATCGTTGTAGGTCGCCTGGTTCAGTTCGCCCAATTCAACTCCGGTTGTGAAATTGAACAAAAAAGAAAAAATTCAGACATTTCGGCTCAGCGGCCCCAAATTATTAAAATCCCGGCGGCTCTTCGAGCTAAGCTCGATGATGCTTGGTCCTGTATTATAGTGATCGACGACTACATTTTATTCACCGCAAAACCTAATTGATTTTATATTGAACGAAAATCACCATTTTTGAATATAATTTATTTCCCACTCTGGTATTACTACGTTTATATACAATCTCTCTTTGGTTTCGTCGTTTTTCTTTTGGTCATTTTGCTATCGTTTGTAATGTCTCTATATCTTTTTTTACATTATAATTATTATTATTTTTTTTTCTTTGTAAAATCTGCGGTCCATTGTTTGCGGCTTGAACGTACGTCGATCATATTTTTTGTTGCTATTGTATAGACGAAATGACACTGTGGGCCACCTCCTCTTAACATTATTTTGTTGAATCGAATCTGATTTGAAGGGTGGGGGAATGGGAGTCGGTAAAAACCCGCTTCCCGAACTAAATATTATTTTTATAAACTAAAAACTCGCTTTATTAAACACACAGAAACACCGGGCTTGATCGATGCGCAACCTGTGGAAATGCTGCAGGACCAGGCGCAGTGCATATTGGGCGACTACGTGCGAGGCCGTTATTCCAGACAGCCCACCCGTTTCGGCCGGCTGTTGCTTATGTTGCCAAACCTGCGGGCTGTCCGACAGGCGACCATCGAGAGACTCTTCTTCAAGGAGACCATCGGTGACATACCCATACAACGATTGTTGGGCGACATGTACCACATGGAAAAATCGTACACATAAACCGCTCGGGTCGGGGCACAGAGCTTCCAAATAGGTTTTAAGGTGTCTCGTGACTAGCAGCTGCTAATCGTGAAACGCAATTTTCTATCAACCTATACAAATTTTCCAAAAAAAAAAAAAAACAAAAAAAATGATGCAAATCACAATTTTTGTTAGATGTTCACGGTTTACTTTATGGTATAAGGGCTTCCTAATTTCCCTATACTATTATTTATTATTTGTTTTATTTGTATAATTATATTGTACGGGATATTTTTATTTTTGTTTTGAATGAAAGATAAGAAATAACTTAAAAGGTACGTACAAACGATATGTTTAGGCACTAGGTATCTGTAATTACAAACACAAATCACAAACACAAAAGTATATTAAATATATATTTTCAAAACTGTCCTCAATAAATAATTCATATTAAAAGACCTCGGCAAAATGATTTAGAAAATTGAAATTTACTAGATAGGTACTCAAAATGTACCTACACATGTAAGTGTTAATAAAAAAATAAAAAAAAAAATTAATTAACTTCTTGATTTGAAGTAAATACAAATAAAAGAACGTAGGAACATTTTTTGCTCGAAAAAAAAATCATTACCTACTTATTTCGTAGTCCATATAAATTTTGATTTAACTTTTTATCTCGTAGCAACCATAATTTATTGTATGAGTAACATTTTTTTTAAAATGCCGAATAGCGAATTTCCATTACTCATCTTGATAATAGTATACTTAGATATATTTCATTCTCATCATTTGATTACCCCGCCGTTTGTGTTTTAACCTGTTACCAAAACCGTGTAGGTATACTTTACTTACCTATATTATTATTATTATTATTATTATTATTATATAGTTGATATTTTAATATATTATACTCGTTTTCTATTTAGGATTTTATGAATTCGATTCGCGCATGCGCGTGGTTTAAAAAAAAAAAAAATGAAAAATAATTTCATTCCGTAATAATGGAATAGCGGGCATTACGGTGAATTTTTTTATTTTTCTTTAAACTTTTAATTAAATATTTTTACCATAATCCATATCGATGATACTTTAGACGCATAAAATGTATATTTTACATTAGAAATAAGCGATATAGAAGTCGTCTATATATAACGTCGTCTAGTCACGTATATATAACGTGTATATTATTATTATTATTATTATTATTGTAATTATAGAAGATCATCTTTATACTTATATAAATTATACGTTACTTAGAACTATAATTAGAGTATATGATCAGTGGCGCGACCAGAACTTTCTTGAGGGGGAATGGAGTCCATAGTTTTAATATAGACAAGTCAACTGAAGAAATACGTACTATAAATTACTATATTAAATTTTATATATATATAAAATATATATTAAATATATTTATATACGGCCCGAGGGGAGGGTGGTCTGGACCCGGGAACCCTCCCCCGGTTTCGCCACTGCTTTTGATTACGTTATTATCGATATGAAAATTTTTTCGGTGAAGTACACGCGATCGTGCGTGTAAAATAATTTTTGAATTCACCAATATACGCTACACTTATGATAATATTATATTTAGGTACAGGGGCGTATTTACGGTTGCGTCCCGGGGGATAATATCAGCGCATCGGATGAACGCTGTCCATTTGATCTACGTCCATTATCCATACTATTTATCGTTTGCCAAGGGGAGGGGGAGGCAAATATAAAAAAAAATCCAATATAAAATTCTTCGATACATTTTTTTTTAAAAATTATAATTTCGTATTATTTTTGCAGGGGAGGGGAAGGGGTATCCGTCTTGCCCCTCCACCCATAACGGGCGCTCATGCCGTCTACTGTATAAAAGACTTGTTATTTTTTTTGGTACCTATCATTTATTATTATCAAATTCTTCAATTAACGGTAATTTATTATGTTACAAATATATGGATAATATCCTATAGGTTGGAAAGATCAACATCCATTGCGATGGATGCTTGGCACATTTCCAAACCATTTGGTTTTAGCCTGTTCCAAATCGAAAAAAAATAATCGTTTAAATGATTACATTTATAATCACGAACACTACAAGACTTAACCGGCTTTACTAATGCGGATAACACACCGGTTACTGATACGGTAACGGTTCGCGAGTTTTAAAAAAACGGAAATTGATTATAAAAAAAAAAAAAAATTGAAAAAAAAATAAAGATCTCTGTGGGCTGATATATCAACCCCTCCCCCCGTAAATACGCCACTGTTTAAGTACATTATCCATTTGTATAAGCCGATTTCCCGATTCCAGCTTTATGCGTTACTTATATATTGTAATTTTATCATTAGAGACAAAAACTATTACTATACGTTTAGATATAACTAATCACTATTGTAACAATACGATCGTCATATTATTATTATGCGTTTATTATAACTATTATTGTTAGTCATTAAACATATTACATTATGTATTGTGAATAGTATACATATTCTTGTTCTGTTGGCAATACGATTTTAAATACAAATATAATAATAATTAGTATACGTTTGTAATTGCAAAAAAATTGTTATTATTACTAGAATTCTGATATTGGCGTGCGTGTGGTCCGCGGCAATGAATTAACTTATAAACTGCAATTGCTAATTGTAAAATCGATTAAACAATTGTTCACAAGTCGCGTTCGAAAAGGTTTCTATACGTTTATGATAAACCATTTGGATTCAGCGCATTTAAAATCATATAAACTGATATATAACGTGCACGGATTTTAGAAAAATTAAATAATACGCCTCTGCTACCCACTTGCCAAAGGGGCTGGCTTAAATTCTGATAAAATATTTGGATCGAGCACCTACAAAATAATAGAATATCCCGTCATGATACAAAACCCGACAACCAGTAGCGCAACCAAAACAGGTGTTTTGGATATCTGGACATCCCCCACACACACACACACTAACTGTATTTATGGAAATTTAATTTTTTTTTTTTTTTGAAGCGTATTATATTCAAAAATTTATGTCTCGAAATTTGACAATCGCATAAATTGCGCTTACATGAGATTTCCAAGTATATGATATGCGTTTTTCAGTCTATCGAACGCCGGTCGGTGCGGACACCAGTGTTTGTGTTCACAATTCACAAATAAGCAGCAGGGAGATAATAAGTGTCACGGTTGTGTTAGACTAGTGTTTCCCAACCGGTGGTCCGCGGTCCTATAGATTTTCTCTTCGATTTCTATTACAAATTAATTATTATTGTTTTTTAAATAGCGAAAAAAATTACGACTTATTGAGGAACCGTATAATATTATACGGTTATCTTATCGTTGTTGCTGCTGTAGACCGATAAGCATTTTCCACTTTTATAAGTGTCTAGGTATCAGAGTAATAAATTGAAGTATAAATATATATTAGTGAAGTATAGTAATAAAATGTAAAGTAAAATAATAAAAGTTAACATTTCTTGATAAATGTTGTGTATTCTTGTTAATGAACAAAAAAAAAGGTATTCCTAGTTTTCGTAAAATTGAGGTGGTTCGCCTATAAAATATTGTCGAAGTGGTCTGAGGTGGTAAAAAGGTTGGGAAACATTGTGTTAGACGGACACCCCCTCCCTCGAATAAATCATATAAACCATAAAAACGAGGGCTAGTCTCCGTGTAAAAATCTGAAATACCGTCGGAAAATCGGAAATATGTCGTCTATTCCTTAAAAATAAGAACAATACAAGGAGTGTTATACAATTATCACTTTAAAGTTTCGTCTTAATTAAATATTCCAAAAAAAAAAAAAGCTCCTATGGAGTTTTTAATTGGGGGTATAATCTTCAAGTAAAAACCTGAAGTAATATCCGAAAATCGGACATTTTCATTTTCCATTTTCCATCAGTCAATTTCGGCTACGGAACCCTGTAAAGAGCACGTAAAAAACTAGTTTGAGCAGCTTATTAATTCAGAACAGTGGGCCGTAAATCTCCCAATCCGTCGTTGGGTATAGACGTATTATGATAAAAAAAAAAAAAGAAAAAAAAAAACCCATTCCATTGCGGGTGTTTTGTACATCTTCGTACAGGTTAGTGTTAATAAGTAGGCCACTGACAAGGTAAGACATAAAGAAGAATTTAATTTTTGTCCGCGCGACGGCAAATCACTACTAACAGAAAACGATCCGAGCGAAGTTTGGTTAATCATGTTTTAGGAATGCCGCGATTTATATCAAATTGTTAACAATTATAAAAAAAAAAAAAAAACTAGAAGACTTTAAATGCCTGTAAATAGCTCAGAAATCGCCAAAATCTTTTGAATATATTTACACGCCTGCAAAAGGCTAATATTAATATTTTGTGAACATTTACATGTACCCTGCGAGTATTTTTAACCGAGTTACAACAAAAAGAAAATATCGAAAATAATGAAACCATTATTGCCGTAAATTGAATATTCATTTTCTCGCTTTTCACATACTATACGTACTAGCAAAATGTTTAATAAATTATTTTACTATTATATTGTGTTATTATCACATTAATAATATGTTTTAAAATTATTATAATAATCTCCTTCAGGGGTGAACGCAGGAAATTATTATTATTATTATTTTTTGGAGGAGAGTTTGAAAAAACGTAAAATGTTCATAAATATCATACTTTATTACTCTTTAAGCACTCGTATATTTAGATATTAATCTATTTTATTCGTAAGTCTCATGGGAAACAATGAAACAACTGTAATATCTATTAAATTTGTAGGTTAGGTAATTAATTTTTTTTAATTTTTTCCTGATATTTCGGGGAGGTTTTGAACCCCTAAAACCCCTCCTTGCGTTCGCCTATGATCTCCTTGTTAACAGAATCAACAATCGTAACTTATGAAACCTAAAACAGTATTCGAGTAAATTAATTGGGTGTAATTAAATATCGTATAAATTGAATAATTGATTTAAACAATGCAATGCAAATAGCACATGCGGCAAGAGAAAAATTAATTTTTAAATATTTTCGCAGTTATACTAGTTTTCCGACATTTGTTGTTTTCGGTAAATCGGCGGCGCGAACAACTAGATAGCGGATACGATTACAATAATTCGGCGGTATCATATGTTGAATTCTTGCGTTAAAATTAAATTTCTATTTTTTGCGTTTCGAAATTCTATAAATGGTCGTAATCGGACCACCGCCGGCTTCAATAGTTTTTATTAGTTAGGTGTTCCGAGTTTTAACCAAAATACATCTATTAGACCTGTGATAATAATATTATTGTACGACGTTCGGCTCAGAACATTTAATTTGTGATAACGATTTCAATTTCACTAATCTTATCGGCATTTCAGTTTTTTTTTTTCCCCAATACAGTTCGATTTACCGTATTATTATTTGACACTTGTACGGTCTTGTGATGAGATCGGACGTTTAAAATGCTGCTCGTCATCTTTCCGTAGATCGTGTTATTATTGTCCTCGAAGAAATTTGTAACCCGCGTCACATACTTGCATCAAACTGGAGGAGAATATGGCCGATCCAATAATTGGACAGAAATCTACGAGAAGGAAACAATGGACTTTACTGAGTAACATAGAATTATTTACAACCGCTAATGTTTTTTTTTTTTTTTGTAATAATTTTGGGGTTTTTGATTCGCACAGATCGTACACAAAACCGCTATAATCGTTTCGGAAGTTTTTTGGCAGAAGACGGATGGCCAGATTCCCAGGTGGATTTAGCAAAACAATTACTGAATGAAAATTGTGGTAAGCTTAGTTTTAAACCAATAATAGATCATAAACGACATATCTGTTGTTTATATAAGTTAAACTAACCCCTGTATTAACTCTGTAAATGCAGAATGATATAACAGGACTGTATAAGTTTACATTACTATTGTATTGTTATTTACTGTTTATATTTCTTTTTTATTATGTTTACTGTTAATTTTTAAATTTTTTATAGTTGACCTTTTTTTTGCAATCAAAAACAGTCAGGTGATATAATAATCAACATCTATAAATTGTATAGGTTATTTTACAACACACTGGTTAGACAGTGTACACATTCAAGTATTTAAAATTAGCTGGTTACATTATTACTTATTTTTACTGATTACAAATGCCTATTAAAAAATCTTACTTAAATCAAGAATATAGGGAAATATTACCTTTTGTTTGAAAAATATTAAATATACAGGAATAAATTTATTTCTAAAATATAAATTAAATGGCTCTATATATATTAATTACATATAAATATATTCATTGTAATCTTTCCCTAATTAAATATTTTACAAAAATACATTTCTTATTGATAATTAGAGGTTTCAAAAATAAGTTAATATTTATATAAAATAACATTGTTGCACATTATTTTGCATTAAAATTGATATTTTAAAACTGTATATCTACAGCTATTATTTATTACTATTATTATTATTTTATTTTATTTTTTTTTTTTTTTTACAGAAGATGAAAAAGATCAAGAAGAAAATGCTAGTTTAGGGGTGTATTGGCTGATCAAAGCTTCATCGCAAGGACACAAAGAGGCTACTGAACTTTTAAAACAATGTCTTGAAACAGGAAAAGGTATATTATATTCACTAGACAGTTTAATTTAAATATTTGCAATTATTTAAAGTTAATACTAGGTAGATATTAAATTAGGTTTATTATTTCATTGTCAATCTTTATGTAAAACATGTAAATTATATCTATGGTTAGAACTTAATAAATATTACAGTAAACGGACCATTATAGAAAAAAAGTAATACAACTCATAACGTTCTACGCTTAAATTATTACCTAGGTACCCTGTTCAAAATGAGAATTAGCTTTGGTTGTGCATTGCTCTACAAATATACTGCCACATATGTTATATTTGTTTACGGGAAATTAATCAATCTTGCACTGGTATTTGACAACCTAAGTATTTAAAAATATTTAGTGTTAGCTACAGTTGTGTGCATATACTGTTAGGTAATTGAGACGAAACCTGACCGTTTAAACTCGTCGGCAGATAAGTTCCTTCTGAAATCAAACATAGTAATCTAATCTTTAAATCTGCTATGACTCATCCTGTAAATTACCCTATACAGTTGTAATTATTTTAATACTCATTTATAATATTTACCTACTTTAATTAATATGTATAATTTGTATTTATCTTTTTTTTTTTTGAATAAATATAATTAAATCATGGTTAAGCATAAGTACATATTTAATGTAGATACTTATATTAGTTGACAATAATAACACTAATGGTTTTAAATATGCATTCTATTTTGTAGGTATCACTGAACATAATTGGTTAGATGTTAAAGTTTGTTTGGAAACTTCTCAAGAGGATAAAATTATTCAAAAAACTGCACATGAAATTTTTGATAGGTATGTATGTATTTCATTTCTAAAGGATGGGATAACACAATCATTTATTATTTTGCATGTGTTGTGTTTTTGTATATTCAATCTTTTTTTCACTAATGTTGTTATACAATTTTGATAAAAAATATATAGTGTATTAACTTTATTGTTACATAAATAAATATATTATTCCCTTAGCTGTAGTCTAAAATTAACACTGTTCAATCCATAACAATTACCATTTTTATTTATTTATTTATTTATTTATTTTATTGTGTTGTTTATAATATATTCCAGAATGTCAGCTGGAGAAGATTTTATAACTAGTGACCAATTGAAAGATGAATTAAATCAAGCATGTACTAATACACCTAATGGTTCAGATATAATACAAGTAGATGAAAACTTAAAAGAGTATAAAAGTATAAAATCATCACGTCAAGGTATTAAAATAATAGTAAATATATTTCTTTGTACATATGTGTGTATAATTCAGTATAATAAACTAGAAATTAGTCAAACTTCAATCTATTTATTATCTATTTAATTATTAATAATTTTATAAAAATAAAAAAAAAACCAATTCAATGTTAATTTTAATTACATTTCAAACTGTTTGAATTTCTGAAAATTGTATGTGTTCTTGAAACTCCATCACTAAATCAAACCAATAATATATAATATAAATTTGTTTTTGTAGACTGGAAATCCAGAATAAATGAATCTAGTGAAAAACTTACTGAAGATGTATTACTAAATGCTGCTAAAGATTATTCACGCGGGCAAATGCCAATTGTGCAAAAGATACTAACCATTGAAGAAAACAAAAATGTTATATCTACTACCTGCGACTTATTTCTTCAGCCAGTGTATATTATTCACAATTATAATCTTTGTCTTCAAGAGAGATTAAATAAACGATTTTCAAAATTAACATTAAATCCATTCTCATATTTTCATGCACCAACATTATTAACAACAATTCTTTGCTTTATACTGGGCATAGATGGAATTTATCTGCTAATTCCTTATATTCTATTTTACGGATCATTGCTTGGAATGGTTGTAGCCACAGTATGTGCACTATGTGCAAAAAGGGATTATGGAAATTTTCATCGATGGTCCAATTTATTCATCTTATACAGTGACGGTTCTCTTAGTGTTCAAGAAGCAGAATATCAATACTTGATGAACACCCTTAAGCCATATGTTTTCTTTTTTGTATCATTAGGAGCACACCTGTTTTTAAAAACTGTAATTGAATCCGACACTATGTTTCAATCTGAACTAACTGTTGTATCTATCTGTATGACATTTTATACACTTTATTCTTTTTCGGTAAATATGCCATGTTTTATACAATTTATAATACTATTGCTTTAGTAGTTGCTTGAATCTTTTAAAATAATTCAATATTTATTTACCTTAAAAATGTTTATATTTATAATATTGTTTAAAGTATATCCTGAATTTTGCATTATAAGATATAATAATAGTATTATTATAATCATTTTGAAATTAAATTTATTATTAATAAAATGTACAATTTACTTTCAGCTGTGTGGCCCAAAATTAGGAAAAACTAAAAACCTTGATCTAATTGCATTACTGTCATTCTGCGTCAATGTGTTAGCAAAATATCCATATGAAACTGATACAGTAGTAAGTAAAGGTTGGAGATTTCTTGATTTACATGTACCAACATTTGCATCATACGTTATCGGTTAGTAACTTAAAATATCCTTAAGAAATATATTTCGTTAATTATATACATTGACTTTTCTAGGAAACGGAGTGGAATTCTGTCTCAACTTTAGAGCATTATTTTATTTAATATTACCAGCAATCATGGTTAAAATGGCCGCTCGTAATAATTGGAGAGGAATTTATACTGATTTAATACCACATTGCATGACACTATCATGGTGGCAGATGGCTTTGGTGGCATCACAAGGTAGACGACATCGTATTTAAATTGAAAATAAACCAATAATATTATTTTTCCATAGAATCTACATGGTATGGACTTGTTCGTAGTATATTAGCCTTAGTCTGTGTGTTTATACTTTTTCCAATTACTGGAATTTTCCTACCGTTTGTCACCATTGGCAACGATTTTGAAACAATTTATCAGATTATACAATTGCCTGTTGTTCTAATATTTATGTGGATATTGCATATAGTTTTGCAACACTTAAAGCGAAAAGGTTTTCGTACAGATAGGTTTTACACATATTTCCAGGTAATTTTAGCAGTAATTTAACAATTTATTTTTAAAAAATGATTATTTTTTATTGTATTATATAGGTTGCTATAGTCCTGATTGGTATAACAATTTTTGTTTTTAACAATTATGAACGTATACAGCAATGGATTGAGCCATTCACTGATCAACACTTAACTTATAGTGATTTCTCAGAGTTTTGTAACAGAGGCTTTGGTATAAATTCTCAAGAAAATACTGTGTCTGTTGATGTTGAATGCTCGCAACTAATTGGTCAAAATGTGCAGTGGGATGGTTACATAAAAGCAAGCAAGGTTGTTTCAGTATATAATCCTCTATTAGCTATATTAAGCTTCTTTCCAAAAGTAAGTTTAATAGAAAAACAGTAACTATTTTAACTATAAAGTAATATTCTTTAAGACAATTTTTGGTTTTTAATTATAGATCATAGCAAGTCCATTGACATGTTTACTGGGTAAACGTTTTTCTACGTGTTCCGAAAGTTATGGTTGCAATGCGAGCTCAAAACTCTCAGATCTATGTCATGTGTCCGAATGGAATCGTTATACTTATGAAATAGAAATAAAAATGAAAAATGATGGTGTATGGGGCAGTAATGATGAAATAACAACATTGTTAACAAATAGTCAAGACATCATAATGGATAATGCAACAAAAAGTTTGAGAGAAAATGACCACATTTGGTTTTCAGGTCAGTTGTCCGGGAATAAATTTGGTATATTGACAGCAAAGAGTCCATTTGTAAAAGCATCTGCAATTGGGTGTCTAGCGTGTTCCAATTTGAAAATTATCAACAATGTTAGACAAAAATCATTTGATGATGAATTTTTCAAATGTGCTAAAAGACTGTTTCAATTCATTTTGTATCCCATTGTATTATTCAAATGATCTTAACAAGGCAAAAATAATCACTATCCTACTAAAATTATAAATTAGTTAACACTTAAAATGTATTTATTTTTAATACTTAAAAATGCTTTTATTAAGTATAGTTTGCAATGTTTATTATTTAATTTGTAACACTTTATATTTTCAAGTGCAATAACAAACTATTTACTAATTAAGAAACTAACCAAAAATGTATTTGTTTTCATTATATATATATATAATAAAAAAAAATGTTAAAAAAAATAGAAATGAACATAAAAAATATTTGATTAATAGTTTTACTTTATTTAATTTTCATTAAATGTGACATTAATGTGTTAAGAGACTATAACCCATGTGAAGTGTTCAAGTTTTTCAGCAAGCACCAAGCTCAATAAAAACAAATTATTGATAATGATTCATGCTATTTCATATTAAGCACTCTACCGAAACCAGTGTGGTGCACCAACCTAATTTACTTATAATACATTTAAGGTCAAAAAATAGTTGTAATATGAAGTACAAAATAAAAAAATCGATATCCACAACTAGTGTTTATTAATCCATATATAAAAAAAAAATAGGGCATTACGATATGATATTTTAACACCAAAATATATGAAACTGGAAAAAGTAGCCATTTTAACATAATGTACTATATGTTAGATGATTAGACCTTGACATTGATTATTAGTCTTAATTAATAGTGCAGATGTAATTTGCGGAAAAAACAAAATTATGTTTAATAATGATAATGTTTATAATTTTAATAATTTTATGTGATAATTTAACTGAATTAATTATTTAAATAATACTTAAAAATATAGTAGTAGATTTAGTATTTTAATTCTTTTTGCACACACACAAAAAAAAAACAAGATACCTAAAAATATCAAATTAGTTATATCCAAATGTGTTGACAGACATTAATCAGAGTATTGTAAGATTTAAATTAATGTTGATTTTTGCCGCATAATACATATAGTTTAAATAGAACAAATTTTCTTAATAGTATAATCCAAAATTGCATGATGAAAATATTATATATTAATAAACCAAAATACATACATTTTATTTGTAAATAAGTTGTATCACAGATTTAAACAGTTAAAGGTACATAGACACAACAGAACAATTTAGAATAATTATGAATATAAAAAATATATAATTTAAATTAAATATTAATTTGGTACACAAAATAAAAAATGAATAACATAACAAAAAAAAAAAAAAATTGTACAAACTATAGTGAAAGACAATGTGACAAATTGAAAAAAATAAATATTAGTACAAATATTTAAAAACAGTTACGTACAAAGTAATTTTTGAATCTCTTCTATAGTTTTACCTTTAGTTTCGGGGACAAAATATATCACAAAAAATGTGCCTACCACACAAAACAATGTAAATAACCAAAATGTATTATATATAAAAATAGTAGATACTAATGATGAGTAGAATTTGGTGACCAAAAAAACAAAAACCCAGTTGGTCATGCAGACTATTGAACTAGCAACACCTATGGCAAATAAAAGGTACATTTAAATATTTGATAATTGTAATTAAATTATCACAACTATTTACATAGTATAATATTTATTCTGAACCTTAATTACCTTTAATTTGAGTGGGGAATATTTCACCCATCATCATCCACGGAATGGGACCAAAACCGACTGAGAACATAATTATAAACACACATAGTGATACTAATGGAACATATCCAATAGACGACACATCGTAATTGGTATCCTTTGCGTAGAAAAATCCACCAATAAGAAATGTTGTAATTCCCATTGCAACTACTGAATACAAAAGTAAAATCTTTCTTCCCAATCGGTCAATGACAAGAGTAGAAAGATATGTAGAAAATACTGCCATAACACCAACAATAATTGTCGATGTATTTGATGAAATTGTACTGCCAGTTGCCTATATTGAATTATAATTATAAATTAATGGACTGAATCATTGCAATATTCAATAGCTTACATCAAAGATTGTTGTAGTATAGAATATAACGGCGTTTGCTCCAGTAAACTGTTGAAAAACCATAATTCCAATCCCCAAGAATAATCCATGTTTGGCTGCCCTAGTTTGGAATACCTCTAAGGTTGTAAGTCTTTCATTATTAGTCTACAAGAAAATATCTGTATTTACATTTTCCATATTTAATTATTAAATACTGTTATATTATATTAGTTTGTACTTTAGTCAACAACTTTTGCATAGTATATAATTTGGTGTCCACTTGACCGTGAGGCCCATAGAAGAAATTCAATGATAATACAGCCATTTTGATATTGCCATTTGCAATGTGGAACATTGGACTTTCAGGTATAAAAACTAATAAAGATATATATACCACTGGAACTATTGCACAAGCGATGGACACTCCAAATACATTAAACTGTAAAAAATAAAAAATAAACCAACATTTAATTAAAGATTGAGTTAAAAAGTATAGACATACATATGATCCCATGACGTAGGTGAATAAGATTCCGGAAAAAACTTGTAACTGGAAATAAGTACCTAGAGTACCACGAATTTCTTTTTCAGCTATTTCCGAAGTATATTGTGGTACAATAACGGAGTACGAACCACTGGCGAATCCAGTTAAAATCCTGCCCACATAGATCCATGTCACCTTAAACAATGATGTTTTAATCAAAACAAGTTATGAATTAATAATGAATATTTAAAATTATATATATTTACAGATTTGGCCCATATTATCATTGTCCAACCCATGAATGTAGGTACAGTTAACATAATCATAAGTTTTATATTTCCAAATTTATGCATTAATACAGCCATAGCTGGACATCCAAACATGGCACCAAGTGCCATAAGCGAAGCAATCCATGAAACATTTGCTTCTGTTACATGGAACCCATATTGGTTATTTTGCATCATTGGACCGGCTGGAGATGTCCAACCGAGTGTTGTACCCATGATGAATCCTCCAATAGTTACTATAGTAAATATAAAAAATATATATTTTTTTTTGAAAATTATAAATTGGTTGGTTGAATATAAATTAACCTACCAATTAGTGCAGTTAAATATTGAGTCCATTTTCTGGTTTTGTATTGTGGTTCTCCACTCTCAGCGGCATTTTGTTGACCGGTTGTTGGAGTTTTAGTTGACTTATCAATAAGTGGACTTTTTTCACCATAAGAACTCTATAGTTAAATAATACATTTTTGTTTATTTTGTAATTTTAATAAGTTAATTAAATTCATAATTTTATGATTTTTATAGTTAAATAATAAATAGCTATTTGAAGTCTGAACTACCAAAAATAAATAAAAATATGATATGTATGTAATAATTACTTTTGATGGTTTCCATTCGTCATCATTCGAACATGGAATTTCAGCATACTCTTTAGGTCCACCTATCATTTTTGTACTTTGTTTTTCAAATACAATTGCTCCTTAATTATTTTTAGTTAAATTTTAACAAAGACCCATGTGCGGTTATGATCTATTTGAACAATACAATAACTTTCCTAATACGGAAAAATATGTACCTATATCACAATACTCAGCATTATATTAGATCATTAGAATATTTGTTTTAAATTGAAATAATGCTAAATTATATATATATATATATATATATTAGATAACCGATTATAATATCTAATTATTATTATCAACTGTTAGATAGGCTTATAAAAATGTATTAAAATTAGATTTTTTTAGGGGGAATAACACTAATAATAAGTAATAAGTAACAGAAATCTCGAGTGCCACAAGTCCAACGTCCAATGTTTAATGACAAACGAGCTGTTCGATAAAATACAAATCTGTACTTATTTTTAATAGTTGTGCAGCTTTTTTTGTAACTATTTTATAGAAAATGCACTAGAGCAGATGTAGTAATTTTAAGTAGTAACTAATTATAAAAAAAAAAATGATTAGAATTCCATATGTTTAAAGAATCAGTAACAAATCGGGCTAGGGGTATTTTGACACATGAAAAGCAACTGGACCACCCGTCTGTCTGCTACGCTCACTCTGCTCACCGGCTAAAGAAGTTTAATAGTACGAGGTTAAAGGTTATCGTTGGACTCGGTAATGATGTGATCATCACCCGAATGCTTACAACACACCAAAATACTACACAGCAATAGCATATACAATTAGTATTTAAAATTGATAAATTTACAATTGACACATATTTTTTATCATTTTTTTTTTTCCAATTATTCGGAGTGTCAGGGAGGGTCACCCTAGTCTTCGAAATGCTTTTTTCACTATACAGGCGCACCCATCGGCTTTGTTAAATTGAATATATTTTTATATTTCACACGGAAATTTTTCCCGTGTACCAATCGATTTTAATTTAACTAACAGACGGCTATAGTACGAGACGTTGTTGAGAAGGCCGTGGTACCATAAACCACAGTCATCAGGGAGGAGCCTCAGGAAGGAGTGGTTTTCCTCATAGATAATAGATTTAGATTTTCGGAACGGCCCTGATAACCGTGGTCATATAGGTAACTACTACTAATATTAATATAATACTGGAGAAATATTGACCAACACCTTGGTGGTCCCTGCACATCCGTGTGGCAAAACGTCGGTCTCCGTGACTATTGTATCGCGTCTCTTTAAGAGGACGTCACACTTCTGTAAATTTGTTGATAAAAATCATTTCACTCAGACTGTAGTGTTAGTTAATCAACCAAATTTTCACCGATAAAATACGAGAACATTGGCTGCGCAATACCGTTTTTATTTTTTTGCTATCATTAATACGCATAGAGTTGGTATTATTTTAAAATCAATTAATTTTTTGATCGTCATTTCTATTAGTGTTTTCGCGTACGTGCAGGGCCGGCGAGAACTTTTACGGGCGCACCTTGCGGGCTGAATCACACAGGGCTCCCTTTACTTATACTTTTTTGGCTAATGTATACATTTAGTACAATACTAATATTTAAGTTTGATGGTAATATCATATTATGTGGATAACAATATCAAATAGTATTTGATTTAATTAAAATCTTTGATTTATCGAAGAAAAAATAAAATAGAGTACCAATTATATAACAATCATAAGTAAGATTTTACGTTCAGTCACAATGATCCCTTTCTGGCTTTTTTCATTGAAAATTCATTGATCCAAGTTGGTGTTTTTGGACAGTTCTTGTTCCACCGCTAACACTCCTCTGTCTTGACGCACGATCGCACGTAAAACATTTTTGATTCATTTTAGTACTGAGAAAGAGCGTTCTGCACTTGCTACTGTAGCAGGAATTGTGGTTATTATCTGGAGAGCCACAGTAAGTTTTAGAAATACATTTCTCAGATTTAAACTTTTGACGGCGCTTAGAAGATCCCACCCAAGGCTAGAGTGTCTTTTCGTCGAAATTGGCGGAATATATAAAGTTTAAACTTTGAAGTACATCTTTTAGCCCATCTCCTAAGTCCTTTGGGTATCGTTTTACTAACGCAGTTGCTTTTTCTTGAATCTGGTTTCAAGTTCTATTCAAAACTGGATCGTAATTTACGCGCAGTTCTTAGGTCCCCAAGAAAGTTCCATTAGACGATTCACCGATTTTTTCGGAATCCCAAGAAAATTGTTCCATTTGCTCGAAGAAGACAGAAATAAGTTTTGTTACCCATGTTCTGTGAGGATCGTCATAATATCGTTTGTTTTAGTTTAGCGTAATTTTCTATAATTTGCATTTAATGCTACGGCGAATGATTATAAAAGAATGTGTTGTATGAAAGGTCGGGGTTCTGCTCCATCCAGCCGGCTCTACGCACGCTCATAACAACATTATTTTACACGTTTTCGAATTTTTCCTAGAGCTGTAGAGTTTGTTTTTTTTTATTATCCTATACGGCGAACTAGCCGTTGCTACAATCCATTGTTAAATTGCCGGCATGGGCCGGTGCCTTTTAGTGGCATTTTACTAAAAACAAAATGGCGGTGTAAAATCTTAAAAACGGCCCTGCGGCGCACATTATATTTGCAAATAATTGCTCGCGAACTGCAATAAAAATATATTTGTTAGGTTTTGTTTTTTAACTTATTGACACTGCACTATGTATAAGCATACCTACGCTGAGCGTATCTTAAAATTATCATTGGTTTTTTTTTTTTTTTTTTGTTGTCTTCCATAATGCTTCACCGCGAAATCGCTACAATATCACCGTTATATTCATTACGAATTTATTGTCAAATCCATTCAACGAATTTGAAGGCCAAAAAGATTAATTTCAACTAAAACATCATTAATTTATGGTATTTTCAATACGCACTGCCATTTGAATATCAAAAGTTGGTAGAGTAGTTTCCCTAGCAAGAAATAATAGGTACAGGGCGTAGGCGTGCGCAGAAATTTTACACATGATGTGCAGAATAATTTTAGTTCCATGACCTACTACAATCCAGTAAAATATATATTGCCTCCATATTAAAATAATTTTTTTTTTTTGTATTATAGTATTATACAATTAATTATTATAATATTTTTAAATATAATTTTCTGCAAGGTATGTGCATCTGCAACCCCCCCCCCCCCGAGCGCACGCCTATGGGTATAGCCGGTAAATGTAATGTAAAATATTAAGATTGCATTGGTATATCCTTAAATTTCGTTAAAAATTGCATCGCCGGCAACTCACCTCGACAGATATCTTAACATAGGTTACATTATAATCGATAGTTTAATAAAAAAAAAAAAAAAAAAATTGACTTACCATAATTTTGTTCTCTTCTTCTTCTTTGTTTATTTGAGCACCGGCGAATTGAATTGTGTTACTCACTGATTAAAAATGGTTTCTTTAGTTTGTAGAATACTAATATTATATAATGTAATGATAATAACTGCGAATGATAAAGATAATACACGATAAGGGTATTTGTATGGTTTAACATTTGAGATTTCTTTAACATTCACTTTTCACATTCACATCAATATCTTTTCTATGATTCACGGCCGGCGTTTAACTTATTTTGTCGATTAGTTTAAGTAAACCCTCCTTAAACCGATTTGGATGTACAGTATCCAAATTTTGGGATCTGCTAAAAAATCAAATCTAAATTGTTTAACTCAACTTATAAAGTATAAGTATCAGTATACTTTTTTTAATTTATCAAAATAGGGAAATATTGAATATTTTGTTCAATATATTGATTGTATTTAAATAACATTTTTATTGATTTTTTTTTTGATTTTTAATATTAGGTATTCAAACAAATATATGCATGGTCAATATTTCTATTATTGTTTAATATAATTTTAAATTACATATATGATATAATTTTATAGTTTTAATAATATGTTTTGTTTTATAAACATAATGTCACGTTCTTCAAAATTTTCACCATTAAATTTTAATTATTTTAGATGAAAATCCATGTAAAAATAAATGTGACAGACAATTGACATTTAAGAATGGCGTGAAATATAATATTTTTTATATAGAACAGTACACATTGAAATAATTGATTGACTAATTTGATCACATATATTTGGTTTAAATAGTAGAAGTCTCAACGTATCACAGATTTAAACTATTAACGACACATCAATTTAAAATTGTTGAATATATTATCTATATTATGTAGGTAATATCCCAAATGTATTATTGTATTATAATAAATAAAAAGTACGGCACTGTATTTAATTAATGGCATACTAAAGATAAAGTCGAATCCTACTTAATTATACAAATATCAGCTAAGTGCAATAAATTAATAATTTAATAACGATAGAAGTGTGGGATGCAATTTATAAGTTAAAGATAAACCTAAGACAAAAGTAAAGTAATTAACATAAATTAATTAACATATCACAGCCAAAGTTTTAGATACTTTTCATTTAGTTTTCAAATATAAATGGATAATTTATGGCATACATAAAACAATAACATAACTATAAAAAAAACCTCGAAAACAGATATAAACAATCAAGATGTTCTGAATTGCCCTGGATCATTATTATTTAAACGAAAGTCTTTATTAATGTTTGACAATATATATCTTACATACGAGATGTTAATATATACTTTACACGTTAATGAAGTCGTACTTCCAATGAAGTGGTCCCTGTGTCCTTAATTTAAGTTCTTGGACAAAGTCGTACGGTTTTAGACGCTTAAGACGTCTAATGTCCTTGGAGTTGTCTAGTAATTGGATAGCCATTGGATTGGCATCTATGGATTGTCAATTGAATTGACAGGTGATCTAGCCTCGGCTCGTGTTTGCGAGCAAACGTTTGGATTTCGTCTGCTATTGGCAGGCAGCATCACAATCTCGGTGAATTTCGTCGTTTCTTTCAAACCGGTAGGCTGCCAGTGATAGTCCGGAAGACGATGTTTTGACGGCGTTGTATTATATCAATGGTAGACTTACTCGTACAACCCCACAGTTGAACGCCATGGGTCCAAATTGGATTTATAATAGCTACACATAGTAGACGTTTGTTTTCCATACTTAACTCGGAGTGGGATTTAACTAACCAATAGAGCTTTCGCATTTTTTTTTCTTTAATCAATATTTTTTTTTTTCTGACGAACGTGGCGTTTCCGGTTTAAACGAGAGTCAAGGTGCATTACAAGGTATTTTGCTGAATTTTTTGTGAGATTGAGGTTTGATTCAGTACAGTTTGGATATTTTCGGTTTTACGTAACGTACAATTTAACGTGTACCGATTTATCGCCATTTGTCTTAATTTTCCAACGTCTCGTCCAGGCAAAGATGTTGTCAATTGTCTTTTGTAAGTTATCAGTTACAGTTAGCTGATTTCCAAGTCGACAAAATTGTCGTATCGTCGACTACCCCACCTATCGTTGTGTTATTATCGTTTGGTATATCAGCTGTGTATAAGTAGGTACAGGACAGATCCTAAGATGCTACCTTGTGATACTCCAGCTTTCCATTCGGTTACCGCTTCTTCACGTATGACTCGGAATTATTGATCGATCAACTATGATTCAAAAAGTACACACCAGGTATGTGGCAGTTAGGTTAGTTTGATGAGGAATCCCTTGCGCCAGACTTTGTCAAAAGCCTGAGCTACGTTAAGGAACACTCCGTAGCAGTAATATTTGTTTTCAATTGCTTTACTTATCACGTTAGTGATGCGATCGACTTGATCCATTGACGAATGTTTTTTGCGGAACTCAAACTGATGTTTCGGTATAATATGTTTTTCTTCTATAATTGGTTTTAGATGTTTAAGTAGAAATTTCTTTAAGAGTTTAGACAAAATTGGAAGGAGTGATATCGGTCGATATGATGTAACATCTTCTGGTGGTTTTCCTGGTTTAAGCAACATAATCATTTGTGCCCATTTCCATTGTTCTAGAACATATTCCGTGAGTAAAATAGCATTGGATATGTGCGTGAAATGAATAATGGCCTTCCTTGGAATGTCTTCAAGTATTTTTATTCCATTATAGCCTGGTGCTTTTTTGAGGTTTAGGTTGTCATCTATTACTTTGGCAACTTCTAACGGAGTGAAATGTTTAATCTTTTCACGTGTTGCATTAAATTGGCATTTCATAATGCCAAGCTCGGAGTCTATAGCGTTTAGTAGAAATATGCATTCAAGATGGTGAGCGTATAATTCCGCTTATTTTATTCACTGCTAGCCCAGGTGCCATCTTCCTTGCGGATGGATAGTATCTGAACATGAGGTCTCTTCTTGTATCTTGTGGCTTTCCATAAAGAATAATTGGTATTATCCGTTGCAGAGAGACCGCTTTAGCACGATTTGAACGGTTCGTTTTTCATTTCTTTGATTTTGTCATGAAGTATTTTGCATACACGGTTCCATTCGGTTTTATTCGTTGAATGCAGTGTATTATACCATATTCTTCTAGCTCGACATTTTTGTTGAACTAGATCACTTATATCCAGTGGGTAATATGGTGTTTATCATCGATAGCTACCGGAGTTGCTATTTTCCCTGCCTAACAATCTCTTTGGTTAGTTTTATTTACTGAATTTTCAATATCGGCTATTGTTTTTAGTCGAATTGAAAGAGTTATGATTTCTTCGAGAGCATTTCTAAATCAGGTCCCAATTTGTTATGGATGTTATCCGATGTTAACTCTATTAGACCTTTAACTTCTGTGTAATTTGATTCCTTTCATTTCACAGAAGTCAAACAAGATTAGGTAATTTAATAATTGGGTCAATTGGCAAATAGGTTGGTTTCCTAGTTATGAAGAATTGTGATTTAATTTTATTTGTAGCTGTTCTGTTGTGTAAATTCGATATCCATTTAACTTCAGACTGGTCCACGTTGTGAAATGAGTTTTTAAAATTAAAGCTATGTCATTTTGTTCATTTTTCATAGGATGTTTATGTTCTTGTTTTCGCTGTACACTACTGTTAGCGTTCCATGTTATGATTCGAAGTGTCCGATTAATTTTTTTTTCTTTTGTGCTTTGTTTTCCAATTGGCTATTTTCAAGCCTGTCCAATCTCTCGTTTATTTTTGTTAATGCTGCCATCACGATAGCAATGGCACATATTTTTTTATTGAGTACGAGTCTGAGTTTGTGGACCCTTGTATTTGTCATTCGACGAACTAGTCATCTGTGGAAAAGAAACATCTTAAGTGATCGGTTTCGCAGGTTTTTGTTGTATTCTTTATACTGCTATATTTTTTTTTGGGTGAACATATTCTACTGTTTTTTTTTTATAAGCGAAGCATCCTTTCCAATTTCAAGTGTGCTCTTCTCCATAGTTTACGCATTTTGCCTTTGATTTCTTAGACTAGAGACAGTTTAGCGAAGTGTTCTTCGCTACATTTTACATACTTTGGTGTTTTAAAACAATAGTTTTGAGTGTGACCAAAAGTTTGGCAATTTTTGCATTGTGGCACTTCTTTTTTTTTTTTCTCGGAGGTTTCACTTTTATTTTGTGATGGCAAAAAATTGTCGGGATCATAGATGTCTTTGTTGTGTGCTTATAGCTCTAAATCCACTTTTTTCTTAATTTGAATGTTCGTAACATTATGTACAAGATGTCCTAGATTGGATAATTTAATGTCACAAAGGTAGGTTCCCACGAATTACCATCCGAAAATTGTTTTCTGTTTTAAGGTGGTATCTGTGGTACTCAACTTTTTGTTCTTTTAATACTTTTATAGTTCAGCGATTTTTTAAAATCATTTACACCACATAATGTTATTGAAGGTGGTTTGTGTATTTTTGTAATAGTTCTCGCGACTTCTTTTGTCACTTTGATAGGTTTTTTAGGACTTAAAATTTGTTTAAAGCTCCCAGTAGTAATTTCAGAAATATGAAGTTTTAATTTCTCATTGCTCGATTTCAATTCCGCTACCATTTGTTTCAAGGCCGCATTGTCATTTTGTATTTCTGTCCAAATGTCATTTTGTATTTCTATCCAAATGTCATTTTGCATTTCTGTCCAGCATCAAATGTTATATTTTGCCATGAGTTTACACTGAGAACCATATTTTCATACATAGTAATTCGATCAGTTTATGTGTGACATACTTAAGATAATATTTGTTTATAAAAACTTACCACCAGCCCAACAGGTTGTGGTTTGTATTGTAAACATTAATATAACAAAAATAACTGAAACAACACTATTTCCTTGACTGTGAGAGCAAAACATACGTGTTGTTTGTTCGGTGTGCAAAACACAACTGTTTTAAATTTATCTAAATAAAGTAAGTTAATAATGTTTATATAATAGGTAATATAAATTATAATTTTGTATACTTTACTATTTGTATTAACAAGTAATATAATAATATTAATAATTATTTGATTTAAATAAGATATGGAGACATTAAACAAAATAGTTAATTTAAATTAATTTATATTATTCATTAAATTCATCTAAATTTGCAGGACATTCAGGTGATGGTGAAGCAGGTTCAGCACCGAGTAATTCTTGAATTTCGTCCAAAGTTTTGCCTTTAGTTTCGGGGACGATAAACAACACAAATAATGTACCCAATACACTGAAAAATGTGAATAGCCAGAACGTGTTGTATATATGAATGGCAGATACCAATGTCTTGAACAATTTTGTAACCAAGAAAACAAACAACCAGTTGAATATACAGACTATTGAGCAAGCAATACCTATAACAAGCATTTAGTAATAAATAATTATATATTAATGGCCAATACCTTAATCTAAGTTTTATTATTTTTGTTAATAACATGATTAGGTATATCAAATTTTTAAATTTTGTATTACTAGAAGAATGAATATTTCATCATAAATTTGATCTATAAATTAATTAGCAATAATTTATGAACTATAATGTTTTATTTTATTACTATGTTAATGTTACCCACCGTATTAGTGATTGGAGACTAATTACTAATATATCTTGTAACATTCACAGCATTGATTTGTTTTGAGCTATGTATATACTTTTTACTCAAAGTATTCAAAATTGTATTTTTATTTTTACTTAGATAAATTATCATTTAGACTAACATGTATTAAGTATATGTCTAGTAATATATTATTATTATCATATTTTACCTTTTATTTGAGTAGGAAATATTTCACCCATCAACATCCATGGGATAGGGCCAAAACCGACAGAGAACATAATTATGAATGTACACAGTGACACCAATGGAACAAATGTTATGAATGAAGTACCATAGTTGAAATTGTCCGCATAAAAAAATCCACCTATAAGGAATGTTGTAATTCCCATTGCAACAACAGAATACAAAAGTAAAATCTTTCTTCCCAATCTATCTATAAGGAGCGTAGAAAAATATGTAGACACTACTGCCATAACGCCAATTATCACTGTACATATATTTGGTTCCATTTTATTACCAGTTGCCTAGAATTATTAATTACAATTATTTTTGTACATTATTTATTATATGTATAAATGTATTTACTTACATTAAATATATCTGTAGCATAGAATATAATAGCATTGCATCCAGTGAATTGTTGAAAAACCATAGTTCCAATACCTAAGAACAGACCGCGTTTAGCTGGTGTAGTTTGGAATGCTTCTACGAATGGTATTCTTTCCCTTTCAGTCTATAAGAAAATATTTTTAAATAACCTTATATTTAATTATTAAATCCTGTAAAATGTATTAATATATATTTATACTTTTTCCAAGGAACTTTTAATAGCATCTAGTTCTTGGTCCACTTGACCATAAGGTCCACGTAAGTAGATCAATGATAATCGAGCCTTTTCAAGATTGCCCATCATAAGGTAAAACAATGGACTTTCTGGTATAAAAACCAGTAAACATGCATATATCACTGGAATTATTGCACAAGCAACAGATAGACCAAATATGCCATACTGTAATTTAATAGGCAAGTGCAACAGTGTTTGAGTGAGAAATGTAATAAATTTAAAAATACAGACTTACATATGATCCCATGATATAAGTATACAATATTCCTGCATTAACTTGTAATTGAAAATAAGTACCTAAAGTACCACGGATTTCCTTTTTAGCTATTTCAGTAGTGTATAGAGGAATAATAACAGAGAATGAACCACTAACAAATCCAATCAAAGTTCTCCCTATACAGATCCATGGCACCTTAAATGAGTATTTCAACCAAAGGTAGATATGAAGATATAATGCAATTATTAAAATATATTTACTATTTATATTAAATATATGTATTTACAGATACAGCCCATATTATCATAGCCCAACCGACCAGGGTGGGTATTGTTAATATCATCATTAGAGATTTACGTCCCAATTTATTTACTAGACTAGCAATGACCGGACAACCAAGCAATGCCCCCAGTGGCATAAATGCTGCAATCCATGAAATATTTTCCTCAGTTACAAGGAACCCATACTCATTATTCATCTTTGGACCAGCTGGAGCTGTCCATGCAATTGCTGTTCCCATAATAAACCCTCCAATGGTCACTGTAATACACTAAACAGGTTAGTGATTTTTTTGAATGCAATTATTTTCTTAATCATAGTAAACACACCAATTATTGCAACTAAATATAAAGTCCCGTTACGGGCTTCTGTTTGAATATCTTCAGTTTCAATTGGTGGATCATGGAGTATGGTTGTAGTTTTATGTGGTTTGTTGTCAATAAGGTGACTGTGTTCACCATAATTTGTCTATAACAATAATAATGAATATATTATTTTTATTTAAATATAATTTTAATAAGTGATCTCATAAATTATTTAAAATGAAATATCAAAAAGACTTATTAAGATTTATTATTTGATAAATTATTTTTTATTATAACTGCATGAAAATTATATTACCTTTGACAAATTATCTTCATCGCTAGAGTTAATAATTTCATTCTTGGATTCTTTGGAACTCATTTTTACCAGGTCTAATACATATGTTTTATGAAACGTGAACAAAGGGCCACCAACAAATTATAATATGTAGTTTAAATGTACATACTAATAAATAATATCATACCTATTGCTTATTGTAAATATAAATAATTTTATTTTCATAATAAAAAAAGCAAACATATTGTTTATTTCATCCACTTGTTATCAAATCCATTATCCATTATCAGTTTTTTAAATGGTACATAAAATGTATTTGTTTGCAAAATAATAATAATAATATTATGATGACGTGTATAAGTTATACTAATAATTTGTCATACCACTAAATAGGTATATTAAAGCATAGAATATTTATAGTCGAAGGCACCAACAAGTGGCATCACAGTCACTGAATGTAGAGGCATTGTTATTTTTTTGTAAGGATGTTTTAATTTTTGTAGGATTAAACATTATTATTTACAACAGTTTAATAGTCATAGGTAGGCCAAACCACAATAGTGTAACCCCCTATAGGTAGTAGTTACTGTCTACGAAATATAATTTATTTGATTACATTGTACACATTTTTATAATTTATTTAGTTATTATAACTTTTAGGTTATTGGAGACTAGAAAAATCGAAAAATATCTAGATACCTACACATTTTGAATTTGTATTCAATTACTTATATACATGTGTTATTTGAAACATTTTAGAATGGTTGCACCTCCGAAAATTGATTTACAAATATAATGTAAATGTAATAATTTCCTTCGCATTCGGGTTAAAATCTTAATATTATAATAATGCTTGTCATTGACTAAGGGTGGGAGGGGGGTGATTTGGTTCTTTAGCACCCTCTAAAAAAAATCGTTTTAATTAATTAATTACTTTTCTTTAAATTAATTGTTAGAGTTTTTGTTTTGTTTTGTGTTTAGATATATACAAATAATTGTGTGAGGGGTGTGGGGGAAGGGTCCACTGACAAGTTACAAAAAAACCCGGCGCTTAATCAATATTATATAAAAAGGAAATCACTATTTTATAATAGATAGGTACAGTTAAAATTATTTTCTCATCTGATTTAGGTTTAAGAATACTAGTTAGGCATAGGTACTGTCGACGTCATGCGGTCCAAGGAGCAGGCCGAGCGGGACTGGGTGGCAGCCGGAGGCTATGGAGCAACAGCAGCCGTCGTCGCCGCAACGTTGTCAAGGTCTCAAGTCTTAAGTTAGGTTAAGATGTAGAGTAGTTTTAAGCAGCGTAGATTTAGAGTAGCATTAAGAACGTTTATATATTTATTTTTATTCTTATTTCGATGTCGTAAACCTAGGTTAAGTTTAAAATTTTGAGCCCGTCCCGCGAAGGGGTAAACGGGATTTTAAAGTGTTCTAGTTGTAGATGCGTTCAATAAACGATGGTGGCGGGCCGGAAGTAATGCCGCAAGGCGAGTTCCCGGGCCGTCATCGATACCACATTAAAAAAAAAAAACAAAAAAAGTTAGGTATAGGTACTAAAATCTAAATCCGGAAACAATATTAATAACAATAAATATATACTCACATTCAAAATCCAAGCATACAATATCAATACACTCAAGACTACAGAAGCGTTGCAGTAATACTGGGCTAATATTCCTCTCACAAACTAGTTAAAAACCATAAAACCCTCTATCTAAAAATGGAACCTGCCCCTAAATCTCAAAATAAGAGACGAGGTGATAATCACTCCAGTCAGAATAAGACGCACGCACCTAACCCACTCCTTCATCATCACCAGGGCTCGTTAGTTTATGCCCTAAAATATGTCTAAATTAGCATGCACTTTTGCATTAAAAACTGGAAAAATATGCGTTGCAATATTCTATAAAAAGTTCAGAAATATGCATTTACATGCACTTAAAAATCTAAAAATATGTGAGTAAAAAATCGGCATTGTTCAAGGAAAAATAATAGTAAAACACTCAACACTGAACATAAGAGACACGCAGACTACATAAAAACTATTAAATTAAACACTAGGAAATAGGAAATAGCGATATAACGACTACTATGATTAATATTACGGGAGGGTGAGAAGCATAGCACGTGTACAAAAGTTCGTTTCGACGAAAATAAATATTGATTGCGATATCGGAGCCGATAGTGTTAACCATAACATTGATTTTGTGGTACTGCCGTAAAACTCATAAAACCCATAAAGTCATACAAGAATAAAAATAAACCTAGAAAATAAAAAGGTGGAGATAATACTTAATACTAAGATTTTGGATTTTGTAATCATGTTCGGGAATTTCATTAGGTCCGAATAAAAAAATGTTAATAATTTCCTCAATGTATACGAAATATGCGCTAATAACACCAAAAAATCAATTTCATTTTTATTATATGCCAAATAAGCCAAAATACCCGAAATAAGTATAATCATGCGCTAATATAATTTGAATTCTTGTTAGTATTGTTAACCTAACCTAACCTAACCTAACGGATTCGTACCTCATTTAGCGTGTTTTCCTATGTAGCAAACAAAACATGCAAACGCATGAACTTACAGCCCGGCTCATCACTAAAGAGCCGGTCCCATCATTGACATATGTAAAGTGAACCTTTCTATCGATCACATTGTGACCAAATTACCAAATTACCACGGAGCCCGAAAAATTTTCATCAACTCTACCGCACTCCAACAAGCTCTCGACGAAGATTATACAGTAACAATATACCAATTTTCCCATCATATAAATTTAAGTAAACAAGTGTATTTCACCTCTTACCATCTACCCTCCTAGTCTAAGTAGGCTAAAAACCTTTGTTGTTGAAGCCTTAACTTTTAATAAAAAAAAAAATATTGTCAATTCCATGAATAATGCCACATTTGTATGCTTGTACCCATAAACCAATTTCTCGTATTGTACCTGATTTTACTTTTGCTATATTAATTTTAGTCGTTCTATGAAGACATTTTAAAAGAAAAATAATTTTGTTGGTTCTGAAATTACATGCTGGATTCATAGATGTCCATTTTGTTAAAAATAGACAAATATTTTATACTTTTAAGTTTAAATGTTTAAAAGTAATCCTATTTAAATATTGGTTTATGTGTTAATTTATTAAAATAATAAAAATACAAAAAAAATAATAATAATAATAATAGTTGTCTATATATTTGTATATTTTTTTTTACATTTTTCAACTAGGATTTTTTTTTTCGTAACTTATTGGAATTTTAAAATATTGAATAACGATTGTATCTCCTAATCATTTGAATTAGCATATATAAACATAGTTACACTACACGTGATTTATGTTAATCTTGTCTCCAGCTTATACGATAAATAATTATACTTACGTTAACAATGTTTGCAAAACAAGTGATAATTATATTAAAATTGATTTGTACGATGCTGACTAAATAGTTAAATAATGAAAAACCGCTTTCTTTAGTAATTAAAGATTTTATTTCTTTATTTTTATTACAATTATATAATAAATAAAATACATTAAAAAATAATAATAATAATAATAATAAGTAAGTACTTATTAGTTATTAGCTAGTATTGCATTGAACTCTTTCATTTATTTGGTTGTTACACACACACATTCACATTTTATATAATAGCTATAGTTATTCCAAAAAGTATCACAGATTCAAACCGCCAAAACACGTCAACTCACAACTAGAGTTAAACGATATTTGAGACGATATTACACTTAAAAAAATATATATTTATACATAAAAACCAGAAATCAATATATACATAATTGATCATTTTTAGAACAATGAAATGGGTAAAATGTTCATAAATAAAATATAATGATATGATGATGCATGTTTGATTATCGTTAAAACTAGACCCTATGTTTTGTGGATTTCGTTCATCGAGGTCTAGTAATTGAGATATACATAATTTACTAGGTTTTTTTTTCAATGTCCAAGTGTAAAAAATTACATTATTCTGTTAGTGAAAAATAATGTTTACAAGTCTGCCTTCCTACAACTATCGATATCGATATTGATTTTATTAATGATTATGCGATAAATAATTTTCTATAAAGAAAAACAAGAGCATCCTAAAACGGATGTAATTATCAACTCGTATGTAAAAATGAATTATTCATATTGCCCCAATAAAACGACGATGTTTAATTTTAATTGGGAAGGCAGAGATGGAACAAATCACAAATCCATTAGGTGTGGTTTAGTACTTGTCTTTGGTGTCCATTGAAGCACTGACATGTGTTGGTGGTGTGAGATCACTACCCGCGCCGAGCATTTCTTGAATTTCATCCATTGACCTGCCTTTGGTTTCAGGAACGATGAAAAGAACAAAGAACGTACCCAACACGCTGAATAGTGTGAATAACCAGAAAGTATTGTATATGTGAATGGCGGATACCAATGTCGAGAAGAATTTTGTGACGAAGAATGCGAAAAGCCAGTTGGCCATACAGGCGATTGAGCAAGCCGTGCCTAAAATTTTAAAATCATAAAATATGAGTTTGTGTGACGAATAATATAAAATGATAATATTTACCTTTGATTTGTGCCGGGAATATTTCACCAATCAACATCCACGGAATAGGACCAAAACCAATAGAGAACAGGATTAGGAACAAACACATGGATGTTAGTGGAATGAATCCAATTGACGAAACATCGTAATTGGATTCCTTCATAAAGAAAAATACGCCAATGAATAGTGTGCAAACTCCCATGACAACAATGGAACATAAAAGTAAAATTTTTCTTCCCAGTCGATCAACGACTAGTGTAGATACATATGTAGCAATAACAGACATAACGCCAACAATAATTGTGGATGTATTCGGTTCCATTGCACTACCAGCTTCCTGTTTTAAACATGTGGTTTTATTAACAACATAAGAGTAGGTGTGCAATAATTTAATAATCAAATAGTTATATATTTTACTTTGAAAATAAACGTAGCATAAAATATAACAGCATTACATCCAGTAAATTGTTGTAAAAGCATAACACCAATACCGATAAACAAACCGCGTTTAGCGGGTGTTGTTTGGAATGCTTCCATCAACGGAACTCTTTCCCTTTCAGTCTGTAAAAAAAGGATTTACGGTATTTTATTATTATTTCGGTTTATATTTATAATCGTAATATATACTTTGGCTAATGAGTCTTGCATTATAGATAATTCTTGGTCTACTGTTCCATAAGGCCCACGGAAATATCTTAAAGATAAACGAGCTTTTTCAACGTCTCCTTTCATAAGATGGAAGTTTGGACTTTCCGGTATTAAAACCATCAAACAAGCGTATACAATTGGAACTATGCCGCAAATAATTGACAGACCAAATACATTAAACTATAAATATATAAAAATATGTATGTAGGTACATGAAATAAATTTGTTGTTTTTATATTTCAACAAGAGTAACACCAACTCACTTTAGATCCAATAATGTAGGTGAATAAGATTCCGGCAGTAACTTGTAACTGGAAGTATGTACCCAAAGTACCACGAATTTCTTTTTCGGCTATTTCGGAAGTATACAATGGTACAATAACGGAATACGAACCACCGGCAAATCCGACCAAAAGTCGGCCAACACAAATCCATGTCACCTAAAACATTTTATTTTTTTTTTTTTAATTAACCCTTTGAACTACAACAAATTAAACTAAACATTAAAAAAAAAAAATATATATTTACAGATTCAGCCCATATTATCATCGCCCAACCAACAATTGTGGGGACAACCAACATGAGCATCATGTTTTTACGTCCCAGTTTGTCGACCAGGCCAGCTGTAACTGGACATCCAAGCATGGCACCGAGTGGCATTAATGCTCCGATCCATGCGAGGTTATCTTTTGATATATTGAATGCATATTGGCCAGCTTCCATCATTGGACCGGCTGGAGCTGTCCATGCAAGGGTTGTTCCCGCAATGAACCCACCAATCGTCGCTATACGTTATATGGATAAGTAAATAGCATAAGTATCGTTTGTTTTACATTATAATTAAAAAAAAAAAAAAAAAATCATTACCGATTAAAGCAGCCAAATATTGAGTCCATTTTTGATTTCCAATTCGTGCTTGTTCTTCTTCTACCATCGATCTTTGAGTCATGGCGATTTTTTCCGAAGTCATATTTGAATGAGTTTTCTTCTTTGATGCGATAATAAATAATATTCCTACAAAGATATATAAATAATAATCAATAATAAATAAACAAAAAAGAGGTTTTAATTTATTTTATTATGTTTATAAATTACTAGACCGATTAATTTGGGATTTAAGATGAAGTGCATCTATCCAGCGAGTAATATACTTAGTAATATTATATTATTTCACAGAAATTTAAAATATACATCCTTTGTAGATTAATATATTATAGATTCTAGCATAATAAATATTCAATCAATAATATTGTCTGTTTGTGGAACACGACTTTACGAGTTTATTTTATAATACCTAACCCAACATTTGTATCACGCAAGTTGCAAATATTTGAATAGAATATATACTCAAAATGCGTGTATATTACATTTATTTAACATCTAAAATCCATTGCTGTCAATATTTAATTATTTAAAATATATAGAATAATGATTACTAAAATGACGTAGTCGGTTTAAAAAAAAAAAAAAAAATGAATACATTTATAAATTAGAAGTATTGTTAACATTATTTATTGTTTCTGTTAGTTGTGTGTGTGATGTATAATGTTTATTATATACTCGTATTTGATACATGAATGTATAAATTCATGTAGAAATGTCCGGTACATTGCGTGCAAATATTTGAATAATTTTGTATATAATTGCTATTAACTCAACGCGTTTGTATCTTGATATAAAATAACATTACACATCATTGGCTTATTTTGAAGGTCATTAAAAACGTTAGCAATAATATTTTGGTGTCTAAATAAAAATGAATAGGTAGACAATATTAACATTATATTTATTTAAATTTTTAAATGTGTTTTATGGTGCTTGTCCTTAGTTCTCGTCCTATTTATATTTTCTTCTTCTTCTCAAGCTTTTACGGTTCTCGTAGTACTTTTGCTGCCTCCACTACCTTTCTCCATCTATCTCTATCTACGCTATCTTCTAATGTGCCCTGGGTGCATTTACTTAAACTTCCGTTTAACTTTTCTACCAAGGCTTTCTTCAATAGATCTCCAGACATGACTTGCCCATTCGAGTCGTTTCATCATTCTGCATGCACCACCATCTAGGATTGGTCCATATAAATCCGTCTAAGCCGTCTTCTTTCAAAACAAAACTTCGTTTCCCTTAGTGACATACTTAGTATTTATAGTTTAATAAAGTTAAAGTTAAATTATACCTATTGTTAGAATAAAATTATGATAATACAGTTCACCAGTGACGTGGTGAAAGACGTTTCCCGAATTCAATAATTGTTTAGCCCAAGAAATATGTGAAAAGGAGAAGGGAAAGTGGGGAATTACGGGTTATTACGATTGTTCAAAAGGATAATGTATTATATAACTATATAAATAGTACTCATACATAAATATATATTAAATACCCTATAAAAATAATGGGAATGATTTCACAATATTTGTTTTGTGCGATCGTGATACAATAGGAATATTCAGATTAAATAGCATATACCTACCTATTGTTATCGTTAATTTATAGCGACGTTTATATATTCAATTCGATTTGTGCATGAATGTATATAATTTTTATTGCAAATGAGTTTTCAGACAAGTGTGAAATTTTGTTACTACGACTTTGAAGATAATTGTATATAAAAAAAGACGCAATTCCTGTGTAATGAGGAAAAAAAAAAATGTTGACACGACGCTCAATGGGAATTCTATATAATAATATTATGTACGTATATAACGTTAAACCGAGATTTACAACCACGGGGAACCCACTACCTATGTGCTTTCCCGCAAATACTGGTTTTGTTGAATTTAACGAACCGTGTAGCCGATTCTAATTACGGTGTTTATGAATGCGGAAAATTATTACTACCGGTGAGGAGGGATGTGGGAGGGAGTGTTTGAGATTAAAGATTGAACCACAGAAATATGTTTGTTGAATGATGGCCAGGTAACTAACTAACAGGTGTGTGTGTGTATGTATGGTAAATGCGCACCCAAGCGAGCGTCCAATTAACTTAAAACACAATGAGGTACAGAATCTTTTTTTGGCGCTCGTACAATATATTTATTTCGATGACCCTTTTGGGTGTTAATATTTATTAATGTTTTATGATTGTCGCGAGTCATAGGCGTTAAATGTTATTACGGAGCATGATTGTAAAACATTTAAAAAAAAAAAAAAAAATTGTTTTTAAAACAATAGAACGCAACAGTACTATACACGTACTTAATTCGTTTTTGTTTTACATTTTTTAGGTATTGTTAAGAATACATATTCATTAAACAATAATAATTTGATTTGTTTAAAATTCAATTGATTAAATCGCATGTATTCATAAGAATGATTATTTTCTTCTGCCTATAGGTATTTATTATTTTTAATCAATTTACTAGAAAATTAATAAACTTGATATATATATTTTTAATATGATAAGTAGTCACTATGTATTTAAATAATTATCCAAAATATTTTATTACGAAATATTATAATTAAAAATATTCATTAGCAATATGTCTTATAAAATATAATTCTTTAGTTTAACAATCTCATCTTCAAATCACAAACAATTTAACATTTTAAATTATTAAAACCTATCAAATTAAAGTTTATGACTTTAAATTAATTAAATATTAAAACTGTAAAAGTTCAAATTAAGTTTATAAAAATCGATTATTATTATTAGTTTAAAAAAATATATTTTTTGTTACTTACTGATAATGATACTATACCATTAACTTCCCTGTGTTCAGGTCACGAACTAAATGAACGATTTAGAGTGCCAGTTTTCATAAAATTAATAATTGATAAACTTAACTATTATTATTATTATTATTATTTGTCTATATAATATGAAAAGCTATCAAATGTCTCGAGCTTAAGGCACTAATTGAGATAAAACAAACCTCACCCGTAGTATTGTTTTCTAATACTTATTATTACACAATATTACTACATATGTATTAATCCATAATTTGTTTACTTACATATGTAATTACATATTACAGGTACCTATCTTTAATACAATTTATGTTAAGTTCAAGTGCATTTTTATTTGTTTTATATTACGTTAAAACGATTAATATTGACAAAGTAAAACTGATCAGTTATATAGTTGTTAAAACACTTAAAAACTATTAAGATACCCACCTAGTTTATGGGCACAATGCATGAATTGGGATAATTGATAACTATAATGTTTTAAACACGTACTATGGGAATTAGAATAACACGTGGATAAGTCACGTGTCTAAGTGTCTATCTCTCTTTATATTAGGTTTCTGTTCACCATTGACGGTCAAATAATTTTGTCATTGGGGATGGGGGTGAGATAAGACTGATTTTTTAACAAATAATAGTATATGTATTTGTATTTACATAATTTTTTTTTTTATGTTTATCAATATCGAAGAGAAATGAGGTCTTGGAGGATATCTCCCTCCCTATACGTTTGATCGCCTCTGTTGTTGGCAGTAATAACAAATTCGTACTTTCGTCCCTCACATAAGATATCTAACATTATAACTATAAACTAATATTATTATGAACCAATTATATAGCGAAGATAAATAAAATAACAATATTTTTTTCAGATATTACATATCATTATTATTCGTTTATAGTGTCTAGAACTTTAGCTATCGCAAAATTACTTGTTTGTAAATTGTGTTAAAAATTATATTGAATTATGTTTAGTGTCTACTTCTTACATTTTACTAACTACATAATATAATTACCTATAGTAATTTTAAATTTATGCATGTATATAGGCACAAAAATAAATCTAATCTAGTGGTTTAGCTTTATTCTCAAATAATCGTTACTATCGCTTTACTTGTTTTATTACTAATAAGTAACACGATATTTAATTTTAACTAGTTAATAAACGTGATTCGAATTATGGACAAATATCTAGTATTTTTGGATTAAATATGTTTAGCTACTCCATGGTTAACATTACCCTGCATTCTAAGTTAGTAGGTAATAATAGTTTTACAAATAAAATATTTAAATTAAATAACGGCGCAATTTTTATTGTAATAAACCGCTAGGAAACTCTTACGAGGTTAGGCACCTATACAAAATAGATGTCATAAAATTAGTTTTCAAATGAAACCTAACATAATATGTAAAATTTTGTGTATACATGTACGATATAATAATTAATTATAGGACATAAAAACAAATATCTTGACAAATTGTCAAAAATGTATTTAAACAAGTATGTCCACAAGTCCTGGCTCAGTCTATATAAAAAACGTAATAATAAATAACTTATTGTATAAACAATGTAGGTAAATAATTTTTATTCAATTGGCCTCCACGAGTATGAACAAAATATAGAATGATCGAAAATGAATAACCATTATTTTTATATTGTTTTATACCCTTTTGTTTCTTTGTTATTGATGATTTACTGTAATATGTACACTGTAATAGTTGTGAAAATATATCTAATAATATGTGATCAATGATCATGTTAATGTTGACAAATACCTACTACCCATTATTAACCTAGATATTATTTATTACAATCAACTGAATAATAGTAACGCGTGCGGTTGACAATAAATAATTATCTTAAAATGTTTAGCTTAGATAACTTAAGTGTATTGTTCTTGTTATTTAGTACAAATAACTGAAAAAAAAAATTATACATATTACTATAAATCATGAATAATTGTAGGTTATACATATTATGTATATTTATTATAAGTTGATTTGAGTAATAATTAATTGAGGAAATATAACACCCCGAAATGTCCTTGAATAATCCTTAAAAACATGTACAAAATAAGATAATAATTCTTTCCGGTATAATCGAAATATCACTGTGTTATAAAAAATAAAAGATTTACGGTAATATTACGTTGTAAAATAATAATGGAGATTAGGTACAAGTAATAAGTAACCAGTGTATTTTAGATTCTGAGCATAGTGAGGAACGTATTAGTTTTATTATGATGAGGTGCTTTTTGAATTGTTCTTTTCTATACCAGTGAATAATTTTGATACCATTAATCTTGATTTGATCAACTTTGAGGGGTGGTTTCTTGTAACAAATTTTGTCTAGTTGGTGTATAAGGGAGATTGTTCATGTAATTTGGTATAATAAGAGAGAATATTTACTCAATAATGATTTCTATTATTTTCAATTTTTTGAGTTGTTAATAACAATTTGAAACTGTTTTGGTTAGGGACATTTAGGTAGATACAAATGTTGGAACATCGCACCATGGGTGGGCTTCTGTTTTAGACGGAAAGTTGGGAAGGGAGAACATTTATAAGGTAATTTAGTTTATATCTGTACGCAACAATAAATCATTACGTTTAAAAATAGATTCTAAATTAACAATTGAATTCTTAGTATGATTTAAAAATAATTAAAATTTAACTGTCTTTTCGTTTGGTTTATAGTTATTTGTTCATGTATATAAGAAATCATCGAGATAATTGAAAAATTACTATTTTTAAGTATCTTGTTAAATTAATTATTCGTTCGTATAGTTTCTGGATGACATTGAAAAATATTTAACTGTTTCTAAATACGTTTTCTAAAAAACTATAATACTTTTTCTCATTGAAAAACTGTAATATAATTTCTTTACTATACGTAAAATCTAAAGGTTAGGTTCGGTTAGAATAAAATGTTTTTGACATTAATTATGGGTATTTAAAATAAAATCCCATCCATGTAAAATTAAAACTAAAATGTTTAGTTCGAAATAGGAAAGTAAATGTTTTTATTTTAATTTGTGGTCGGATTAAATAGTTTTGATATTTTACCAATGTCAGCAGAGCTAATTTATTAATATATTTTTCGTTATTTTTTATAACGTCAATCCATTATTATTTTTCTTGGAAATTAAACCACAGAGATGGTAACTAAAAGTGATAAAGATGTAACGGAAACTATTGAAATCGTCCTTATATGAAAAAATAGTAATTGGCAATTAGTAATAACTAACTTGTAGCGGTTTTACGCCTTAAACGAATTGTAAGTAATCGTAGTTTCGTAATTGTTGTTATACTTTAATTGCAAATTAGATTAGACAATCAGAATTTTATTTATGTGTTGTTGGAATTTTTATTTATGAGGCTCGTATCTTCGCAAGGAGTTGATTTTTTTAAATTTAAATTACCATATTTATACCGATTTTGATAAAGCAATAAATATATTATATTAGATATAATACAGGAATATTGCCTATAATTATTGAAAAGATGTTTTCAAATCATTCGGTGTTGGAAAAACAAGAAAATAACTGTAGAATATTACAAGGAATTGTAATTGTTTGAAAATCCAATAACAAATATCTATGCAATACGAAATCTGTAATACTCGCCTATAAAGAAATGGTAACGGCCTAACAACTTTCCATTGGAAATATAATTGGTACGAACAGTGCGCTGTAATAATGCAATATACGTAATATTCATGGAAAATGTATTTTTTAACATATTATTTATATCTCTTGATAGATGTCAAATGTTCCCAGTAAGGTAAGACTAGCAATTATATTCATTTAGTTGAAATCAATGTACCTCGTTTCCAGTTGTTAAAAATGTATATACCCAACCATACTGCCTAACCTACCTACTCATTTCTATGCACCATTATGCACTTGAGTTATTTGAATTCCTGTGTCAAGAACAATTAGTATTACGGGGGTCTTCGTGTAAATATTAAACTGGCTATTTTTGCAACAGTCTCGTAAATTAAATATCGGTAAACAATAATCGTATCTATTATAGGTACCAATGAACCTGAATGTGTACTGATCACGGTGAATGTCCAATACATCACGAGGGTCAAGAATAAAGTTCTAGTCACAATCGTATTATTATTACACGATCTGTATTGTCATGAATATGATCTGATCCAATGTTCTATAAATATGGCCGCATATAATAATTGCTCGGCGCTGTTCGTCAATAAATTAAAATTATATAGTTGAAACTGGTAATCCTTGAAATTAGATAATACGTATACACCAAATTATTATTATTTTTTATATAAACCTCTGTTTACTGCGTTTAGCAGAGATAATTATATTAATTATTTATAGACTATTTAAAGTATTTATCAGCTTAATACGCCTTTCGGTATCTAATCGTTGTAGAAGTATATAGGAGAATTTACACAAGTTTTTTTTTATATGAATAAAATATAATCTTTGTGTATGTAACATGAATGTGTCGTGTACTGTGTTCTGCAAACTTCATTTAAAAATATTGAATTCGCGAATTTGCGAAAATATCTGTCGTAAATTATTCTCATTATTGGGTTAAAGTTGTAACATACGTAAAACCTTTTATATAGAATACATTTTATTATTCCTAGATTATTGTATTTATAGTACATTAACTCGTAGTATATGAATATCTTGCTTGTTATTTAAAACAAAAGTTTATATAGGTAGGTTTGTATCTTCCTCATAAATTATATACAAACGTTTGTAAAAAATCAAAAAAAAAATCGTATATACTATTTAATCATATTTTTAAATTTTTTTTTGTACATCAACCGGTAGGCAGTTAATTAATATTGAATTATTATTATTATTATTTTTTTTTTTTGTTACATTACATGTTGTTTGCAAGATGACTGTATATTATATATTATTATAATGTGCATAATGCATATGCAGGACGAGGAAATTAACATCTTCACCTATTCAAAAATGTTGTAAAGGACTGTTAGAACAATTGATTTAAACGTGTATTCAATTTAATTGTACGCGTGTACGTGTATTATTATTGTATTGATGCAAATATTTTTTTTTAAGGAAAAAAAAATGAACGGTTCGGTTTTTATTTAAAATGAAAAATAATCTTTATTGTACTACGTGTATAACGAGATAAGTGTGTATATTTCCTGATGAGCATTTTTTATGATAGTATAAAAAAATCAACGAAATCATTTTTAATTAAAAAAAAAAAATTGATGGGACCGTATTTATATCACGTAATATATATCATGTATTTATCCTTTTTGTTTGATTAAAAAAAAATAATAAAATATTCTGATTTAGATCTAAAACAAAATGTATTATCTGACGGCGATAATAATTATTTATTTAAATCGTAGATATAATAAAAAATATGGACATAGTAATGTAAAACGTATTGGTTACAATGATAACCACTAGTTTCGGTTTACGCCATCCTCGGGTTATATTAAATATTTTGTCGGAATAGTTTACAAAATATCAAATTTGATATTTATATTGTTTTACATAATATCACGTTTTCGTAGAAACATGTAGTTTTACTGTTTTCTTTTTATCTATTTTGGTTATATTCAATTTTTTGTTTTAATTTATAACCTATTTAACAATACAGGTGTTTAATGTAGTAACCCGAAGATGCCGTAAGCTGAAACTATAGCGGTTACCAGTAAATTTCACCCTTCTATGTTTTTACATTTGTCATCTATCGTAATACATAAAAAGTGCAATAATCGTCTCGTATAATTAATTAATATACAATATTTTAAATACTTTCTCGGGGGGACTGTTTATATACCCATCCGCACGTGTAACTAATAAAAAAAAAACTGCTGAATTATTTTCGTACAGATATTTGACTATAAATTAATATTGGATTCTATGCAATTTCGAAATAACGATTTCTTTGATTTTAAATTCAAACGTATATCCAACGGCGCATTCCGATGTTCCGATTTCGAACCACGAGAAATGAACAAACACGGTTTACTGTCACTATGGATACTAAAATTAACGAAAAAAAAAACCCCCGGGTAACGTCGGTAGGTACCGGAAGTACTAAAACGATTGTTTATTATAATGCATTATTATACGTAAACGTATCCATCATTTGCACAATAATGTGCGCTTTTGCTATTGATTTAATACACGTACGTAATAATATTACCGTGCAATTGACGGCGTAAACGCGTTAAGTAAAACCTATTTAAGATCAATTTCTCAACGGTTTAAATGTCAAGAGTGCGCGGTGCTCGGCTCGGCGTATAAAACTCGTTATTATATAATACTGTCCATTAAATCGAAACAAATAGCCGTTATTCCCGGCGCAATTAAAAGGGTTTAATATTGTCGTACGTTGCACTCGAGTGCGTTATTTTTTATTTTTATTTTTATTTTGTTGTTATTATTTAACGAAATAATTATAATATATGCCTGTACAGTATTTACCGGATTCCAAATAACAGTCGAGAATGAAACGTAATAATTATTGTTACACATGCAATTTCAACGATTATTATTATTCCAGAATTATTATGGTATGCCGTCGGGATAATAATCTCAACATTAACGACAATTAGTAACCGTTTTAAAATACAATAATGATTACAAAATAATATTATCGTCCGCGGTGTATATTGGTGTTATTACGTTAGCAGACAGACAAATTCAACCGAACATAAAATTAATTTTTCGAATATCGTAACACGACCTAACCTCCCTCCCCCGCACTCCCGTCACAATTTAACTGATAAACACAACGATTAGCGGTAGTAATAATATAAATTAATTATACCTGACTGTGAATATATTATTCTATGCTTTTCTCGGTTATGCGGGCACGGCTCGAAAACTGATTGCTCGTAACGATTTCGCCCGGGGAAACGGGTAGGACGCGACGGTCGTCGTCGGTTTTTGGCTTAAAGTATTCTCGACCGGGTCGAATAAAATTCAAAATCCAAAAACCGTTCGGGCGTGCGTGTGTAGCCGACGTCTACCGATTTCGGGCGGGCCAAAATGAAAACCGTCAACCTTCTCGGACCGCAGTCAACACAGAACTAACGACCGCCGTGCGGTGTCGCGACTTTAATATGCGTACATTGCCGTTGTCGTCATCGTCGGTTTTTTTTTTTTATTTTTATTATTATTATTATTTTTTATTTTTTTTTTTTCATATTGTATTTTGCCCATAATCGGGTTATTTTATTACTACTACTACTACTACTACTACTACTACTATTATAGATCCGACGAGATATATCCTGCGCCGTTGACCTTCCCCATCACGGACTACTACACTTTATCGTTCGTGTCTGGTTTGTCTACCGCCGCGCGCCTATAGGTACAATCGCGTATTTTTTTTTTTTTTATATTATAAAATGTTATTAATGTGTATATATATAAGTTAGACACAATAATATTTATTAGGGATTTCCAAAACCGGGCAGTATCCAACTGTAATAGGTAAAAAGTTAAGTAACTTTTTTTTATTTTTAATAACTTTTAACTCGACTAGTTAAAAAAAAAAAAATTATATATATATATAGAATGTTAGAAAACAACTCGGTTAATGACCGAGTTAGTTAGTCATTTCTTTTAATTTATGGTTTCGACTTAAAACTCTAGTGTTACCTATTTTGTTAAAATTCAAGTTATTTCCAAAAAAAAGTTGACGAATGTTTTGAAAAAATAAAAATAAAAATAAAAACTGCGCGATATATTTGCATTCGTTTTTCGACGAAAATGATGTATTTTTTTTTTTTTTTTACTTAAAACAAATTAATTATTACGTTTGTAATCGTATAGCCAATTTTAAATAAAGTTACTTTTAATAACTAATATTTTCAAATTAAGTTTAACTTGTCTTAGTTATATATATATTTTTTTTTTAGGACAACTTAACTAAACACATCTTTAAAAAATCGGTTAAATCGCCCAGCTTTGTGGTTTTCTATGCCAAATATATATATATATATATTCCATAATCAGGAAGTGAAAATCACTAATAGAAATATAAAATATGTCGTAAAAATAATAATGTAATATAGTATAATACAGTAGATTTTCGATTTACATAGAAATCCGTTTTCAAACGCTTATTAGATATAATATAATAGATAATATGTACCTGTATACCTATACTCGTATACAAATTATTATATAGTTTACTCCGTGCGATAATATATTTGTCAAAATCCAATATAATATGAGATATCTTACCTACACGAATCCCCCAAATCCCAATCACGATTGTTGTTATTCTAATTTTTTATAAAACTAAAAATAACAAGAAAAAACTACGTATTATTACCTATAATATTATAGTTACGGGAAAACGCATATAATTGATTGAATTGGCCTTGATTTTAATGTATAGGTAGATATACTCATCGCTCTGTGAATATATATGTACCTTCCTATACATATAATAATAAACGCTATATTACTCGAATGTAACACGCGACAGCGATATAAAAGATGAAAAAACTTTTTTGTCACCTCTTTACACATCACAGATCCTCACAGTACCTACATATTATATACGTATAATATCGATCTTATTGGAATCTTTTCAAAAACCCCATTTGGTTCCAATCTAGTCTTTTGCTCGGGAAAATAAAACTCGACATTGAACTTGACGGATTACCGAAAATAATATGTATATTTAATATTTTATGATTCGTTCCATGATCGTGAACGGTTTTCGGTACCTATTCATATTTTTGGAAAATTTAATATAATATAGGCACCAATTGTACCTGATCAAATAAATTGGATTAACAAAAGCAGTAAGGACATGTATATTTCGATTACCTATTGATGGATAACTGATTTATTCGGTGAATTTGTATATATAGATACATTTTAGATTCTGAGCGGAGTGAGGGTCTTGTGGTTTTACAATGGTGTTAATTTTTATTTTATTTTTTATTTTTCTGTAAACACTTTTTCTACTAGAAGACTTCATCCTATCTATACACTTCTATACTATTTCCGATAGCAAATTTTGTCTAGTTAATGTTTTAAAGATGTCATTTTTCGATATACGTTTTTTAATTACGCGAAAGTGCACTTATATTAATAGCAAATATAAGTATCGCACACGTGGCGTTATTTATTACAGTTTTTATTTTTTTTTTTTCCCCCAAGTAGTTTACCACAATCACCATTATCCGTTATAATGTTCCCAAAATTATTACTTAATTTATTCAAAGCTGCTTGTAGTTATTTCTGGTAGACACTTAACTTCTAGTAGACACTTCTAGTAGACTCTTTTAAAATAAAGTGCAGATCGTTATGATGTGTTTGTTATAATTTAATAAGCTCTATATAGGTGTGGATGAACCTATATCATGTTTTACATGAATCTATACAGTACCTATACGTACCTACCACTATAACACTATCACTATCACCGAATACAATTTATTTTAAAGTACACATTATATCACGAATATAAGCATAAAATACTCATATACAGCGGACATATTTATTTTTATCGAATTTAAAATAACCGTTTAAAAATTTAGACGAGTATATATTTTAATTGTTTCAGGTCATTCCTTTGAATCATTATTAATGATAATTATTGTTTGAGTCTATAATATGGCCTGTGCTTTCAATTTGTTTATAATGATTTACACAAATGTAAATAAAATATTTACTTCCTTTGTTACTACTGGCGGTACCTATATGTGTGTAAGTGTAATAATTATATTATATCCGATTTGAACAATCGAATTATTTATTTTCCGATGGATACTGGTTTTCTAGAAATGGATGTATGTTCTGATCGCGGAAAGATTCAATGTTGTCTGTAAAAATTAAGAATTATTGACTATTGCCAATTGTTCGAAGGTGGAACTGTTAAAATGCTAATATAAGTATTATTATACTTATAAAGTTATAGCCATACCAAGTATACCGGACAGGTAGTCAATTTGAAAAGATGAAAATGTTAGCTATATAAGTACATAATTCGGACCGTTAAGGTATAGTTTACATTTACCTTGTGCAAAGACATTTTTTCAGCGATTTTTGCCCGATACAAATTTCTTGAGAAAATTAAGTTAGGTGTGTATTTAAACTGTATACACATAGCCGACTTTCTATAATAAGTCTTAATTATTTTAATAATATTAAAATTACATTTTTGTTCGCCCGAAGTTAGAAAATGTAATTAAAATTATAACAAATATCTCGTATAGGTACTGAATTTATAAAGATTCGTAAGAGTCATGTACGTTATATTACTATCACGTCCACCTTTATTAAAATTGCACAACAAAATTATGCAGCTAGAATAATAATAGTAATAATAATAATAATGTCCTATACAAATTGGACTTATTATTTTCGGTATTTAATTTATACTAATATTATTAATTACCTAATAATAAGTAAAACACTCGCGGCGTTTATAGTGAAATATTAATCAACTTGTCCTACTGGACGAACAATAATTCATTGTCCTTGCTGAAAAAAAATAATACAGGTTGCTATATATTTTTTTATCTGTCGCCCATTATTAACTATTTCTTTTGGATTTATTAAAAATAAACATCATGCAAACGACAAACGACCGTGTTATTATTATAATAATACTAAATTACTCAACGATGTAATATAAATGTAATATAATATAATGCTTTATATTGTCTATATCGAAATATGATTGAACATTTAAAAATATAAACCGTCTATAACTTATTAGTAATGTGACATAAATTCGGATTATCTGAAAATCCAATAAATATAGATTTTGAAATTCCGAAAATTATATTCCGAATTCCGAAATCCGAAATTTTGTACTGACAATTTTAAAATCCAAAACTTGGGTTAGGCCGTACAGATTTCTGTTTTTTTTTAAAAATCTTACAGTCAAATCCTTAGGTAATTTTTCTACTTTATAAAATGAGTTAAATAATTTAATTCATTTCAAGGCATGCTACCACAAACAATTTGTATGAGTAAAACAATGTTTGCCGGGTCAGCTAGTAATATATTATATAAATTAGAGTGTAATATGTACGATTTTTTTTTTTGTTGTACTTGTTTTTTAAAATAAATGTCTATTTGTGATATTTTTTGGATGATAAAAACATATTTAATGTTTTACACATTTAATGCTATTATTAATATGATAATAATAATAGTTTTATGAGAAATTAATTAAAGAATATAAAATCGCAATTTTAAAAACCGAAATTTTTCAATCTTTTCAGATGAAAATGCGGATTTTCAATAAATGTCGGATTTTGAATTTCTGAATCCAAATATCCGGATTCTCGGATTTCGGCAAATCCAGATTTTTCTTATCACTATAACTTCTAACTACTCAACTATATTTAGTTTTAGTTAGTAATTTGTTATATAGGAGGGAGTTTCCTCCTGGACTCGAACGGGTAGAATGTTAAAAAATTACTCATACTTGACCACTGCATTAAAAAAAAAAAAACTTATCTTTTTCTTCGTCGGTCAGTAAAATGAAAATTATATATACCTACCTATATACGGCTGATGACAGCTTATAAGTTATAATAATATATTATTTCGGACATACGCGGTTCATAAAACAATATTGCAAAAATACGTACTTGACACCGATCCTTAGCGGATCATCCCGCGTGAATACTTAATAGGTAAGTGCCCTACGCTTTAACAATTGATTCATGCACAAACACTGGATGAATATTAATAAATTATTCGTAAATGTTCCGTTTGAGAGCGAAGGATACATTTTATATTTCGAAATTCTATAAGACGTTGCTAATTTATAAAGACCTGGATATTTTCGCATTCACCGTAATCACGTCTAAGCAATAAAGTACATCGGACAACGTAGAACATAAAAAAATATATATATATAATAATAATCGAAAAGATGTATCGTTTCGAATGCCCTATATTTATTTAAAAAAAAAAAAAAAATTATAATATTTATTATATTTACGTCAAAATTAAACTATACAATTTATTATGTACCTGCCTACAAACATTGCAATTTTCCATTATAATTTCAAAACAATAATTCACTATGGTACAATGAAATACTCAACTCAGCACTCACGTCGTCATAAACAACGATTAAAACTGTTTTTTTTTTTTGTTTAGTAATAATTCCAGTTTAAAACAAATATAAAACAACTTGTTAATAAATTTACCAAATATGTTGGCATGACAATGACCGTATTACCATAATTTACATCGTTCCAGATACGACACAAAGTTCTGAGAAATACAACCGTTTCTTAAACAATACTTTGTCAAACATTTTTAAAAATATTATTTTATATTTTGCGACCTTAAAAATACAAAAAAGTTATACTTACTTCACACTTTTGTAGGTGGAAAGGTAGTAACAGATAGGAATTTAATTTATTTATGTATGCAACGATAAATTGCAAACCAAAATCGATTCTAAGCGAAGTAGTATTAGTCATGGTATTACATTGTTGTCATGGTTACCCAAAAATCAACATTAATAAGAAATAATAAAACTCGAGTATGACGAAATCGTGATTTGCCGTTATTTCGTCATTTTTTGGTAGATTTGTCTGCCGTGATAAAAATGAATAGGTATATCAAAAAATTACATCTTTAAAGTACTAACTAGACAAAATTTGCTATCGAAAACAGTGTAGGAGTGTATAGAACGGATGAAGTCATCTGGTAAAAAAAGTGTTTACAAAATAATAAAAAAATAAAATTAATATTAAAATCATTGTACAACCACAAGACCCCTCGTTCCGCTTAGAGTTAAAAAAAATAATAATTCAAACTCCATAACGTACAATGCTAAAAATAAAATTAGATTACGAGTAAAATTGCAATGGTAGTCGAAAAAAAATAATATTATTTCAATGATGTCGTGCTAAATAATAATAATAGTGAATTTAGTTTTTATAGTTTAAAAAAATAAATATTCCTAATATGCATGCAACATGCTATAATATTATTGTCATTATTATTATTATTAATAATTCAAATAAATTTTATATATATACATATTAGTTTATAATAACTAATAGCTCACTGTTATTACCTATAAATATTGTTTTGTTGAATATATTCTTGAAGTTGATTTTTAAAAAAATGTTCTCATCTTAATTTTCATCAATAGTATTGATATTTTCAGTATAATTTGCTTTATTTTATAAAGTTCAGAGTTCAGACAATAAATATTTCATATTATAACAACATAATTGTTTCATTGAATAGGTATTATTATGAGGGCTTTTTTAAATAGATATTACAAATTGTTTGTACAGTTAAATATTGTATGATCTTATAAATTTACCAGAACGAGTATGATGGCGCGTAGCCCGTTTTTTCCTGTATTTTTTTTATATAATATTATTAGTACATATTACGATAGTGTAATTTGTAACATTTCTTATAGAGACTCGTATGTTAAAACATCACTAATAATTATTATTTATTTTTATTATTAGATTCTGAACGTAGCAAGGCATTCCTCATTCTTTTAATGTATTGGTTTTACTATAATGTGTGTTTTTTTTTCCTGTAAAAAACTTTTCTACCAGAAATCTTGGTCCAATTTGCTCCAATCAATAAACGACAAGAGAGCTTTATTGTCAAATTTCGTATCTAGTTGATGCGTTATTTGGAAGATCATTTTTTGATTTCCCTTGTAGTTACCTTAATAATGGAGAAAAAATGGGATATTTACATATGCAACAACGGATTTGTGTTATTTTCAGTTTTGTGTTTTTATTATTATTTAGTTAAAAATAATTATAGAGTCTTGAAGTTTTCATCGAATACTCACCTCTTTCTAGAACAATTTGGCAATTTTTCAGCTATTTATATTCAATTAACATTTCTGGGCATTTTTTGTTTGTATCTGGTTTAACGAGGATAACATTTTGATGGTTTTTCAAAAACGATCGAAAATATGAAATAAGGTTCATCGAAGGTGCTCATTTGGTCATAACAAAATATCAAAAATATGTAGGCCCCCTTTTTTTTTATAAGCGTTTATAAGATCAAATTTTGATCATTTCAAAATATGCTTAATAATAGCACAATTTAAAAACATAAATTACCTCAAATGCCTGTTTTAAATGCTTATCCTATTCGTTTAGAATTCAAAGGCAAAAACCTTATCCACAGTTTTAATTTAAACCTGATAACAGTAAGTAATACAATATATCACTAAAATATATATTATATAATGATGTTTTTACAATTTTTGTTTGCTTGTTTAAGTTTAAGACTTGAAAATGTAATATTATATTATATCAACAATACTCTGGTATTTACGATTATACATTTAACTAATGTAAAACGGTTTCGATAATTAGGTATATTTAAGATAGTGTGTTGATAAATATTATCGTTTGTACATAGAGAGCTATAATTTTTTTTTTTCACCAATTAAACAAGGAAATAAAAAAAATATACATCTTACAATTTTAAAATGTTAAATGACCATTTAAAAACAAAATTTATATAGTGGTATTTCCTTGTATAATAAGGTGAACGGCCTCGGACAACATTAGGTCGACGGCTACAAACAAAAACCACATCCTAGTCATTAAATCTTCACTCATCCTATCGGCTACAATAGGATAATAACATCAGCATTATAGATAGGTACTAATAATAGTCGAAGTGTAAATAGCAATAATTATAGTTTTTATGTAGACTACATTCGAATCAAGGATAATTGTTTTTTTTATTTTAATGCGGTTAATGCAGGCTTAATGCACGTTAAAGTTTGATATAATTTTTCATAACAGCTCGTGCATAATTCTAATGCAAATGTTTACCATTTTTAATCATTTTATAACTTTTATTACAGCCAGCAAACAGTATATTATTATTTTATTACCCGTGTATAAGAATTTCTGCGTGGATATCTTTCAATATACCTATGTATCTCAAGTAGTTCAAATTTGTATTGGTATTGCGACCGGTTGTTACATATTTATCAATTATATTAATATAGTTTATTAACGATAATAAACGTTCGGAACGTGTATCGTGATTTTTTTTGTTTAAATTATATAATAATTACAAGGTTTTATATGGGTGAGATGTAAAATTCGATTTTTATATTTTTAATGTTAATATAAACTGTATACATGTAAATTATCGTCACCGGAAATGTATAATTTATGACAATAAACACATAATAAAATACGAATATTAAAATATTATATTTTTGTAATTTTAATTACGTATTCAGGATAACTCGAAGGAAATCATTATGAAAATTGATGTGTTTTTACTTAATAAGCTCAAACACGAACGTACCTGCATGCAATATGCAATAATAATTTTTAAAAAAAATTCTAAAAAAATGCGGCTGTTCGGTTGAAATGTCTTAGTATAATTTAACCCGATAACTATAGAGTCGCCTCGCCTCTGTTCTATGGCGACCTTGAAAGTTTTTTTTTTTTTTTTTCGGAAGTTTAATGAAACAGTTTTTAGAGCCGCGAGACGGTTTCTATCGATTATCTCGAAACGTGAAAAAAATACAATTCGGACAGTGCCGCCGGCGTTATTAAGTCGCGACGGCTAATAATAAACTCCGACGATTTGTATCGAACATAAAATAATAATTAGGGCTAGAATTTATATGCAATAAAAAAATGTGAATAAATATGATTCAAATTCTAAAATATTAAATATACTATTATAAACTATTAATGTTATTCAAAAGTATTTCATGAAATGAAATAAATGATGTAATGTTTGAAATTTTCAAAAATAAAAGATTTTGCGTTAGATCTTAGTACGTTTTTATACCTGCTGAAGCTACGTCGTTCAACATCACATGACGTAATTTTGTGTTGTAAAATTATGCAGTTTCCCCAGGAATTTAGATTGTAATGAAAATCATCATCCAGATTACTTCCATTTAAAGTATCCACGTATTATACAAACATAGATTTTAGTACTAGATTTTTTCCTAAAACATTTTGGAATTTTAAGTTGTCCTTTTTATCAGTTGTTCCTTTTTTTTGGCTAAGTTTGATATTGTTGTTTTCGACAATTTCTAGACTTTTATTAAGTGAAAGTGCATTATCTAGTATTAGAATAGAATGAGTGATAAAATTAAAATTACATTTTATATAAGCTAAATCATTTTTTTATATTCCTATTTTTAAATAAAGCTATCGCATTTTTTATAGATTTTGCGGTATTTTCGTCCAAAGACAAAAGTACTGATTTTATGGAGTTGAGATTATCAGCATAATATGATACGGCGTCTAGCCAAGTTGCCCATCGTGTAAGTATAGGTTGTGGAGGCAATGTTACTTCAGGAAATAGTACTCTGAATCACAAAAAAAAAAATATGCCAATGCATATAAATCCTAGACCTAATAATAATAATACAGACCTAAACGGGTTTTTTTTATTTTTTTTTAACGAGTATCTCCTACCTCATAATGCTTATAATTTCGTTTTGTGTGTATTATTGTCGTCGTCTTGCTGACTGCCAAAAAATGTGTTAATATTTATCTATATGGGGCGGTGACGACCCCTCCCCGATTTTTCCCTCCGGCCCTGGGACTTGGCGGGTTTCTGTGAAATAAAAAACGATTCAATTATTGCGCACGCGACCGCATGAGATTGCAAAAATCCGTTTGTCCGGCGGGGGTGTCCGCAGAGCAGTGGTTTTCAACCTTTTTAACAATGCGACACACCAATTCATATAACATATGAAACATATATAATATATATATGTCTGTCTGTCTGTATAAGATTAATAGACTCAAAAACTACTGGAGCGATTTTTACGCAGTTTTTTTGGAAAATGTTCCGCGTTGTCCAAAGAAGGTTTATAGCTATTGAAATCTCCCCCCCTATTGAATACCAACCCCTCCCAAAAAAATAAGGTTTTTAGGTATTTATAATATAAAAATCTAGTTATTTTTATTGGATAATGGATTACGTTGAGAACACGGATGAAAAAGAAAAAATGTTATTAATTATTGTTGTGCAATCCCCTGCGCTGTGCGGGTATCAATGGTAATAAGTTAAAACACGTAAAATCATCAGCTTTGTTTGTTTACGCGCCAGACAACAAAACAACAAATTCCGTATATCATAAAGCATTGCAATGAACAAAATGATTATATCACAGCAAAAAAAATAAAAATAAATAAATATTTTATTGATATTTCAGGCAATACCGCCCAAGCGTATATCCAAAATAGTTGACGTTAACCGACGTTGGTCATTTCTTCAAATTTCAAGTATAATCTTCGATCATTTTTCAGTGAAACGAGAAATCGTCTTTTCCAGCGAACTTCCAACCAATCGCCTCGTCGACAGATACATTGAATGGATTCCGCACCTAGTCGTAGTCTTTAACATTCATGCTGAGAAAGTATTATAAAGTCATTTTTGTTTTTGAGTTACACGATAGAGTCGGTTATCTTTATGTTTATTATTAGTCAGTTGTTGCAGACTGTCAATTATAATACGGGTAAATACACACTTGTTATAAATCACGCGGCACACCGGTTGAAAATCACCGGGCTCTAGGAGTCTAGCATGCGGAGAGCGGCCTGCATACATTATTATTATTGTTATTGATGTGTTGTGAGCCAGTGGTGCCGAACTTTAAAAATGGCGGTCGGGCGAAATAAAAATTCAACGGCCACAGTAAATACGTCTTTACTGATAAATAAATCGACGAATAAATAATAAATAAATCTATTACGTACCGATTTGGAATAGTTTTAATCTGTGTTATTATACGAGTATGTTCATTAAGATAACGATAGTCGTCAAATCTTCAGTATAATTCTATTATACGACTATAACATAGTGACTATAACATGTATAGACACATATAACATATTATATTACCTTTATAATGTAGGCGTATATATATTATTTTATTAATTTTCTTTTTTTTAAATTGTTTTTTTAAGGAAGACCCGTAAACTATAGTCGTTGGCTCTTAAAGTTATTTTATTACATCATTTTAGATTCAGAGCGGACCGAGGGAGTCTTGTGGTTTTACAACGATGTTTATTTTTTTATTTTCCTGTAAACACTTTTTCTACCAGAAGACTTCATCCGATCTATACACTCCTACACTGTTTCCGGTAGAAAATGTTGGTACTTTAAATAGATCATTTTCTGATGTACCAATTAGTTTTTTAACGCGACAGAAAAGGCTACCAATAAATAACGAAAAAACGGCAAAAACATGAGTTTTATTATTTATTTTTAATTCCGAAAATAATTGTTCTAGAAACCAGCAATTTTCAAATAAAATATAACTTTGTAATATAATGACGTAAAAATTTTTTAAAAAACGTATTTCAATTTTGGGCTATTTATAGACATTTAAATTTTTTTCAAGGTTTTATTAAGACTTAAAGTGAACAATTTTGGATTTTGAAACCCGAACATTTTGTTTAAGGTTTGATTTACTTCATTCCAAATACGTTGAAACCATTTCTAAAATCGGTAGTCACAATTTTCTTTTATAGCCATTTAAAATGTCTAGTTGAACAACATAATCGAAATTGTACGTCATAATTAATTAAAATGTATTAATATCACATTTTTCATAATTTCATCGTATACTACACAGTGTATAACATATGATATTGACAATAATAGTCCTATTTATATCTATAAGAAATAATTTATTATTTCTTTCAAATTCAATACATCCACCATAAGTAATCTATCCAACGAGCGAACTTCCTTCGCCAATACCGAAACCCGCCGTGCGAAGTTTTTTTAATTGTAAATATTTAATAAGTACCAATAAATATTAGTTCACTGGTTATCAATTCAAAAGTATTGTTTGCGTTTTTAATGCGGTTGAAAATTGTAGAATTATAAAATAATCCAGCGAAAGCGCGCTTTATGAGATATTTCGAATGCGTTTTAGGGTCGTTGTCGTTGCGCGGCATTTGCGACAATTTCACGCTGCGCGGCGGCTTTGGTGTGTGAGCGTGTGCTCGGCCTAACATAACGGCCACATTGACGCGACGGCCACACACAATAAAAAAAGTGCGGTCGGGCCGCGCTCCGGCGCCGATCATAGGTGCCCAGCGGCCACTGATTGTGCCCATACGGGACGGTCCGTACAATAATATAGTGTCGTATGAAATTAATCAGTTAATTAATTACTCGATTAATATTATGGCGGCGTGATAATAATTTATGTATTATGTATCGGGCGCCTAAATCTGGCGGCACGCCACCATTATAATGCGTCCAGCAAAATTATGTTATAATATTATTCGTGAACCGCCGTCGTCGCGCACGTCGTGAGTTGCGTCGGGTCGAGGATTTCATGAAAAAAAAAAAAAAAAAAAAAACCACCATATATATTATTGGTCTTCTCCGTTTTAAATCGTTTGCGGTCATAATATAATGCGATATTATTTTATTATTGCATACAAATATATAATAACATTTATAAATACAGGTATTTATTATTTATTTATGTAAATCCGCGATCATTTAGTATTATTATTTGCCGTTTTGTCGTATAAAAAAACAAAAACAATTTCCTACGCGTCAAAGGTCAATTACCACCACGCGGACGACGTAATTGATAAGCACCGCGCCCAGTTCAGTGGCGCACCCTAGGGGTGGATTTCGGGTCGGACCACCGTCACCCCACACCCCACTGGGTAGGTTAGGTTAGGTTTACAGTTATAGAGTAAAGTGATTGTGATGTGAAGCATATCAAAATATCGATAAATATTTTATTTTATTTTATTTTGGTGTTTTGTGTAATTTTTTTTATTGACCCACCTCCCCACCATCTCATTTTTAATAAATTCCGGTTGCGCCACGGCTACGAATTAACAGCGTAACAATTAACTATAATATATTATCGAATATGTTGACTGCTATTCAATTGTGCGTAATTTTTTATTTTATTTCCACTATATTATAGTTAAATAAACACGATATATTTGTATAAATATTAATACATTTTCTGGTTGTTTATTATTTTTTTGTTTTTTAGGTGGGCGACGCCAAAAATAAAATAAGTTTCCAACGTGATTATTTATTTTTCGAATTACAATGTTGTTTTTTTTTTATATTACCACGATGTTTATCGTTTCACTTGCTCGCGAAGGATTCATTCCAAACTTGTGATCCATGTTGACCCAATTCCAGTGGTCCGGTCAACTTGAAATTTCGCATGCGCTCATATTTTTATACATACCTACAGAAATCGAAAATCAGATTTTCCGTTTTCTCATTTTTTTTTTTTTTTTTTGTCACTCCCTCTATCCCGTTTAGTCATCCGTACGATTTTTGGGGAAATTAGTCTCGTACAACTTTTTTTTCGTATATCCTCCGCCTCGGTTTTTCTTTTTACTTTACCGAATGGTGTTATGATAGGAAAATTCCTAAATCGCCGAAGCTCGAGAATCCGGATTTTTGGATTACAAAATTCGAAATCCAACATTTATTATAAATCTGGATTTTTATTTGAATCTAAATTTTGGTTTTTAAAAATGCGATTTTTTATTCTTAAATTAATTTCTCATAAAACGATTATTATTAATTTATTGTTAACAGCATTAAATGCGTTTTTACTATTTTAAAAATTACACAAATAAAAATTTATTTTTAAAAAAAATACACCAAAAAAATCGTACATATTATACTCTAATTTATATAACATTTTACTAGTTGACCCGGCCAACGTAGTTTTACTCATAATAACTGTTCGTGGTAGCACGTCTTGAAATGAATAAAATTATTAAACTCATTTTATAATGTAAAAAAAAAAATTACCTTAGAATTTTATTTTAAGATTTAAAAAAAAAAAAATTTCTACGCTCAAATCCAAATTTTGGATTTTAATATCGGAAATACGGAATTTCAGATTTTGAAATTCAAAGTATAAATTTTCGTATTTTATAATCCGAAAATTCGGATTTATTGGATTTTTGGATAATCCGGATTTTTGTCACGACACTAATTACTTTACAAATTAAAAATTATTTAAAACTTTTAAATTTTAAATCCATGCTTATATAACTAACGTACTATAAGTAAATAATATAACGGAAAATTCATATTTTCTTGCGTTCTCACGGAAAACATTGAAACTAAATACGAGCATCAAGTATATATTCCTAAACAATATAATATACTGAATAATTGTCATTTGCTAATGCCAAGTAAATGATAACATGTACAATGTAGCCAATTTTAAGCACGGGGCACATACGGTGTTCATGAAATAAATAGAAAAATAACTAAAAAAAGACTATACCAGAAGTTAATCTTTAAGAGAGTTGCTCTATGTCGACGGGATTCCTCTCCTAAATTATGTACTAGGTCCCCCCTTCATCTAAATTATATGTAATTAATTTTTTCAATTTTTACCACTAAAAAAAAAAAAAAATTAATAAATTTTATATTGCAAACCGCAATTACTACAGTATATGTTACCAATACATTTTGTACGAGGCTGGATACATATTTTTATGGAATTGCCGACTTTATTCGAACCCTTAATCCGCCACTGTCCAACCCTTAGGGCAGTGGTTCTCAACCTTTTTGGATTCATGTCACCCTCATCTACGATAACCCAACACTACGTCTCCCTAACATCAAAATAATAATAATATAAAATACAAGCCCTATAAAAAATACAGTACGCAGAAAAATAATAAATTTTTAAACTTTTTCCAAGATTTTCTTGTCACCCCTACATTGGATCCATGTCACCCAAGGGTGACATGTCACCCCGGTTGAGAACCACTGCCTTAGGGGATGGACAGCCACCCCACACTGTCTACCCATAAAGCATGGGTTTAGATAACCTTATTCCAGGTTTCTGGTTGAACAGTTTCGTGTCCAAGCAATCGGCAACTGACCGGGTCCTTAATTGAGATCTGAGAGGCTTCCACCGCATGTGGGGGAGATTTCGTGTGAGCGTCGTCAACCATGATTTTTTCCGGTTGTGTATGGATTTTCTCTAACAAAAGTACCACGGGAAGAGGGGGGGCCCCACCGTAAGGTGCCTTCTCTATCGGCGTGTACCCAGCCCTGAGCGACTGCCCGTTGGTGCCGGTTTGGATACGTAATGGCTGTAGCAGAAGCTATCATATGGTTTACGGTCAAGTTTGGCCAGGGGACAGTCTCTGGTGAGTTCGCTCCCGGGCACCTACCCACTCTATCGGTGAAGATATAATGCCGAAGGTTGCCCGTGACCATAAAGCGTGACAGTGGTTGGATAGACCACAGTTCGGCATAGGTTCTGGGGCCTTCCCGGTGATGGTGGTCCTTATGACGACCCGGGAGTACGTCCGACCGACGCATCTCTCCGATTACTCCTAAACCTCGGTGGCCCGTAAGCTAATACACGGACCGTCGTTGTATCTCCAATTATGGGAGCACAAACCACAAGTACTAATGTCCCCCCCTTTAGGAAAAAGCTAAGCACGCTACTGCTATTAATACGTGAAGAGCCCCCACACTGCAGTATGCATGTTACCATTAACTTCAATGACGTGGAAAACCTAATGATCAGATAAGGTAGGACAAACTTTCATACATTGATGAGATGCCACCAATATATATCTGTACGCAACGATAAGAACGATTCATAGCGAAATTCGGTTAAAAATGTATTGATAAACATAAATTGATAAAAGTATTAGTTTGTAACTACAAAGCGAATTACGATTTTTTGTGTTTTTAACATAAATTTGAACTTAAACCGCCGATCGAAATAAACTTATATTTGTATCCATATAAAATCAAAAACAAAAAAAAAAAATCTTTATTGTCTGTATTTTATTAATCAATGATTTTACTTAAAACTGTTGTATACGGTTAATTATTCACTATTTTCGTCTATAATTGATAGTAAGTAATAACTCGCTGAACCATCGTTCGCCCGTTCGCCTCCCCGAATATTACAAGGCAAGGCATCTACCCTACCCGAATATAGGGTTCGACGTCACTGATTAACTTAGCATTGGCAAGTGGCAATTCACTGAAATACTGTTTACAGGTATGCAACTCGTACTCACTTTCTGTGTTGTCACGATAAAGGCGAGAAAAAATATGTTATATTTACACGTACCATATTATTATTTACTTCGTTTTATAATCATGGTTTTTAAAATTTATTCATTTATTTTGTTTATTTCAATTTTATTTTTTATACGTACGTATTTATCGTTATATGGATTTACTAGTATATGATTTTATAACGAGCAATATGTAGATATACCTACGTTGTCGTTGTTTTTTTTTTGTTTTTAATATATATATATACATAATATATTATAACCATACAGGTTTTATTTATTACTGTATTCGAGTGCCTATACGTGTAGTAAGCTTATTTGATCCTACATATATATATATATATAATATTGCTAATCTGCGCTCGACGAAAATCACAAGTAGAGGTATATCTTTATGTATGCAAAACCTGGTTTTTTTTTTTTTGAATTATTTAAATTTTTTTATTTATTATTTATTATTTATTATTATTTATTTCGGTTTTAGCACACGTGGCCGGTATATGATCGGAGTTTTGTAGTGTTGTTCGTCGCAATTGTCCCGACGGCAACAATGACGAACGCGGAATGCAAAACTCGAGTTGTTGTTATTGTTGTTATTAGGTGCGTCTGCTTACATAATGTACGCCAATATAACGACGTTTATAACTGGCAGTATAGATATAGCCAGCGTCGGTCGTGGCTACCGTTATTTTATTATTTCCAATCTATAAAATATATATAAATGTGTGTGTGTGTGTGTGTGTGCATATAATATAATAATAATATACGACGATTTTTATGCGCACGCAAAAAATACCTATTCATCAAGGGCGGGCCGGAACGAAATTCGGCAGCCCACTGTTCTGAAAAACAAAAAAAAAAAAAAACAAAAAAAAAAAAAAAAACTATGATCGGTTGATAAACCTTACGGATATGGCCGTAACGGAGAAAAAAAATAATAATCACACGACGAGGATCCCGACATTTTCTTCGTAATTGTCTTGTTTTAGCATTTCGCCAAAACCGTTCTGTTTTAATCGAACTCCGGCAGTATATGAATCTAATGCAATACGGAATTATAAAACGTGTAGTGACTGATGGCTGACGTTATGATTTTTTAAAGTTTACTTCTTACTTTGTCCATAGATTTATCTCTATGATTAAGTTTAAACCTGGTAATATTTGTTTTAAAAAAAAAAATTGTAATCAACTGTAGAAAAAAAAATAGTAAAATAACTGTATTTAAGGGTATGGGGGCAAATTTTATTTTGTGGCTATGACGAACTTATGGTCTAAACTAAAAAGCGTGTAATACGAAATATTACAAAAAATAGGCCCTATTATGTGTACGTCGATCGTTGTTCGCTATTGTTCTGAACAACCGTGCAGACGTGGGGAGAGACAAATAATTTTTACAGCCATACATTTTTTTCAAATACTTAAAAAAATAAAACAAACACGGTTTAGAAAAAAAAAAGAACTACCGTGTTGGTCCTGTTAAAACGCCGACTCACTGTGTTGTAAAACAGTAGTGAAGTGGGCCAGTCCAGAATTGCCGGCCATTGTTAGAAAACCGTAAAGTTTATTAATTGCAAATATACCTACAATTACTGGTATGACTGATTCCATAAATATTCGTAGTTTTATTTATTTTTTTATATCGACATTTTATATTTATACCTACTACTGATTTTCAGACTTGATTGTTTCTTTGAAATATGTTTTCTGAATAAAAAAACCGTAATATCTGAATTGTTTTTTAAAAATAATAAATAGAACAAAAAATGGTTAGGAATAAAAATCTTATATATATATATATATATATTATGTACCTATTAGTGATATGACATAAATCCAGATTATCCGAAAATCTAATAAATCTGGATTTTCGGATTTCCAATTTTAAAATCCAAAATTTGAGTTTGACCGTACAGATTTCTGTTTTGTTAAATCTTAGAATCAAATCCTTAGGTAATTTTCTTACATTATAGAATGAGTTTTATACTTAAATTTTTGTTCATGGTATAAACAATTGTTATGAGTAAAACAACGTTTGTCGGATCAGCTAGTAATATATTATTTAAATTAAAGTGTAATATGTATGCATTTTTTTGTTGTACTTGTTTTTAAAATTAATTTTCTATTTGTAATATTTTTTGAATTGTAAAGACGGTGTTTTACACATTTAATGCTATTAACAATAAGATAATAATGACAGTGTTATGAGAAATTAATTAAAGATTATTAAAATCGCAATTTTAAATAACCGACATTTTAATTCAGATAAAAATCCGGATTTTTTCCAACAGTAGTATCTATACTGATAAAAATACGAATAGTATTTATCAATTATATTAAAAAGTGTAAAAACTACAACAGAATTGTGCACGTGTCGACACATAATACGAACGAAATAAAAATATAATTACTTGTTATAGTGATCTATATAATCGATGGCAGTATACCTACTATAACAGACAATAGTATAATAAAATAATTATTTGCGTTTAATCAGAATAGATTACCCGAATTTGTCGTGATAGGCGTGGGCATTTGGATTAAAAAAGTATTATAAATCATAATCAATAAACTTATGTATAAGTACAAAGTGTCACGCGTATGGCATTATACAAGTACCTATTGTAATAAGTCATATCACTCACAACTATACGATAATGTTGGTAAAGACGTATAAATTATATATATTTGTTTTTTTTTGTTACATACCCCGGTTATAAATTTTGTTTTTAATGCTTACATAAAAAATAAAAACGTATTAGTAGTAAAATACCTATTTATTTGTAAAACTAAATTAATTAGGAATTCACCTTTTTAAAAACTCTATTTTTGTTCTAATCATTTTAATTATATATTTATTACCAACATGCAGTATAAAATAAATTTAAAATTATAAAATTAGACAATCGAAAATTAGAATTATAAATATGTCTGGACCGATAAATATTGTATGGTGTGTACATCAAATTCCAGAATTTATGTTGTAAACGATTACCATAGATTTCTATGATTACAAAACATTTTGTATACTGATTTCCCCGTTAGTGATTTACCCTCTGGAATTAATTTAATACATAATACATTTTATATATTTAATTATAACATATATGGGTAATACTTTTCGGGTTGAGTCGTATTTATGTGCGCTTAAATATTAAATTCATAAAAATAATTACACGCAAATATCAGTAGCCAAATTCAATAGGTAATACTTGTTATATTTTCGAATGCGGTGTTTTTTTTACTTTTTATTTGCTTTACACGTTATACCAATAAACAAATTAATAAATGTGATAAATGCGATTAAATTCTAATAAATATATATTTATCATGTATTATTGTAACTGTGTGTAGTGTGTAGTTGATTATCTTTATGAGCTACACAATAATTTCGTAAAATATTGTGGTTAGATTATAAATACGTTTACAAATAATATTAACAATAGATATTAAATTATATTTTGGCATCGATATAGTAACACCTGTTCGGACGATGCGGCCCTATATAATATCTTGTAAATTCATAAACGCAATGTTTTTCTTTTTCTGCTGATCATAAAGATGTCATCATCATGAATTCATGTTTTATTTGTAATAAATATAATTTCTAACTTCGAAGCTAAGCCAATAACACAAATAATAATTATTACAGAAAGTCGAGATATAGAAATATATACTCGTATATATATATTTTTAAATACCCTATAAAAAAAACAACAGTATTTGAAGTTAATTTAAAAAAAAAAAAACCATTTCTGCGTATAGTTCAGCTGTATAACAACGATAAATATATTCATAATATAATTTTAAGAACTGATATTAATTTTATAGCCTAAGCGTAAATGTATTATTTTTATTTTTTTGTGTCTATAAACATTTTTTGTACCAGAAATTTAGCTTAGATCATCAATTTACCAGAGGTGGCGCGTGGTAGAAAATGTTTTCTAGTCGGTGCTTTGTGAAAGTAATTTTCTGATTTTCCTTGTGGTTTTATTAACAATATAGGGGAAATGTCGGAAAACAGGAATATTTACGCTATAACGGTTTCTGTTATTTTCGATTTTGTTTTTATTATTGTAATTCAGTTAAAAATATAAGTGAAACTTTCACCGAATACTTATATTAGCGCTTTCTAGACATCATGATGCAATTATTAACATGTTTTGACATTTTTGGCTATTAAGTCATTTGAAATGTTTAAAGTAAACTTTTGTTTCGTGTCGACAAAAATGTAGTAATTTATTTTGATCAGCGTTTTAAGTTTAAATTTATGTTATAATTCGTTAAAAAAACGAAAAAATTGTAATTTATTACGTAGTTAAAAATTAGTACTATTTTTAATAGTAGTACCTAGTGAATTTATAGTCGCATTTTTATTTGTAACTATATAAGAACTATTGGGAAATCGAAAATAATCTATATAACCAATTGTTAAATTAACCTACAACCGCTATATTTCCAAATGCAATTTGCTGAACGTACCTACGTGTCAATGGTCTATTGTTTAGCTTCTTTGCTCCGCTCGCAATCTAAACTATGTAAAATATAAGTCTATCGAACATATACAATGTCACACACTGAATAATATTTTTCTTAATAATTATGCAAAAGTGCCCGTGTACGAAATAGTATGTTATCTAATCCTGTAAAACACGTAACGAATTATTTCTGCGCCTATTTGATCAGCAGTCACTCATGGCGGAGGTTAGACCAGAAGGCTATGTATAGAACTATAGAACTATATCAAGGTGCCGTTTTACATTTTCCAAAGATCTATCCGAGGCCTAATTTGAATGGTAAACCTTTCACATTATCTGCAATATATAATCTTGTTCAACTTTATTGTAGAATATGCCGCGGGTAGCAGAAGTTATATAGAAATTTGATTGAAATAGTATAACAAACTTTGAACACTTATCTAAAGTCGTTTTGTATTCGTTTATTATATTTTCAAACTAATCGGTATAGATATATAAAAATTTCGAGTAATTTTCAAATTCAAAATTGTCGTCGCGCAGGTATGTGTAATTTGTAGGTAAATCCTCTGCGCTTTAAATATATTTAACATGTCAATGTACGTTTAACGTGTTTATCTCGATTCGTATACAATCTGGCAGTTCAGGGTCTTTCGGCTTTCGGTACAAATAATGTATTAATACCGGAGTTTTTTTTTTTTGTTTTATTCTTAGTTTCTATATCTAAAAATAAACACACGGGTTAGGTTGGATTGTGTAAATAATTATTTAAAATATTTCTCTATAACCCGCAAACAAAACGCGCTCGACACGACGTAAACGCTTTGAATGTTTAAATTCCATCCTTGATATCATAAGTCCGTACGTGATAGTTTCTTCGTTTTTGAACAAAATTATAACAGTTTGTTAAACTATATATATATATATATAAGTATCTATTACACATATTGTTATATTTACATTAAAAAATGGACGGTAGGAAGTCGGGAAGGCAGGATAAAGAGGGGAATTTCATTTAAATTTGTACGCAACGATAAATGATTGTTAACGAAAAACGATTGTGACTGAAGTTCGGTAAAAATGTTTTGATAAATTAAAATTGAAAATTAACGTATAAACGTGTAAACTAAATAAATTACAATTGTCAAAGTGTTTTTTTTTTTTCGTCTCGAATTGTGTATTTTTATGGAGCGAAAAAAGTTTTATACACATAAATTGAAAAGTAGCAAAATGCCGTAGTTTTCAGCGATTTCCTAGCAATAACCGATTTCATCCGCATACGTAAAACCACGTAAAAACCAAACATTTCAAATGACTCATAAATAGCTGAAAAACGTCAGGCGATTTTTAACGTTTTGTTTATTTGCTCCTCGGCACGTAATATATTTTATAAAAAATTAACACATTTAAATTTATGCTAGCAAATACTTATTGATGTGTACAATATATATAATGTACAATATTGTGAAAGTACCGTATTCGCTGAAACGGCGTAGTTAATGTTACAAATGGCGTTTGTTCTTGTGTGCACCTACATGTACTCGCAATAAAATATTATGTTCCAGTTGCAAACGCGTGTTTATACCGCAGTAAATATAATAACTACTTACACGAGTGTGTAGGTACTTGGATACATTGTTTTTGTTTTCAGCGATATTGCGAAAGCGAAATGCCTACTGCGTTTGAGAAAAATACGTTTTTTTCCACGTAGAAAAAAAAAAAAAAATAATTATAATCCTCCAGACTGAAAATTAATAATTACAATTTATATTTACCTATTCGGTCGTGTATTATACAGGAGGTTCCTATTGTAGTAGGTGCGCGTGCGTATAATTATTCCGCATATAGTGTAGATTGGTCAAATACGATTTTAACGATGGCCGTCGTCGTCGGTCACGAACTAAAAATAATTGCGGACCCAGAGTCTCGCGCGGACTGACCTACCGATAAATAATATTATTTTTAATATTAATTGCAAGTTTTAAATTTTTTGATTTACGGAAAAACCTGTACAAATTAACATTAAACATTGAAACAAAAAAAAAAAATCTTCCACTGCGAATAATATAACCTACACATACATTTATATGTATTTGACTAAAAGTCAAATGTTTACACTCGTAAACATTAATTAGCTAATATATTATTATTCCATGCCAGAACTTACGGACTACGGATACACCGATTAAAATATAGAAACTGCATTTTTATCGGAATATTATGGGGTGAAGACCATTACCGAAAGGATTTTATATATCTCGTGAAACCTAATGTAAAAAATAAAATTTCGCTGCGGATTTCCGGGGATGTTAGCTAGAGAAAGAATAAGAGGATTCGGGTGGTTCGCTATGTGGCCACTTCGGCGACAGTCTGTATATTAAGATCACAGTGCAGAGTATATGATTCGTTACGTCAGTGTTTCCCAACCGGTGGTCTGCGGACCACCAGTGGTCCGTGGCCAGTCATAGGTGGTCCGCGGTCCCATAGATTTTTTCTTCAATTTCTATAACAAATTAATTATTATTTTTTTTTTTTTTTAAAAAGCGAAAAAAAATTACGACTTATTGAGGAACTGTATAATATTATACGGTTATCTAATCGTTGTTGCTGCTGTAGACCAATAAGTATTTTCCACTTTTATAAGTGTGTAGGTATCAGTCACAAAAATCACACTTAGTAAATTATTTAGTATAGAAAAGTATAATTATATATTAGTGAAGTATAGTAATATAATGTAAAGTAAAGTAATACAAATTAACATTTTTCGATAAATTTTAAGTTTTCTTGTTAATAAGCAAAAAAAAAAAAAAAAGGTATTTCTAGTTTTCATAAAATTGAGATGGTCCGCGACCTATAAAATATTGTCGAAGTGGTCCGTGATGGTAAAAAGGATGGGAAACACTGCGTTATGTATAAAGGCGCATTAGTTATTCGGAGTGATATGGATTGGAAGGTCTGCATTTTGTAAACGTTGGATTTTTTTTACCGCTCCCCATGATTGGACACTATTGGCCCAAATAGGCTTAAGGAGGGTTTAAAGCAAAGGTACGTAAAGCAAAGGTAAAGCAACAATTTCTTATTTAGGTTGAGCTTGGACTGTTTGCCTCTTTTGTTTTTTTTTTTTTTTTTTAAATCGGCAATACACACACCCGCCTCCCGGAAACGCCGCAAAGCACTACTTCGGGAGGCGGGTCACCAACATTAAATCATAAATGAAACCATACCATATAATTAGTGTTAATCTAAAAAAACCGTTTTCCCCTTAGGCGGACCGGGCTCACACACGTTTTATACATCGTGCATATTCTATCGTTGCGATGGGCAGTAGCCGGACCGAAGCCCATGGACTGTTTGCCAAATAGACGATATAGTGACTTTCGTTTTAAGTTTAAGAGGAGGCGTTTTTGTTTGATATGATCGGCTCAAGTTAAGCGTTTGTCTAATATAATACCTAAATACTTGACACTAATAACTGCTGGAATAATTTTATTTGACAAAAAAACGGGGGGGGGGGGAGGGATAACGACTCGCCTAAGAATAAAAATTATATGTGAAGATTTATCATTTGGAATACCATTTTTCCATTTGGTGAAGGTGACTTTGCAATTGTTGGTTGATGACAAGAGAGTTGTCATTAGACGTTAAAAATGACTTTGTCATCGGCAAATTCGGCTACTGAGGTGTAAGAAGATACAGGTTGGTCCGCCGCATATGTATTTTACAGAATTAGAGACAAGATAGCCCCCTAAGGTACAACAACTAGATCAGAGAACTCAGAACCTACTTTAGTTATAATGTGGCGATTTTCCAGATACAACTTAAAATAATTTTTTCTAGTTTAAACAAAAGTCCTGTATGCCAGACCTTGTCGAAGGCTTGAGCAACATCCAGTAGGACTGCCAAACTCGGTATGAGGGATTACTTTTTGTTCATTAATAATCACTGAAATGCGATTAATAATTAATTTTTCACAAAGCTTTTCAAAAAATTAAAGGAAGCCTATTGAGTGATAGGAGGAAGAAATATCCGGGGGTATTCCAGGTTTCGGGAATAAGATGATTACTGAAACTTTTCATTGTAGAGGGAAGTAGGATAATCTTAATATTGCATTAAGAATATGGGTTAGATGAACAAGTGCCTTCTTACGGAGTAGTCGGGTAACCTCGGCAGTGATAAGATTTAACCCAGGTGATATTTTAAGAGGAAAAGATTTAATGCAGCATTGGATTTCGCCTGGAGAAAACGGTTTGGGGGCCTCATAAAAAGGTAGAGCAGAAGAAAGAGTTTTCGATATTTTTGTTATGAACATTATTGACAATATCGTTGTCAAGTTATGGAAAGAATCGTGTTTTAGTTTGTTTAAATTTTAAGCATACGTTTGAGAGTTGAAGCGAGATTGTTAAATGTGATTTTGTTAGAAGGAAGTCTAGTACGTTGCCAACGGGCTCTGGCTCGGCGTTTTTGTGTTATTAATTCGCGAACATGGGATGGAGTTGAAGGATAGTTAGCATAGTAACTTTGCGAAGTGGTTGAATTCCAAACAGCTGATTGGATGGATTCTGTGATCGGGAATGAGGACAGACTCGACAGACTAGAGAAACTCAGGAAACGCAGAAGACCAAGAGAGACCAGGAGTGATCATCATCGTGCCAGCCCGCTGTGTCACACCGAACCGCTTATAAAGCTATACGAATTGACTTGGGTTTGGTGGCTCATACTATTGAATTTATAAAATAACTTAAACTTGCACTTTACACGTAATGAATAATAATCAACTAGACGAGTCTCAAACACATTTTTCAACCCGTCTCGTACCGTGTTCGACTGGCACGCAACAATGTTACGATATGACTCAAAGTTGGATGTTTGGATTTTTAAATTGTTTGATGAGGATTTAAAGAAAAATTTATCTACACCGATTAACTTGATTAATTCGTTACAGAGACCAACAATATCCAGTATACCACGGACATAAATTGGGGGGGGGGTGGAAGTTTCTTTTTAGTGCTTTGGGTATCAACATGAGGTAAATTATCACTTGAAGTTGGATAATTTGTGAAATTTCCCATTTTTGAGTCATCATTTGGGAGCGGAGAGAATCTGTGTGATAAATAATGATTTAGCCTATTTAGTTCGCGGTGTCTGTGTTGACGACAGGTTACGTTCTGATGATTTTTTGTACTTGGGAAGTACAAAATCATCGTCAATATTTTCCTCCGTATCCATGGATATGAAAGTCTCCATTAAATACGTCACTTGACTCGCTCTGTATACGAGTGTCGTGCGATATATTTGGAGAGTCGGTTGAACCGACTATTTGTTTTTGATTGGAAATAGTAATAGAACGAGACGAGTTTTCATTAGGTTTAGTGAGCGTATTTATGTTGTGATTATTATTATAATCGGCAGTTTCATTTTTCATTATACGTAATGGTGTTTATTATCTGGGAGTATGACTGTCGAAGTAATCGCAGGTCCAGAGGTCACCGCGCGTGCCTTGGATAGGAGATAAAAGAGATTTTATCAAGCACTTTGCGTAATTAGTAAATATTTGTTATTACTTTCTCCTCCCCCTCGTAGTTAAATTATGAGATTGCTGGTGGACACTGGACCGGGCACAGCGTTAAAAACCGAGTCGATTTGTAGAAAGCACGAAAAATGCGGATAAAATTTAGGAGATTAGTTTAAACACGAGAAGTGATAATAAATAACGCGTGCGTTCGGTTCGACTAACCATTATTATAATAATTGAAACCTTGGAATATTGTTATTTCGCAAGACCTTCGTTCAGTGTACCTACAGAGAGTTCACCGCAGTTCGTGGCGTTTTAAATTGAATTGAATTGCCGAGAGCTTGTTGGTGCCCGGTTGTGGGGGAACTAGAAGCCAGCGACCCCTTATCGTTTATCACTTTCGTTGCTATTGTCATTAAAAGTACGACGATTTTCTCGTTATAGCGCCCGGCCCACGGTGATATATTATCGATTTCAGTCATTATTAATAACAGAAACCAATAGCCTTAATTATTATTAATTTATCGTAATTAGATATATATATATATATATGTATATAATGCCGGTAAATAATATTCGTTGGTCGTGGCGAACGAATACCGGATGCACAATAAATAATATCGAGTAACAAAGTCCGGTCACGATGAACATTCTAATTCTTAAACGTAAACATAATTAAGCCACTCGAGTATATGCGTATACAATTTAAAAATCAGTAAGTAGAAAACTATTAACCCGATAAACTATTTATTGGTTACGCGTTACGCATAGCTACCATGAAAACAACATCAATCAAATTGAATATCTCTACTATTCTAATAATTAATTAGGTAGGTGTTTAAAATACAGAAATGATAACCCTGCATGATGTTATTTGGTGTTATTGGTACGTACTATACAGAATAGTATAGATGAATAGTTGTATTGCAATATAACCAATATTAGTGAAGTTATAAATTTCACAACCTTTAAGGTTAGGTTTCCTAGAAAAGCGGTGCCCGTTATCTAGCGGCCGTCATTTTACGGTTGTAAATAACGGCCGTCTTTACGGTGACCAAGCTGTGATTTCCTAGGGAAGTAGTGCGACCGTATTCAATCGTAGTCACTCAGTACTCACTCGAGCGTAGTAGGTCGTGCACTGGTGAAAAATGGACGATTTGGACATAGCATTATTACTATGTTTGGATGATGAAGAATCATCAGAGGACGAAAAAAAAAATCGTTTGGAGGAGAGTGTCATGTTCAAAAATCGTGACACTGAGGGTGCATTTCAAATTTTAGTTCGTCGCCCGGCATTTGCAGTGTAATGACGAAAAATTTAGGCAATACTTTCGCTTAACACCAGTGTTATAAAGGCTCCCAAATGAAGTGGATCATTATATTTTAACTATAAATAGTACTATTCAATCGTTTTGCTAGCATTCGTTGGTTAGTTACGTTTCCACTCATTGTATTAATTAAATATGCACACCGCTACACGCGAAAAAAACGTTCAACTATTGTTTATCACCGCTATTTGACGTTACGGCGACACTCGACGTTCTCTAGGAAACCTACTCCGATGATATTTTTAGACAACGAATGGGTGACGTCACCCAACGCTACATTACGGCCGCTAGATAACGGCACCGCTTTTCTAGGAAACCATAGTTTCAGGGGTTGAACGGGACAGAAACTTGACAAAAAAAAAACCTGGACAAAAATGCGCCTTGTATAACTTTTGTCGGAACAACGGGGCACAAAGTTAAAATACGAGGTAATTATAAAAAAAATATAAATCAAGCTGTGCTGTTTAATAGATTTTATGCGTTGCGTATTGGTATTGCACGTGTTTGGAGCTTTGAATAGTTAACACGTTCAACGCCGCCTGTAATTTCGGGGGATTATACCGCGACGCGTTTACGCGCCGATGGCATTAGAAACACAACTCAATTGATTTATAAAATCGTTTTTTTTTTTTTTTATATATTAAACACTTGTACATTAATTAAACGTACATAAAATAACCGTAACAAAATTTTAAAATACAGAAAGATAGGCATACAACATGATACAATACGTTGTAAATAGTTCCAAGTGTGTACATATTAAAGTATTAATGGAAATATGTGTCTCGTAGCTTTTATGCACTTTATGTACACGTAAACATAAACGTTGTTCTGGGAAGCCAAACACCAATAATCAGAAACAACGCTTTTCGTTATTTAAAAATAATGAAAAATAAAAACAACCGTTAAATTAAATTTAGAGCTGATTGTCGTTGGTACGTCTCATAGGCATCAGCCCGGTGGCATGTAACAAATAAAGAACTGCACAAAGATTTAAGAATTGATACAGCTGACCAACTAGCTAAAATATACCGTACCGGATTTCATAATAAATTACAGCACCATCAAAATCCCCTCATTTCAAACTCACCCCCAATCACAGTCCCTGAACCGTCTCAAAAGACGATGGTGTCGAGATCTCTTAAAGTAAATTAATAGCACGTTCCGAAGGGTTCTATCACTGGATAGCCTCCCCCTCATCGAGCCATCGTGTTATTATTATATATTTTTATTCTATGTACAAAGTTATCATATTTTTTTTTAATGTGTTTACTCGTATACAGATTGTACGTTTTTGTAGTAAAATAAAAAAATAATAATAAAAGAGATAATTGTCTATGGCCCATGCAAGGTTTAGAGTTTGTTAAAATAAAAACGACTGGAATTATAGCAGATTCAAACGTATAGGTTTGGACGCGTTAGGTTAGCGCGTCGCTGGCCCGTTGGAATGAAATCCGCTGAAAGTGTTAATTAACAAACGGAGTGGGCCACGGCGGGTCAGTACATTAAATATGACGACACATTCATACGCAGCATTGGACCGACTCGAATTACTCGTCGGGCAACATCAACTGCATTGATGCCGAAATGTTCGACTACGCAGCACCCGCCTGTAGATTAATTATGGTACCACCAGTCCCGCGACAAAGGCCCGCGGACCCCGTCGTGGAGTCATAATGGGCGTGGTCACGAAGTGCCGCGACCGCGTCGAGACGGCACGCAACGCCATCTCTGGAGCGTTAGTTACGTTCTCGTTCCGGTGTTACGTCCTCTTAGGAGGGCCCTGTCGGCAAATCGCTCGGACACAACTTCATTACCGATTTGTAGGCGGTTCCGAGTTTTGTTCTAAACAGGTAATATATTGTATATATATATATATATATACATATATGTATTAATCAAATAACAAATTTTATATTAAATCAATAAAAAAAAAAAACACATATATTTTAAATTTGTTGTTTAAAATGTTACTCAAGGGGCTTATATTTTGTTGTAAGAAGATACTTTTATTATTATTTAACAACATCACCTACGGTGTCTTTATCTGATAAATTATAATAGTACGTAGCTTTCAAGTGCGCCGTTGTCGATATATGTTTGATAAAGAAAATATTCATATTTAATTATTGTATGGGTAATATTTACGATGAATTAACAAATGAAAAATAATTGCACCAGCATACCTATAGTATTTTTTTGCATACATTATTGACTGTTTTAATTAAGCAATAAATAATAATACTATAGGTAGTGATATTAGTTTTCTATTATTTTATTAATGATATACAAACATGATATTTATTAAATCTTTTATGCCATTATAACTAATAACATCTATACTAACAAGTAACTTTTTTTTAAAGGGAAACGTTTATGTACACGTACGTTGTTCAGAGTTGGAATTAATGTTCATAAAATTACTGTTATCTTTTGGCAATCGTACATTATCATCAAAGAATTCAATTTCCTTGAATTTTAGTTGTAATAAAAAAAAAATGAATACTTTGGAACATGTTATTGATGGCTTGAACGATGTTAAATGCAAAATCAAATTAGCACTTTCTAAACGAGATCCGGTACCTACATACTCATACGTTTAAACATATTCATTCTAAAATTGTATTTGATTGATCAAATTTGTAAATTATATTTTTAACAACTATTATATTTAGATCGATTTAGAACCAAGGCTTGTTGCAGTTAGTAAAACAAAACCTATAGAACATATAATTGGTATTTATCAACAAGGGCAACGACATTTTGGTGAAAACTATATCCAGGAATTGCTTACTAAATCATTCGATGCTGAAGTATTCACCACTATTTAGTATTTAATATCCTAATAATATTTATTGGTAAAACACAATTATTTCAATTTTTTAATTGTAAAAGATATTAGAAAAATGTCCGGATATAAAATGGCATTTTATTGGTCATATTCAAAGAAATAAAGTTTCAAAAGTTTTATCTGTTCCCGGTTTATACATTATTGAAACAATAGATAGTGAAAAATTAGCAAGTGCAGTCAACGATGGATGGAAAAAACTTAATAAAGATAGTAAATTGAAAATAATGATTCAAGTTAACACTAGCAATGAAGAGGGTTAGTAAACATTTATATTATTAAATATAAATTTAAAACAATATTTCTTTAATTTACTAATTAACAAAACAGTCATTATATAATATAATATTCTTATAAACAAATATGTTTATGCAAAAATTATTTTATAGTAATATTTTTAATGTACAATTTGTATTCAATGTTATTTGATTATTTTTTTAAAAATTCAATTCAACAACTGTTCTTATATTACTTATAAATTATAATTTTTAAAATTTAAATTCTTATTTTTAAACAACGGTAAAAACGCAATGTATTCTCGCTATAATTTAAAACAGACTAATATCATAATTATATTCTTAGGTATATTAGGCATAAACTGTATGTGTAATTTGTAATTATTGTTTGGTTTTTTTTATAGAAAAAAATGGTATAGCAACCGATAAAGCTGTCGATTTATATAAATATGTCATTGACAATTGTCAGAATTTAGAACTGATTGGTCTAATGACTATTGGCCAGTATGGTTTTGATTATTCTAAGGAGCCAAATCCAGATTTTTTGGTATTGTTGTTTGTTTTCATAACATTAATATTTGTAACTGTTTGAGTGAGAACTTGTTATTTTTTCAGGCTTTAATTGATTGCAAAAAGAATGTTTGTAATAAATTAGAATTAAATTCGTCTAAAGTCGAAATGTCTTTTGGAATGTCTGACGATTTTGAACATGCTGTGAGTATCAGTTTGTACGAAAAACAGTACCTACCTAGTTATTTGTAATCTTTAAACTGTAGCATATTTCAATTTAAAACAACTTATATAATATTATCATGATTATGTATAGTAAAATCAATGATATTATATTAATTTTCAAATTGATTACAGATTGAACTAGGAAGTACAAATGTCAGAGTAGGAAGTCGTATCTTTGGTTATCGTCCAAGAAAAGAAAAGCAATGATTTATTAGTAATTATGTATCATATTTTAGTTACCTGAAAGAAAAATCTTTATTAATTGATATAAACAAACTAATATTTCAATTAAACTATATAATATTTTAAATGGTTAATATTATTTGTTGTGTTTATGCGCACAAAGTATGGTGGAGTTATGCAAATAAAATATAATGTGGTTCTATGCTTGGATTAAACTCAAGTATAATTATCAATATTCATAAACAATATTGTATGCATTTGTGTTATTCTAGTAATGCTACATTACTATTACAATATCTTCAAATTTATGCATCGCCACCTAGATAAATAGTAAGTAATAGATAAGTACACAGGTACTTAGTTCGATAAATATGTTTTCAAAGGTTAATAATAAAATAAGGATTTATTATTTAAAAATCGGTTTTTGTTTTTTTATTAAAAATTGTCTATTTATGAATAGCCATATCCTAATAATTCAGTATTAGTTTTTTACACAACTAGTTGATTTAATTTATTAATATTAAACATTTTGGTTAGTATTTATGTCCGATGATGTAAGCTTATCTTACTAATAAAAATCATAATTTTCATTTTGAGTAGAAACTTAGTAAAATATTTATTTATTCGTTAAATAACTGAAAAACTAAACTAGTAGGTATTATAAAAAAACTACTAAGAATATACAATACTCCAAATGTCAAACAGTAAATATTTATTAAACAAATAAACATAACGCAAAATAGCAAATAAATACAAATTTTATTTGATCGTAAAAGTAAAAAATGTTCAGCTTTTGGTGACAAGATTGCATATTATAACAATGATATAATGGGTAACAAGAAAGAATGACAATATAATAAGTAAAATAAATACATATTTTTTATTATAATAGATATACTAGGTTTAAATAGGTTAAAATTTATTTAAAATACTTTTGATATAATTATGTATATTAAATTAATATCCATTAAAGACGAGGGTGAAATAAAAATGTACGGGTCTTATTTAAATCTATGTTAAACAATCCCCAATAGATTGAACAATTTCAATAAATATTTAATTTCTCTTCAGATAAATTCAAGTTATGTTGTAATAGTATAATAAATTAATATACTTAAAACATTGTAATTTATGATTCATATAAAAACAAATTTATTCCAACCAACAGGTAAGAAATTTAATCCTCTTAGGCAATATGATAAGATGTACATGTACAATAATAAAATTGTAGGTACAAAATAGGATTATCATTACTTACTATTAACATCATTTTAAGTGAGGATTATATTATATAGTTTTATATAATAATAATGTTCCAAATGATGAAAAAACAAAATGCGATAGTACTAGTTTTCAATTTTATTAAATGGAAAAAAAAATAGAACTACTCGAGTTAACATGACATATGCATTGACTAGATATCAAAAACCACACAACATAATGGCAATAAAATATTTATAATTTTAAGAACTGATTTTATATAAAATATTGCTTAATACAAATTGTCGGTAACACACTCAGTGATTATATAAAACCAGTTTGTAAATAGTGTATGTATTAAAAAATAAAATAACAGGTACATATTTAAATTTATAAATACAGAATGAGCACCTATTATACTGCAATTTTGTTAAATTAAAAGTTTAGATAACTTAAAAAATCTAAGTAATACATTTCAATAGGAATATAATATTAAAAATTGGGCGCATATAGAAATAAAATAATGTTATAAAGAGATAATATTAAAATATTTATATTATATATTTGCATTTTTTCAAAACCTCAATTATTTGGCTAAATTTATAAGTAGGTACATTTCAATTGACTAGAATTATTTAAAAAAATATTTAAAGTAACAAAACCAATTGTTTTTCAGTTGATATTATCGAGGAATAATTAATTACATAATTAATGTCATGTGAGATTATGTAGATAGGCAAATAATAATATATATGAAGCTATTTTAACAATTCTGAAAATATTCAAAAAACATTTATATAATTCACAATAATCATACAGGAATATTAAATATATATAAAAAGGAAATGTGTTTAAGTAAAATAAATAAATACATAATGAATAATTATTAAATTATGATATTGTAGCAGTGTAATTAATTATAAAATATATAGATAGATAGGTACTGCAAATATGATTAATTATCATAAAATGATGTAATTTTTTAAAAGCACCAATGATATATGTTTTGAATGTATTATAATATTATACAAGATTCCAATGATCGGTTATAAGTAATTAATAATAGTTTTGTCCTCGGGAAAAATAAATGCGATTGTTATAATTATTATATTGAGCACGTTCATCAATTCATTATAGTGGCGACGCGACATAAAATGGTAATTATAATCAAATCCCGGGAACTGCACAACAATATTGAATTTAAGTGTTTTTTTTTTTTACAAAAAGAGTCTAAGATTTAGATTAGAAGTTACTTATGATTTGAAGAAAATACATTTGTCGCTGCCACTGATTAATGAATACTGATTCGTTATAATACAATTTTAAAATTAATATTAATAAATAAATTGTTTTAAAAAATACATAACTTAGATTGATCACCAATGTGAATACATATACACTAAGATTTTGTCACGTGATATGCTTGGTTCAATATACATAACAATATTACTTTTTTAGGTATAAGTAAAATAATAGAATTAAAAAAAGTGAAGAAAATAAAACGTGATAATAGATAATTATAGATCAAAGAAAGATTTGTATGGCAGTCTCAAGAGTTGAATGAAAGCACGCAATTAAGATGATGTTAATAAAATATTATACAATGCAAAGAAGTAAAACAAATAAATAAATGCGTGATCGATTGGGTAATTTTTAAATATTTAAGAAAAAAATAGTTTTAATGTAACTGTTCTGGAAAAATGTTACGACTTTTCATGTACCCAATAAGCTGGGCCGGTATTTCGGCCAGCACTTCACGGGCTAGGTACGATTTGGCATTCAATGGGTTTTCGATTTTTTGAAAGTTTATAAACGGCACAAACTGCACTATATCTCTGGCTGCCCGGATTCCATTCACTTCAAGCATTACTGTATCGCCATCCAATTCTTCCATCGATTGAAAATCAGCATTTCCCACGCCTACGATGATAATGGACAGAGGCAGCGTGGACGCTTTGATTATAGCCTATAGAATATAATCTCATTTATCAATCTAATTTTCTAACTGTAACATCAAAAGTAGGTAAACACATTTTTTGGTGAAAGTGGAAACGACCCGTACACATTGAAAATGGATTTCAACCTGTTGGCTATATTGATTTTAACACATAAACAATACATATTTCATAATATAATTAAATTAACATAGGCATTAGGCACACAAAATATCTATATTTTTTATTTATTAAATTCATCATTGAGTATAATACACATCACAATGTTAACAAATTATAATTTATGATAGTGTGCGTCAATAATACTTGGTGTGTATAAATTTATAATAAATTAATATTTTCAACAGTTAATTACCCAAATGGGTACATATATAATCTAAAACTAACAAGCACCTATGGTTAATCACCATAATTTTGATTTATCTTACAATGAGATTATGGTACATAATATTTTAAGCCACATCAAATATACTTAAAAAAATGTTGTCTTATTGTACTGCGTAGATATCCATTAACGTGGATTTTAGTTGTAATATTATACCTAATAATATACGTTGCTAACACATTAAAATAAAACAAACTGTTTACCGCTAAGTTCATAAAATAGAGCAATACATTTGTGAATCATCTAAAACTATATTGTGACGTTATTGGCCATCACTACTGTTATTAAAATAGAATTTAGAACAATTATCTAAGAATAAAAAGTTAGGGGATTCAACTTTATTAAGATCAGATTTAATTAAATAGTTTTTATTATAACATTTGTACTTAAAAAAGAATTTTTTCTATGATCTGAATAATACCTATTCATTGTAACATAGTATACACGTTAAAATGGTTTTATAATCAAAAATCAACAATATTTTGTTCAAATAAAAGCAGGTACATATTTACATGAACGCAGTTGGCATTTGTATAATAGTTATTTTATATAAGCAAGTGCAGATTATTTCTTGTTAGGTGGCTAAAAATTATTGGTTAATGAACAAAAAAAAGTTCATTAATTCAACCAATTTACATCAAATTTACAGAAACAGTATTATGAGGCATACCCAATACACTGAATGCACTCCTGATCAAAATGTAGATTGTCATGGAATTCAAATTTAAACATTCATGATGTGTACTATTATTTTTGAGACTAAATCTAATTTAAGAACAAAAACATATATGAACAAAAAAAAAAATTGGTCAATATAAATCTTGTACTTTTTTTTTTTTAGAATTTTGCGTTGCATAACAATTTTAATTTTAAGAACACTATCGAAAAATAAATAGCTTTCTTATATTATTGAAATTATTTCAATGATGGCTTATCTGTTAATATTAATTAACCCACACTTAAATCAATTATAATAATTATTTAATAGCTGTAATATTTGTTAATTATTTTATAAAAAGAAAAAAAAAATTAGATTTTAATATATAAAAAAATGTTTTTATATAATTAAAAAAAAAAAAATTGAAATATATATATATTAAACAATAAATAAACAAACAAATATGGCCATAATTACAATGTCTTCTTAAAATAAATGCATATAATTTCAGTAAAGTATTAATTAAAGACTTATTATAAATAAATAAAAATACCCATAAAGACAAAAATAATTTGGTAAAATAAGTGAAAAAGTTCAAGATCACTAAATATAAATGCTATTATATTATAACAAAATAAGTTAATATAAAATAAATATCACATTAAGTTAGGGTGACCATAATGTCCTATAGAAAATGGGGTTCTCTTTTTGAGCATTATATGTCATGTCCCTTTGTTCCAACAAAAGTTAATGAGATACTTTTGTCTATTATTTAGAAGATTTTCCTGATTTAATCCTGTTATCCCCATAATATTATGTGGGTAAAAGAAATTTACATTTCATATCCACGTTGTACACAGAAGATCAAAATTATAAACAAATAACAATTACTGTGGAACGAGCACTGGTATTCAAATATAAAAATACATTCAAAAATAATTGGAGGTCTTTATTTATTTAAGAGTTCAGCCAATTTTTTTTTTTTTTTTTTTTTTTTTTTTTTTTTAAATGGCCACCCTACCCTAAGTTTTTAAATATTGGACAAATTAATAAACTTGATATAATAGTTAAATTATTTTTGTTGGTTCTTTGGAATAACATTTTTGGATTTCATGTAGCCTACAAATTGAGTAGGTATTTCAGCAAGCACTTCTCGAGCTAGATTTGCCTTTGCTACAGCTGGATTATCATATGACTGGAAATCTTTAAATGATACAAATTGTGTTATGTCTCTAGTTGCACGTAGACCTCGAACTTCTAACGGGACCGTATCAGCATCCAATTCTTCCATCGCTGCAAAATCTGCATTACCTACCCCCACTATGATAATTGACATAGGCAAAGTGGACGCTTGGATTATTGCCTAAATAATATTTGTCAACAATGAGCTTAACCCCTTCAAATATCATTTATATGATCTCTTATATTTACTATTATTCTAACTTAAGGTTATGACAATAAACTTAAGTGATTTTGAGTACCTGTTTAGTGTGGAACATATCAGTTATAACTCCATCTGTAATGATTAGTAGAATAAAATATTGAGATCCATCTTGGTATGCTTGAGCAAACTTTGCAACATGGTTAATTACAGGACTGAAGTTAGTGGGACCAAATAACTCAACGCTTCTAATGCAATGGTGATATGCATTCACTACACCTAAAAATTAACATAATCTTAATTTTTTTAAACCATAAATAAATATTGACAATATTATGTAGTAATATTAGGCATATGTTTTAATAATATTTTGTGTTTTTCAAAGTATTAATAAAATATTTATTAACATATAATAGAGTGAACAGATTCATAAACAGTGTTTAACCAGAGTGGACTACTATCTATATATAATAATTCACATTATTAGACTAATATAATATTATAAAAACAATTAGTATTTTTCAATAATAGTAATTAAAAAATATATTTAATTGTGTTATTTACCTTCTATTCCAGCACAATATGGATCATTGGCTTGTAAATTTAAGAAAAATTCATGAGAGACTTGGCCTTGTGGTGGGATGCGTGCACCAAAACCCAAAGCCGGAAACATTTTATCGCTGTCATAGTCTTGAATAATATCTCCCACAGCTGCTAATGCCTGTTCATACTGATTGGGTCGATTACTGAGGTAATGCAGCGAATTGTAATCTTTAGGATCTCCATTAGACGCTGTTAAAAAGATTAAAAGAATTAGATAGAATTAGAATAAATATTTATGAATAAATTTCTCACCTGTGAAATCTATGGCAAATGTACAATTAATTTGTGTACCGTTCATTATGTAATCCAGAAAAGTAAATGTTTTTTTAAGCTCAAAACGACTCAGATGTACAGTTCCGCAAATTCTCTGAAATAAAAATATGGTAATTAAACAAGGACACTTAATTTTTAAATTTATTTATTTCAACCTTCGGGGTTCTTAACATCTATTTTAAATGGACTTTCCACACGTATTTGTAAAACTTAATTTTAGAATATTGTTTTGGTTAGATTTTTATGTAAGGAAATATAATAGAAAACACAAATTATGATTTTTAAATAGTTATATGAACCATATCTTGTTTAGTAGAAGATATATAGATATATCATGTATATTATCTTATCTGGATATTAATTTAATAATAAATAATATGAAACATTGGCATGATTATGACCTTCAGGAATATAATCCATTTCAATAAGTGGCAGTTAAATTATTTTTTTTTCTGTTGTTATCCTGATATAATAATTAGGGCTAGGGATATGACCTTAAAATGATCAATATATATTTGCCTTAGAGCAGTAAAAAATTGAAAAATTTGCTAACATAAAATGTATTAAAAAAAAAATTAAGATTCATAAATAATAATAAAAAGTTTTATACAGTGGTCTTATAGATAATTATTATTAATCTAGATAACTGACTAATTTTGTGGAATATATTAATCACATTTGGGTTACATTTTCTTTGGTGAAGTATAAAGTACGGTGGATTTATAGTATACTTATTTATTAAATTGTATATAATCTTTAATTTATTTATATACCAATAATACTTACAGATGATTTTGCTTTGACACATTTATGCTCATTTTCTGGTCCGGGGCCTTTTTTCAACTGATTCATTGTAGTATGAAATTCCCCTACAATATTATGTTTTTTTTAATACAAATATTTAGTCATATGCAAAGTATAACTAATTAAAAAAAAAAAAAAAAAAAAAATGTTTATTTAATATTTATTTAGTGCTATACAAAAATAATAATTTACTGTAAAATTTAAAATAACGTTATAATAGTTATACGGTAAAAGATTAGATTAAATTGCATTAGTAAAATATCTACTAAATACAACTATTTTGTGTATTTATAAATAATTATTTTTGTTTAGTAACTTAATCCCAATTACTTAATATAATTTTTTCCTCTGATATTTTTACTAAGTTATATAATCAAAAAACTTAAATACTTCATACATTTAACATTTCGGCAAAAATTGTTGTCTGTTATAAAAATCTAAATATTATGTATTTACCAATTAATAAATGATTTCCATTGGCTTTGTAGTGGTAGCATATTACTTTAATGTTTCTATCAAAATCTGTACCACACAATGAACGAACAGGTAAGATTATAGATTTCCAAGTAGGATTATTTGTCCAATTAACAACTTCAGTTCTATATACTAATTGATACTGTCCATCCTCACCAACTTTATAAAATTCTAAAAATGGATATGATTTCGAAAACCAAGAAAAAATCCTTAACAGAAAAAAAAAAAAAAAATGTATAAACTGAAAATAAATCCTTGAATACACAGTTGAATGATATTAATTAAATATGCCTACTTTGCTGTCCAGTCACTTCGCTCTAAATTTCTTCCATTAAAATTTAAAGTAACTTCATCATGACATGCGGGGAGTTCTTCAGCTTTAACAATAACTTGACCCTTGTTATTAGTCTTAGCTCCTTTCAGAGGTAATATAACAGTTACTGAAGATACAATCTAAAAAATAAAAAATAATAAAAACTGTAATAGATGATTAAACAAATCAATATATTACATGTCCAAGAGTAGTTTCACAGGATCCCAAAAAATCTTGATGTCTCAAGTCATTCAATCTTGAATCAACATCATATACTTCAAATTTAATCAACTGCTGAACTTCAAACCGATATAAAACATGAACCTGAAAGTATTTATTGATAAAATAATTATTATTATGATTTTTAAATAAATAAATAAATAATTATTACTTTTGTTACAAAATCAGGATTTAAAGAATTATTAATACATTCTGTACGACAAATTTCATTCCACTTAGACACTTCAGGAGTTTTCATATAAACAACACATATGGGATCAGATTTAGAAAACACATCACAATCCAATAAGTTTCTAAATAGCAAAATAAAAAAAATTATCATAACATAATATAAATCATACATTTTAGTAATTTTAAATGGTTTATGATTAATTTTTGATAAATATTTTGGCATGCAATTTTACATACTTATCATAATAATAATTATAGCTTTCAGTAAATATTATCTATAATAATCAATAGAATAACTTCCCAACTGAAAGTTAAATATCATGTGTAGTGCAGTTTGTTTGTGTTTGTTAGCGCTAACTGTTTACCGACATAATTTTGCTGGTATGAGGCAAAACAACTACTGGATTGCGTTAATAAACAATTTACAAGATATTATAGGAATGACCGTTGGTATTCAAGGGATTTACTTTCACAATACAAAATCAAATAGGCTTAATAATAATTCTGAAGCTATTCTACCTTATTTGAATTGAATCAATTTGGTTTTATAATATTGAGGACACAAAATAAAAAGTTGCAACTGTGCGAGAATTTAGCTTTAGTGGTGTATACATTTATTACTATGGTAGATTAATAGTTTTGTTTAGGTACATACTTAGGTATCAGAGTAATGATAAAATATACTTTAATATTGTATATAACAGTGTAGTCAATTTTAGTACCAATGTAATAATAAAATAAATAATAAAAAATAAAACAAGGGAAATTTTTACAAAATAATTACCACTTGTTAAATTCTATCAATTGATTTGTGATTTATCTGACTTGATAATACATGTTTTTTTTTTTTTTAAATATCATTATTTGTAAAGAAGCACACATTTCCGCCTAAATAGAAATCAATTCAAAATCGGCCTAGTTACAGTTAAGTATTATGTTTTCATTTTTGGAATCGTTAAATTGTACTCATTTTTATTAAGTCACAGGTTCCAAAAACTATTTTTTCTCAACAGTATCATATATTATTTGGTGTTTTTATGAAATATCAGTATATTGCTATAAAATTTGAAAGCGTACAAATAAGAAATACTAGTTTTTGTTATTCAGAACTTGAATTTTAATAGTACAATTATGTTATGTGTATGCACTAAAGAAATATCAATAATGTACACCGGTGAAAATATACTAGAAAAAACCCACACACAAATAAAAGTGTACAAATAATATGGAAGTACACGTCAGTATTGGAAGTCCGGTGTACAAAAGTGATACTTGCTGTTTACCCGCCTTAATGCAACACAGACGCAGAGTGAAATTTTCCTCACCTGTTAACACTTAAAACTTGGTCGAATAAGTACATTTTTGAATTTAAATTTGATAGAGAGTTCAAATCATTAATTTGCTTTTAAAAATATTTTAACGCAACCCTAAATTAGTTGTTGCATTGTAATTGTTATAATAGATATATAGATTACATTGCTGTTGAAGGCTAAACAAATAATAACACTAAATACAATATGTTAGATAGAAATAAACAACCTAATTTCTTTATGTGTCATCTTCTAGAAAATCTAGTAACTAAGCATACTTAATTAAATTATATTTAATACAATTATTAATTTAACTACATTGAATCAAGTAAAGCATGAATGTCTGTTAATCCGATTTCGCTATCAAAACATTTTAATTACGTATGATTCATAATAATTGTTTGAATTGTACAAAATGCAATATTAACTATGAATACTGAGCATTCAGCATACAAAATATTAAAAGATAAGTTGTAACGCTTAAATTATCTTAGTATAGTAATGTGCACCAACAAATTTTTTTTTTATATCATTTGTTTTAAAATACCTACTGGGTTTTAATTTGTAATACGCCTCGACTCTCATTATCTTATTTGATTTTCTACTATAAATGATGAATCATAGATTTGGCCGTGACTTAAGGCAACCTTGTCTTATCTCAAACTTTCTAACTGTTAAAGATACGTTTAATTAACTGAAAAGATTTACTCTTATTGACGGACAGAATGGGTCGAATAAGAAACTTAAAAAGATGCTACACGTCTGTAAAATTGTTAGTAAAAACTGTTTTGCGCGGGTAAGAACCACTCGGTCTATAGTCCTGATAGCGATACCAAATTTTTACAAAATAACAAAGATAATATTTCCTGTGCGTAGAGTTTTTATTTATTTGATATCATTAATAAAATAAAAGTTATAGTTTTTTTTTAAATATAATATTTTTACGTTTTCCATACTTGAATAACTTGATATATTGGTCTTGGGGAAAATAATAATAATGTTATGACACAGTCAAAGTTCTTGTATTTTATCGGTAAAAATTAGGTTACTCAGGTATAACAGTAGGCTTCTCGGTTTTTCCACGCGCGAAACAATTTTAATGTTAACATTTTAAATTTCTCAAATACATTTGGCTGTAATGTGCTACTGCAAACAACGCCAGCTTTGGAGCGTCGGTTACGTTCTCGTTTTGGTGTAGCGCGTAGGGTTACCACACGTCACCGGTTTATAACTTTGGTCCCGGTCGTCCCATTAGACCCTCTGAAAGTCCCGGTTAAGTGTAAATAAAATACGTATTATAGATTATAAATTATGTTTATAAGCGATTTTCCACATTCGTAAATAGGACTGGTTGCAGTTTATCTTTACTGATAATAATATTTATTACACTGCATTATTACAACTGATGTATTGAAAAAAAAATAATAATAAACAATACAATTTTGATGTGCCAATATTTATATGCCATTTCCTGATCATAACGCAAATGTTGAAAGGATATTTTCAATGATAGTAGTCCCGTGGACCAAAGAACGCAATCGTCTTCTACAAAAACTGTAGAAAGTATCATTCAATGCAAATTTAATTTCAAAATGACTCGTTCGGAATATCATATATAATGTCATGGGAAAACCAAAGATACTGAAACGGGTCATAAAGTCAGAAAAATATAATATTTCAATTAATTAATCAAATTAATCGTTTATTGAATTTATGTAGTTGATGTGTGTATGTTAAAATTTAAAAGATATATATGGTAAAATAAGTACATATGTTATCGTATAAACTCTGTAAAGTCAATATTACTATCATTGTATTAATATATATATATATATATATATATATATATATTCTATAATTTAAAATAATAAATAATTTACAAAAAAAAAAAAAAATAATTTGGTAAATATCCCGGTCAGAACTTGAACTTTTATGGCAACGTTTGTATAGCGTCCTCTTAGGCTCCTAATGAGTGATGGGCATAACTGACTATTTTTTACTACTAATTATTAGTAGGTTTTCATCGCATACTACAGACTAATTAATCGACTAACAATGAACACAACCAACTAATATGGAAAAAATCTTTAAAATTAGTCTACTATTCGTTATTCGACTAAATTAGTCATTAGTAGTTAGTCGGGTATAAATTAGTCATTCAATCTGTATTCAATAACTGTATTAGTAGAATATTATTCACTGAGTGGCTTGTTGTCGGCGAGACAGATGTTTAGGGATAGTATAATATATATATAAAAAAAGGTAAGAAACTGCTAATAGGAGGGCCACTGTTGTTAAGTGGGAAGTTGGGAAGGTAGGATATAGAGGGTAATTTTTTATATGTATACAACGATAGATCATTGTTAACGAAAAACGATTCTGAGCGGAGCTCGGTTAATAGTATTGCTTTTTCAACAACATATATATGCCATATCAATATAGTAAAATAAATACATATTGAATACAATGAATTACACAGCATTTTTGAGCAAAACCGAAAAAAAAACCAGAAAGTTTAAGAAGAAAACAATATTTTTTTTTATTTTCGATTTGGTTTATATGTTGCAATTCAGTTCAAAATATTCGTAGTGACTTGAAATTTTAACAGAAAACTTATATTTACTTTTGCTAGACGTAATCATAATTTTTTTTTTTTTTTTTTAATATTTGATCAATTTATAGACATTTTATTTTAATTTTGCAAGTCTTTTGCATAGTTTTTATTTGGTGGGTACTCTGTGGATAGAATTGTTAGACTAAACAGAAATGTTTGGAAATTTGACAGCAGATTCATTATGAGTGTAATGTTTTTTTTTTTTTTTTTAAATCGTATATACACGGCCCTTCAAAAAATGTATAACTGAACTTCGCTTGGAATCATTTTCGTTAGTAATGGTTTATTGTTGCTTACAGATATAAATTAAATAACTTTTAAAAATTCTCACCTACATCAGTGGGTACAATCTCGTCCCCAATATCAGTTCTTTATTTATTTCATTATTTCGCATAATGAGCGTTTTTTGTTTTGTTTTGTTATTAGTGTTAACAACTCTTTACCATAAATCTTGCTCTGACTCAGATTATTATATTTTCTGATTTTCCTTGTAAACCAGAAAATGTTTAACTATATTTCGCCAGAATCGTTTTTCGTGAGCAATGATTGAAATTGATAAAATGATAAAATTATCCAACCATTATCCATCTACAATAGTGACACGTCCATGGCGTGAACCGTGAAGTATTTATTTTGTAGCATTAAATAATTTAAAATATCAATATAATATGTTGCAGACGGTAAATGTAAAAGCAATTTATATTTTCCTACTTTTGACTTTTTTTAAAATTTAGTTGAATAAATTAGTCAATTAATCGTAAGTCAACTAAAAATTAGTCAGTAGTCGTTAGTTGACTAAATTAGTTACACGACGGTGCTATGATTACGTTGTAATGTAATGGCGCGACCTATCTCAACATAATAATATTTTACTGTCAGGCTTCAATAATAAGTTATAATTTTAAAAATAATATTTAACTCCAAATTTGAATGATATAAATACGACAATTACTTCTTCAACGATAAATTTGATTTACAACGTGTTTATTGCTGTACAATGCCAGGCGGCTACAAGGTTACTTATTATTATATTTGTGTGATAAAATAATATCGTTGATACGTGTTTGAACAAATAAATAGGTCCTTAAACTATCGTTTCGAAACCCAAATGTCAGTTATAATCTGGAAATTAGTAAAGTGAAATAATAATCGTCTGTCTATTTTATTTCGACCATAACAATAATAATATTATCTGCGCGTATATTCGTCATTGACGCATTCGGCGTAATTGCTTTGGTGTAAGCACGCGCGGTACGCTATTAACATCATTGTTTACTTATTTATTAGAAAGGATCTTTAAAGTGTGTTGTGTGTAGTATTTTATAGTATCGTTTAATTATGTCGAAAAGGAAATATTTAAATAGTGCAGAAAAAGAATAAGAAAATATCTGTAAACTACCTAAATTAACTTCATTGTTCCCACTTGAAGAAACCAACAGACAAGAACCTAACCTAACCTAACCTAAACAGACATCATCATATCGAGATACCTCTAAATCTAAAAGCTCAGAAACGGGGTTCACGTTTGACATAAAAAGATGAAATTGGTGTTTCGAGTTTATCATTTCCAGATATTAGGACAGCCAAACACACACCAGAGCCTGGATCTTACAGTTCAAGCAATTCAGATAATTATACAACTGTTACGGACTACGGAATAATATTATTGTGATCGAATAATGTAGAGTAAAAAAAGATATTGTTTTGTTAGTATGTTTATGTTTGAATTTCAAAAGAATAAAGTCATACAAAAAGTACATTTCGATGTTTTCATTGGTATTTTTTTCGGTTCTAAAAGGGCGCCCGGCATAACCAAAGGCGGCTTATTGGAGCCCGCGCACGATTGCCTGGCAGCCAATTGGCTTCATTGACATGAGCACATGCAGTTTCCAGTTAACGCTGTCGGCTAGATTGGCAGTTGGGCAACTGGGTGGGTACCTCCTAGAGTCTAGGACCTAGACATCATAGTCCATTGTCTTGTACCGATATAGTTTTTCTTACAAGAAAACACGCGACGCCGGCCACGAATGTTAAATGAGATAGAAACCTTTCTGGATAACGTTCGTGGGGGAGGTTTCGGTGCGGCAGGCAAGGTGTGTTCGCGCAGTTAGGGCGAAACAAGATGTATGGGCGAATGATGCACGTGGCTGCCGTCAGTCTCCGCACATTAGTCGAAGCGGCCGGACGTATTTTGCCTGCCTAACAACTACTGACTGTGACCGTCGGCTGCGGGGCTGGCTGCTCAAATATTTCGGCTGTTGTAGCCAGGCTGCCTAGTGCGTTAGGAGTCTTAATGAATTAGCGCTACACTATAGGTACCTACCTAGTAGCTAATTCATAAACGCCTATAAATTTACATTACTGAAAACATATAAGGTTAAAGTTGATGTTATGCTAAAAACATGTTGATTTATTTAATTTTAGATTCTCGGCATAGCGAGGAATACATTGAGTATTGGTTTTACGTTGTGCGTGTATGAGTAAACGACTTTTCCGCCAGAAATCTTGCTCCAACCGATAGTTTTATTGGTATTTCCCAGTACCAAATTTATTTTAGTTGATGTATTGGGGGAATCAATTTTTGATTCTCTTCGTTGGTTTTTTAATAATGGAGAGGAAACATCGGAAAACAGGAATATTTACGCAATAATGGTTTCTGTTATTTTCGATTTTGTTTTATTGCCGAGAATAATCGCCAGGGGGACATAAGACTTTCACACCGAATACCTATACTATAGTCTATTCACCGAGAGAATAGACGAAACGGCTACGGCCCACCCAGCTGTTCACGAGTGGTGACAAGGTATACAGTGTCACGTTCCATTGTAGTGATTGCGATCTGGGAAATGGATAATTTACTTAAAGAATGTTTGTACAGTGATGATTATACTTGTGCATTTAATGTCGGGACAGGTGACGATACTGATAGTGTGTAATTTGTATTTAATGTGTATATACTTGTGTATGTGTATTTTGTAAATGGTTAATAAAAAAAAAAAAAAAAAAATGTTTTATACTTTAAATAGAATATATTATTATATTATTGTCGTTGATATAATACGTAATAAGTTTTATCTATGGCCATATTATAATAGCCGACGCGCGGACGGTAGTTTATTTGACTCACTAGGTATATCAAATAGATTTATAGTCGCTGGGAGTGTAATTTCCGTCAGTCGTATGCGCGAAGTAGTACTATTCTCTCGGCTATCTGACACCTTCGAATTTCTTTATGGTTTTATGAAGACATGTCATTATTTAATTTTACCAACGATTCAAGTTCAAATTTATGATTAAAGGAAAATCCTCAATCGTCTACTTCATTTACTTCTGAAATTAAAATTAGCTTTTCGCACAAAAATTATAATCTATAAATCCCAATTAAGATCTATTTGGGCCTAAGCAATCAAAATCTGGGGTTGTGCAAAACCATCCCAAATACGTAACTTGCAAGCCTTCCAATCCATCACTCTCCGAATTATCTCTTCTGCACAATGGTACGTTTCCAATTCCACACTTCAAAATGACTTTCAAGTAGAACTAGTAAACCAGTTAGACATAAAGCATTATAAAACATTTCACTCTAACCGTCTAATTGCTGAACTTGCATCTAACTCACTTTCTGTAAATCCCACAAGTCGTCTTAGGAGAAAATGGTGTCGAAATGTTTAACAATCAATTAACTATCATTTAAAAATAATTTGCAAAAAAAAATTTAATCCGCCACTGGATAGCCTCCCCCTCATGTATATCATTGTTGAATGTTCTATTATTTTCTAATTAGCTCATTATGCCTCATAGCATAGATTGTAAATATTCTTTTAAATAAAAAAAAAAAAAATCTATGTTAAAAAAACACTAACAGTAAGAATTTCTTTTGAGCATCTAAATGAACGAGCTCCGCGGTTTTGTGCCCAAATTTCTCCGCCTCTATTCACTCACGAATGGCGGCGGCCAGCATTCGGGCAGGTTGAGAATGCGTGAGAAAGGACGAGTTTTGGTCGCCGCCCAGTAACGCTCTCTCGATGGCCAGACTGTAGGTTATAAATGAATACAATTTTTCATTTAAATCTATCAAATCGTGTGTAACCAAGGAACTTCGCTCAGAATTGGTTTTTGTTTGCTACGGTTTATCGTTGCACACATATAAAATACTCAATTACCCATAATCCTATCTAACCAACATTTTTAAATTTAAATAGACAATAAAGTAACTATATTATAATTTTAGTAACATATGAAATAATATAATATTATATTATTATATTATTATAATAATATAATAATATAATATAATACCCATTTAAAATAATTGTATTTTACTAAATGTATTCGATAGATTGTAGGTATCCCTATCTATGCTTTAATAATAATATTATCTATTGATATTAATTATATCACTGGTACATTCATTGACACCAATTTACCTATGCTACAATAATTGATGAATCATACTGAAAACTGTATACCAAGAACTTTTTGCATAATAAGTCTGACTAATCAGTAAATAAAATGTTTATACCAATTTGTTACTATAGTAGTAATTTGTGTTTTATTTACATAAAGTGGAAATAAAGAGGGGGGCTGGTCAAAAAGTATTCTTTAGGAAATTGGTTTTTTTGATGACTAAAGGACAGTCTTCCCTCTCCACTAAAAACTTTGCTTATGCAGCAAAAAATATGATTAATTCCAACTATTAACCATAGTATAAAATAATGTAGGATATTGCGTTCTATAGGTAAATAAAACAAAGAATACAATTTGGGTGACCAGATGTCCCAAATTATACGGAAAAGTTTTTTAAATGCCAATCTCATTGTCCAGACAAATGTTCTTGGATGACCCACATCTTAAAAATATCTCTTTCCTAAAATAAAAAAATGTGTACTTAATGCCAATGTCAAAAGTGTTTTTCAAATATGAATGATTCGTGGACATACAAAAAGTAGAATCAATATTCAAACTGTGAAAGCTATATGATAGTTGTTAAGCATCTTTTCACAAATAGTTTTCGCTATAATTTATTGTCACATGCATACATAAACTTAATTACCCATAATCCTCTCTAACCAACATTTTTTAAAATTTAAAATGATACGGGTTGGACGCTGAAATAGCTACCTCTATTTTTTTTTTTTAATTTGGCCACTCTATAAGTATATTTTTAATTTTTAGACAAAATTAAACACCTTTTAATACATTTCGTAATAATAATAATTATTATTATAATCATAGTTGAACATACATCAATATTAATTAACAATGATGTAATGCCATATAATATATAATATAATATAATGACTTGGTCTACGAGTCTACTGATCGTAAGGGAGTACCTAATGATTTCCTTATTGTTAATATGCTAATTAATACACGGAAATAAATAACAGAAAAAAAAACAAAATAGAGAAACACACTCGGGTATGTCGTGTGTGACGACACAAATAATAAATGACGAACAAACACGTACGCAAAAATAATTGAATTACCTGCAGGACATTGTCAATTCGATTTCCGACGTGGGCTCGGTGGACGAACCCGGTTTGAACGACATGGCCATACGAGTAGTGTATTTCTGTCTTCCGAGAGTATTATAGTATTTTTGGAACGTACGTAACTACGACTGCTGACTGGGGCTGGAACCACGATTATAATATTATCGCTCGACCGTATAAATTATTGTTGGACTTATCTGAGGGTCGCGCGGGAGATAACGGGAGAGGTTTCCGAGTGTCTTCCGCCCGGATCGGCTAATCGTTTAAAAATACAAAAATTATCATACAATATTTATTATTATACTCTGTTGGAAGTTTAACTGATAAGTGCAAAAAATTTAATAATATTGACGTAGAAAAAAAGTCTGGATGCCCGAAGTGAATTCTTTATTTTAGAAGAGGAGGGAAAAACAGAAAATAACACATACTGATAACAGCAATACGGGTTGGGCATATGATAACGGTCGAGCGATACGAGGAGGTCGTTCATCCAAAGAGAATAAGTTGCGCGCGCGGTACGAATCGGACGGGGCTGACGAACGGGCCGAATGGTGTCCGGAAAATCGTGTTGGATAACGGAAATTTCCCAGCAGAACCCGTCGGAATTATTAGAAATTGACGGAAATCCGCGGGACTCGGTGGCGAATTTATTCCCGAAATACGTTCCCCCGGGCCGCCCGGCCATGACGGTTCCAAGGACACTGTACACACGGACAACGTAGATTGTCCCCGTACCATTTCACCCGATCCTCATCCTGTCACTACTTGTGTTTAAAGGCGGATGTGTCGTGACTTGTGAGCATTTTCCAATTTCGACCAACAGTCGCCGCCGTGATCATTTGCGGACAATAGTGTTCTTTAAACGGATTTGGCCGCCACTGCCGCCACCGCCGCCGCCGCCACTGCCGTATATACTGCTATAATAACAATAATAATAATAATAATAATCGTCTGCCTACGTTTTTACATTTATAAGACACTGTTAAATTTGTTTTTGTTGTTGTTTTCGTACTACTCGCGTATAATTTATGTATTTTTTATATATATATAAATATAATTAAATAAATACATTTTGTATAATATATATATATAAGGTCAATGGTATCCGAACACGGTGTTGTTGCGCTCATACAGCAGATTTAAATGTTGCAAACCGAAAGGATGCCGGATCTAGTGGAAGTAATGAGAATGGGTAAAGACCACCGTCTCAAGCACAGGCAATTGCCCCTTCAAGTCGACGAGAACTTGACCGTAAGTCGAACTTTTTCTCACCACTCCCTCGCCCTCCCTACCACCACTACTTTGGCGCGTTCTTTCTAGGACATCCCTACACATGTCACCTTACCGGACGACCATATGTACGCCTACAATGGCCTCTCCCCCCCCAGTCACTAGCTATCAACAGGGATTATTTCCTTATCGGATGAATTATAGCCGGCCCGTGCACCAAAGTTACCTTTTGAAAATAAATTTCATTTCTGAACCTTTGAAAAATATCATCCGAATACTATACTAGCCGTTAAGTGAATTGACGAATTCATTAATTTTGATTTGCAGTACAGTGAGTACAATTATTTTGATTAAATTGTATTTATTTATTTTTTGCAGTTGGTGATGGATCTTAGTAATGAAGATCTGGTGCAAGAAATAAAACAAATACCGCCGATAAAGGTTCAGTCTATCGACAGTTTTGTAAAAAAATATCGCATGTTAAGCAAACGTGAACTACAAGATGTATTAAAAGTATCCATTAAAGAAATATTAGATATAATGAGTGAAAGTATTGATTGTGTTGGATGTCGTAGGAGGTAAGTGTTATTCCATCATATTAATCCATAACTAAACCTTTTTTGTTTTTTTTTTTTATGAATTTTCATAAATAATTAAAATTGTAAATTATCAATATTTAAAGTTAGGTATAAATTTGATAATTTGATTTGCATTTATAATAATATTGTAATGGCAATTACTGTTATTGTTGTAAATTAAAAAATCACTATTATATAAACCAAGAATTGCCAAAATATTATAAATCCAGATATAAAATATTCATAGGTAGAAATTATATTTTGTTGAATTTTAGTTTATTGGAACTGACTATTTCAGCGTCCAACACATACCTATCTACTTGTCTTGTGCTCCGGTTGATCATATTATTAATAAGTGATAACTAAAATAATTGTTCAAATTATTGCCACCTAATTGCTTTATATGTTTATTAAGCATTGTTATTATTGCACTCACTAAAAAAAATGAAGTACCAAATATGCACATAAACAAATTGACAATTATTATATAATAGTTTGTACAGGAAAATCTCATCACGACTACATTACTATGTGCACTAGTTATCATTTTTAAATATTTAAATAACCTAAACCTCCTATCTATTTTATAACAACCAATTGTTTAATTTTTTCATACATTATACAAAATATTTAAAGATTATGGAATTTTTTTTTTTTTTAAACCGGAGAGTTATTAAAGTTTGAACTACAAAGTGGCATCCACGTATTATATTATTGGGACAAAATATTTATGGATAGTTGGACAGTCCATACTTTGTGTTTTGTGATCGATTCTATCATAGAAAAATTACTCAATCACAAATTACCAAAAACATGTTTATCAAAATGTAAAGAATCTATGTTATAATTATATATAATACTATAGTCAATCAGAGTATTGGACACATAAACAGGTAGATTTGCATTGTACACTGAAATAGCCTCTTCCTAATTTATTATTATTGTAATATCACATATCTAGAATTAATAACTTAAGTTATTGAAGATTAATGATTAACACAAACAATGGATTTAAGGTAAAAGCATATCAATTTACTAATACAAACTGAACTTTAAACAATCTACTATGAGTTTTTAAATATCGTAATATTAATTTTTTCAGTTTACTGTAAAATCGATTTTAAAGGTAGATGTATTAAATTTCTTTCAACTTTTAATGGTGTGCTTAATTAAATATACATAAAAATGTGTAAAATATACTTCAGTACCTACCTACATATTCAGATATTTAGTAGCTATATTAATAATTGCACAGTAAAAATAAACATGTTTATTTTTCAGTGCTGAAAAATTGTTTCTGGAAATGGCCAAACTCGGTCAAAACGCATTATTTCCCTTAGTAATAGTGAACAGCTTCTTTATATCTATAAGATGTGAATTCTACGATCAAGAAAGATGCATGTATAATTTACTTCAAAATACCAATGGGTAATCCATTACAATTTATAAATATATATTTTTTTTTTAAACAGCATTATTTAAAAAAATTATTTAGGAATCGCTTATCGTCAATAGCATCTAGTCGAAGGCAATCAAAAAAAAGTAGAAGATGTGTTTACCATTCCCTTGAATCCCAAAGACTTGTCAGACCAATGGCAAGTGGCTGGCAGGATATATGGAAACATATGACTGAACCATGCAAAGATGAAATAGTACTTATAGAAGCTAGTAGTTTGTTAAGCACTCTAGACAACTATCTTAGAAAACACAGGTAATTTTATTATTTTTGTTATGACTAGAATTTCTGATTTGACAAAGGTTTTGTTTTTACAATAAATTAAATGCTTTTATTTGATTTTTGAGATATTTCTGAACATCCATTCATATATACTAAATGTTTGTATGTCGGTCAATAGATAAATTATATTTTGTGTTAATTAAAATTGTAATTTTGTTATAATTAATGAAAAATATTTGTTTTTTTGGTCATTTTATCATGAAATAGTCTTATTTGAAAACAATTTTTAAAAACTGTAAAATAATTTTTTCAGATTAAATTTAAAACAATATAAGGCATAAGTTGTCTTTCCTTTTGTATGCCATTAAATTAAAGTTAAATAAAGTTATTTTCTTAATTTGAGTTATTTATTACATCTTTTATTGTGTCAGCGCCTACTTTAGTACATTATAATATTGTCAATAACTTATTACTAAAAATGTTCATTAGATTTTGTGGAGACTGCCGTACTAAAGTGATGAAAGCATATGCTCTGCTTATTGAAGAAGAAGATCCGTCCAAAGAAAAGGGTTATGTAGAAGAACTTTACTCTGGTATTAAAAGGTGCGTTGTTGATAAACACGTACATTTGGACACTGATATTAATTATATCGCTGCATTAATTAGTCGTGCTGAACCAGAACTAATGGGAAAGTAAGTACACACTTGTAAACTAATAATACAATTTAAATAAATTAATATATTTATGACTTAATTAACATTAGTCGTAGAGAGCGACATGCTAAAACTATAGAGATTGCTCAAGAAGAGGTTTTGACTTGCCTGGGTATTTGTGTATATGAACGATTACACAGAATACAATTGAGGATAAGAGAAGAACAATATACATGCCAAGTTCTGGCAGCAGCTGCTATTGATGGTCTTGCCAGAAGATTTGAAGTACTTTTTTTTAAATTTATATTTATTTTTTTCCAAGTATATGTATTTCACAATAAAATGTTATTTTATAGACTGCCATTGAAGTTAAACAAGGATTTACGAAATTAGATCAATTTTATAATGAATTTTCTAAAAAAGAAAAAAAAACACAAAAAAGGAAACGGATTAGGAAACAAAAAAGATTACATAAAAAGGAAATTAAACAAGACGATTCGGAATTAAAATCATGTTGTAATGTAAGTTATATATATAGTATGCATACAAGTTAGATGTAAAATACTTATGTAAATGTGTATTTGTATACAGATCGGTTTAGATGAAGATTGTTTATGTGATGTAGATGAAGAAATTGATTTTGTTGATGATATTGATGACGAAGATGATGATTATGATGGTGTACAATCTAATGTATGTTTTGGTGTACATTTTGGAATTTTTATTGATTTTTATACTATAATTTTTTCTAGGAAAGAGAAGATTCTGATGAAACCTGTGATCATATTAGTGTTGACTGTAGATGTAGAAATTACATAATTGAAAGAGTTAAAAAAGTAAGTGGGGTGTATTTTCAAGCATTTTATATTTTAAAATGATTAATTTAAATATTTGTAGCAGCTTAAATTATTGTCTGGTGATCGAAAGAAAAGTGTTTCTACTCCAATTAAACTATGCAGCTGTGTTGAATGTCATTCTAAAGGGACCAGAAAATCAAAAAAGAAAAAATCTAATGGAGAAAAAGAAAAGCGTAATAAAAAGAAGCAGACCAAAAGCAATAAAAAAAATTCAAAAAAAATGAAAAAGTCAATAGTTCAATCACAAAGTCAGCCAATAAACAATATTTCTTACGATTTGAATGTAGACGAGGATGATGATATTGATGATGATATAGGCGACCAACATTCTGTTGATGACCATCAGTCAGAAGGTGGTGATTCTAAGTCTAGTGTAATTAATCACGATCTTTTACCTGGCAGTTGCAGTTCTTGTCCATCACTGTGTGACCATTCACAAGATTATGGATATGCATCGGCAGAAAATAATAACCATAGTAACACTACAAGCTCACCCGACGGCTCGGATGTGGCATGTTCTGAGGGATTTTGTAACCACTTGGGTAATTTAACAGTACTTGTATAATTAGTAATCTTTCTTTAGTATAACTAATCTAACCTAACCTAACCACTTTGTGCAACATTTTTTGTGGATATCATGAAATACTTTTATAACTTTCGAGCCCGGTTTATTATTGACATACTACATATTATCACTAACTAGAATTGTATTTTCAACATCTAAATTATTAATTTTTGTTTTTGTATTAGGAGATACAAATTTGGTTAAGTTAAAATGTTATTCAAACTTGGGAATAGGACTCGTCAAGTCATTACCACTTCATCAGTTATTAATAGAAGAACTGGTAAGTCATCATTTCATTGATTTAAAGTAAGTTGCTTTTATTGCATTTGAATATAATTATGTTTGGTTTTTTCTTAGGAGAAGAACACAATTTTTATGGATGATACTATCATACCATCAGAGGAGGTGGAGATGTACAAAGTCTGCGCAATGATAGTGAACGAGAAACGTCTAAAACTTAGGGAAACTCTCAAGAGTGGTTTCGCTAATTTAAAAGACCCTCAGATATTTTGAGTCATTGTTGGAGTGTCATTCTCACTTCCCTTATTCCAAAACATTTCTAATCAAGCCGTTTTAGTTAATTTTTATTACTTATACTTATATAATATAGAAACTCTTTTTTTTTTTTTTGCATACATAAAAAACATATTTCTTTTAGTTAATATTTATGAATAATTTGTTTGTTCTGACCCGTTTTGATTAGATCAATGCAAATTTATTTAAGAATATTTTTTATATTATAAATTAAAAATTTATTAGTGGATTTTATAGTTTATTTGATAACCATTATAAAAAAGTATATGCCATTATTTGTTCATGGTATTAATGTTTCCTACTTAAAATGAATTAACAGAAAACCAGATTCAACAATTATGTCAGCTCATTGTATAAATATTATAAGAATAATAGAGACTGTATAATTATGTTTTCATATTATAATATTTGGTTAAAATGAAATAATTTTTATACAAATTGTCTTCAAGTTTATGTTATTACAAAAATTTTGACACAATTTTGTAGTTGTTCGATCACAACCTAGAACGTTTTTGGCTTGGAGATAATTCCTAGTGAATAAAATGTAAGTGTACAAAATATTCTTTGATTTCATTATGTCTAAAAACAGGCAATATTTAATTAATTTATTTCAGAAATGAAACATTCATATTAAATATGAACATAATAGTTTTAAAATAAAGTTTGACATTATATATCTTATGAAATTTACATCTCTAGTCTGCACAAATTAAAACTAAAAACGAGATAAATAGTTTGTTTTTACTGTATGGACACAATAAATTAATACCATATTGTTTTATAATTGTTGGTGTTAATTAAACTTTACTAATTACTAAATAAAAATAACAACAATTTGTATTTTATTACAATATGAAGAATTTATAAAATCATATAACTTTTTAAACAATTGGGTACAGTGAATTTTTTTATGTTTTGCTCTAACAAACATCCTAACAGTACATTAGTGTCAACAATTTTACCATTGACTAAGTGTAAAAAGTTGTGTTTATCTTTACTTGTCCAGTATATTCTTAAACGCTTGCTGATGAAATCTCCAGATAATGACAATGAGGCTACTGGAATGTAATCCTGGCGACTAACAGAATACAGTTCCACTTGAGCTCTTAAACTCTCCCAATTTTCTAATGCAAAAACTGGAGTATAAACTATGCGGTAATCTAAACCAATATCTGTATATAACTGTTTGTAAACAGCTAGCATTTCATCAAATTGTTCTTTAGCTCTGCATTCATCCATTGATCCAATAATAAATTCCACAGCGTTAGTTTGTACAGCAGAGAACAGTCCGTTGTTATTGTCTGAGGGTTTGTATAAACGACCAGTAGTTGACAACTTCAGTGGCAGTTTGATTCCGCCAACACTTTGTTTAGTGAGGAAAGCACAGAACGATTGAAGACTCGCACCACCCGTTAAGTGCAAGTTTTTTTCACTCAAAATGAAAGTTTGATCTGGATTATTAGTGTCCACACCACATCCTTCAATGATGACACTTTTAATGATGTCTGAATTACAAAAAGGTACAAAGTTCAATTGTTCTATGATTTCGTTCACATAAGTCATTATTGCTTGTTCACAAATAGATGCTTCATTCTTTAAATACACCATAACAGAATTTATGTAGTCCAAACAGTCTAGTGCAGTGCCGATTTCCTCATGGCTTATACAATCTTTATTATTGAATTGAGTTTTACTATCACAATGAAATAACACTTTACTTTCAGATACAGGACAATCCGGATGTAAGGTATTTGGTACACTAAGACTAGGAATAATCACTGATTTTTCTAAAATAGTAAGATGATCTTTGATCAATTTTAACTGGCTGATGACTTTTAATCGACTTTCTTTAAGCTCGTCATTATGGAATTTAGACGTTTTTAATTGTTGGGTTAATTTTTGTTTTTCAACATTTAAACTGATTAGTTCATCTCTGACATTTTTAAATTCTGACCAATTATTGTATATTTTATCTATATCGATACTCAAACCTCTTAAGGTAATATTTTCTTTTAAAGCGCTTATATTTTTTAAACGATTTTCTAAGTCAATGTAAGGTTCAACATCAACATAGGTATTAGAAGTTTCATTGTAAGGTATGTACAATTTTGATGTACTATAGTTTTTAGTAATCTTCAAAAGGGAATGAATAGAAGAAGACAATTTTTTTATCATTGTTTATCTATATTTAATGAACAAATATCAGCAATTTCTTCAGGTTCTTTATATTCATCTACATTTATTGGTTGTGTAACTATAATTCTTGCCTTTGGTTCAATATAACTGCCAAAACCAGCAGCTCGTTCGGACTCTTCAATACTGTATGGCACAAGTTTTAGTTCCTTGATTCGTTTTTTGTGTAATTTTGTACGGAAATGGTCTTGTAGTACTTGAGCACTCAAAAAGTATCGCCTAATATTAAAATAATTAAATATGTAATATTTATTATAATATATTTGTAATAATAAAGTACTCACGCGCAATGTATACAGTAGTGTTGTCCTTCACCGGGCTTATCAAAATCAAGTGCTTGTTTTAACAAATTGTCAGCATTTTCTTTCCTAAGGTCTTTATCAACCTAAAAAACATATACAATTTTATATTTTGGCATAAATCTAATTTAACACCACACAATTTTTCAACTTTTTGTAATTCAACTTAATGTAATTTTTGTCGCCAAGTACTATATAAAAATTATTAGTTGAGTTATGACACTTTTGAAATTTGCCTATATGGGTATAAATACAGTTAGAAAAGCGTAGGCTATGTTTCGCAAAGCAATACTTTGGTTTACACGGGGGCCATTATCTTTCTTACGGCAGTATTATCAAGTTCTATATTTTTCTGTTTCTGTAAAGACTGCCGCACAACAAAATTCGAAACTGCAAACTGTCCCCTTAACCGCACTCCTGTAACTGCTTTTTGTTATTTTTCATAGACCAACAAATCAAATAGGCAAGAATAGAACTTTTTTTTTTTTTTTATTGGTAATTAAAGAATAGAAGAATATAGAAGTTAATTACGTGTACTAACCAAAACATCAAGATAATAACGCTTCCTAATACACAATCTTCTTGTAAATAAATAAACGGTTCTAATCATAACTCAAAAAACGTTTATTATTAATATCGCATTATCATTTTAATAACGAAAAATACCGGTGGGGGGGGTTTATGATAAATTTTTTTTGTTAACTTAACCCTGTGTGGGCGCTAAATCAGATACGTTCCACAAAATTGTTCGGTAGATTCTCGTCAATCCATTCCTAAACCATATTAATTATTTTTTATATTGGGCTCATCACGAGCTACATGAGTACGTTCTATGGTATTATAGCCGGTCGCAACTAATGTACAAAAGGAAAAGTAAAATAGGTAATTCACTCTACATGTTTAGCGATTGGCATATTTAGTAATAAATATTATTTACCTCGTCGATGTCTCTGGCCCTGTGCTTGGTCTTGTAATTCCGTTTGTAGAAAGTGTCCCCCACGTGATGTTTTTTCTTTTTCTGCGGCCCGGGCATCTGCGAGAAGAAGATATATATATATATTATACTCAATACCTTATTATCATCAGCTGTCGCGGTTGCGATGATCAGTCTAAAAAAGACAACAACAACAACGCAACGCCGAACGCGATTTATGTACGAAAACAACCGCACTCACTTACTTTTTCCGCAGATAGTCGTTGACGTTTACAATGGACACGCACAAACGAAAATGTAATTGAAGTCTAGAAGAACTCGAAAACACTACAACGAGATCAAGAACTACAAAGGTACAATTTTATAACCTTAAATGTTAGGCACGGGTTACAATGTTGGGCACCATAGATAATAAATATATTATACTCTCGGATTGGGGATGTAATGATCGGCCGGTGGAGTAGAGGAATAGGTTTATTATCTACGTTTGATAATGATAACGAAAAATTATATTTCAGTCATGGTTACCAGTGGTTATCGCGGTACTTGTCCGTAAAAAGTTTCAAATATGAAAATATCACCAAAAATTATTTATTGCATTGTTTACGAAATATGTCCTATGGAGTTACTAAAATTCTATTATACAAAAATAAATATTATCCTTTATAGTGTATAGACGTAATGCACATAATTACAGCATAATACTAATTATTTGCTGTCAACAAGATGATCGGAACTGAATACATTCGTTGTTTTAAACAGTACGTGCCTGTTTACATATTATATATTGTGAAATTGTTCGCCAAAACGGCGAAAACCGAATTCGACCATAGGCTCCCGTCGGTAATTGCAGTCATGACTCTTGTGCTAAATTTGTCACTTCCACTTGATCCGTTTTTGAATATTTGCGCAAATCAGTTATCACCTAACCATTTCCTTATCAATCCACGTCACAAGTTATTGTGGGCGGACAGTTCTTGGCCCCTCTGTTCTATCGTAAAAAAACACTGTTCTATTTTTTTATAGATTCTAATTGCCAGATAACAGTGCATTTTGCTTTTTTGCGGAGCGCATCGTTCTCTTTGGCCATAAGTCGCACAAGTTTCCCGTCTCGTTGTACTCGACTGTGATATTGTGTGAACAGTTATTACATTTGACTGATTTATTATATTATCCCCTGTATAAACAAACTTCGAGAATCCAATCTACCTAAACTATATAGATATTTAATTAACATTAATAATGAAATAACATATTTATATACATATATAGATATATCTATATAGCCAATATATTTATCGGATGCAAACTGCCAGTGTCTTCAATTCTGTCAACTGCCACTTCAAATGTTGACTTTTCCAGTTAATTCTATCTTTAAGACTGACCAGTGTACATTGAGTCATATGAACATGATCGACAAACTAATAGGGAACACAGTAAACTCTCATGTTACATAGTATATTATCTTGAGATTTTATATAAATATATATATATATATATAACAACAATAGCAATAACAATTGTTGTTGAAGTAAGTCTGTGTGAACTTTATTTTTATTTTTTGTATTAACAGCATTATTAGTGAAATATTATTATATTATATTTTATATATTACCATATAGTAGTACAACAGTTCCAAGTGAAAATTTTACTACAAAGTTGCAATGCAAAAAGAAGGCAAACCCAGGTTTCTTAAACACCACAGTAACAGTGTTCGAGGAGTAGCATTTAGCCCTCGGGTTTGTACTTTCATGTTGTGATATATTTATTCAATCATAATTTACATTATTTATATATCTAGGACCGATATCTATTTTGTTCTGGCGCTTATGATGGAAAGGTAAATCTTTACTCCGCATTACGTATGGAATTGTTGATGTCATATTCTATTACCACGATGGCTGTTGCAAAAAATGTAAACGCTGTGAGATTCACTTCTGACGGTTCCAGAGTAAATATGATATACATTAATATGGTATAAGTATAATTATGAATTTTTAATCGTCTGTAAATGGATTTTATTAGCACTTCCATTATGGCTGCAGCGCCATCACATATACCAATACATTTGGATGTATATAGTATTTTTATATTTAAACAACATAAGTATTTTTTATTTACATTATTTAAATCAATATCTACATAGTACATAGCTAATGTAAATTCATAATTTTGGTTCATTATTAATAGCTGTGATTCGTTTGTCGAGCTAGATTGCATAAACTACCAAATTTGTATTTTTTTAACAAGTTGAACTTTGATATAGTAAGCTATAATCTTTATACTGTTCCCATAATTGCATTGTGAAATCTGTGTACAATTTATTTTAGCAACATGTTCATTACTATACAATTTAATACAGATATCAATCATATTTAAAAATTCTATTCTATCTTAAATTTATTTCTAAACTTATGTTATAATGTTAGTTGTCACCACTGTCCTTTAAAAATTAATATATTGAATTGTTTAGCATTTCTGTACTTATTTGTTGGATTTTGCTGATAACCAAAAGTTTTACTTATGTTCACTCAATCACCCACTTTCCTAGACTGAAATTTAATCTGAATAAATTGTATGTGTCATGTTAAAGCAATTTCTTATTAACATAGATAATACATAATGGATAGGGCATTTGTTAGTGCATTCTCAAACAAAAAAGAGAGATAGTAATTGTCTGTTGTATACAAATCTCTATAGAAATTCCTATAGAAATACATAGGTATTACATTTTTGCTGAATGAGATAAAAAATATATGAACCAATATGGTGCTTTATATTTGTATTAAATGCTTCTAAATATTACTTTTTATATTCATAATTTTAAGGATTTAGGTATTTTACTGACATTTTTTAGATTATATAATTTAACTTTGAAAATTAAGATCTTTGTGGGCTTGAAGATAGTATAACTGTAGTAGATTTAATAACATAATATCAACAGGTATAACAAGTATCTTATATTCATATTTATCATAATTTATCAGACTAAGATTTTACAAAGATACTTTATATAATATTATGGTGTAAGGGTAATATTTTATTATTTTTATATCACAAAAATATTTCTATTTCTGTTTAAAATTCAAATCCTGCTCTAGTCATGTACGCTGTTTGTGTGTATGTGTAAAAGCACATTAATATTTTTTGGTTCTATTAAGACACATAGTTTTAAAAATGTGATGATGCACTGGTTGAAAATGTTGCACTGACCAGAGGTTTTTAATAACAAGTATTAAGTTTTCAAGTTTTATATATTAACTTTTACTTTAAAAAAATAATATAAACCATGTAAATTACTATTATTACTATTAAATGTAATGTAGGTTTACTATTATGTAAAACAATTGCCTATATTTGTATTTTTAAACTTTCCATTATGGAAAACTTAATCATTTGTTAAAATATATTCCTAGCTCAAACATTTCCCAATTTTATCAAAATTAATTCTATATATTAGAAAACAAAAATTGTTTAAAGTATTACTACTTTTAGGTTTCATTAAAAAAATAAAAATTAAATAAACTTATATACTATGCGCTATTATTTATTTTTAAGCTATTTTTATTACATTTTATTATTAGGTATTTTTAAATAATAATATAATTGTTAATTTAATGTAAATAAAAATATAATTCACACTATTATGTATTATAGATTTTGGCATGTACAACATCTCGGAGACTTTCAGTCGTTGATGTTGAACGAGGGGAACAACTGTTAGCTTATGATAACTGTGCAGCAAGTGGAAGAGATAGAACAGGCCTAGCTACTGATCCTACATCACCTAACATTGCTGTTTCTGTAGCAGTAAATGGCAAAGGTCTTACATTATTAGACCTTCGAATGCCTTTACCCTTAGATTATGTATACGATGTAAGTAACTAAAGAGAGAATATGATCCTTTTGTGTGAATCCAATTTTTTTATTAAATATGAATTTTTTTTTTTTTTTTCAAGTTACATTCTAGCACTATTCGTGATATAGCTTTTCTAGAATCTTCATGGCCCTGGGCAACTAGTAATGGACTTATCAGTACTTTAATCACAGCAGGATCAGATGGTTGCTGTAAAGTGTGTACAATGGATGGCAGAATATTACATACGTTTTATTCAGGTCATCATTTGAATACTGTTTGTTCGACACCAGAACCTTTTCACAGTTTTTTGTCAGACGGTTTTTATAGTAAGTGTTAAATAATATATTCAAATAATATATTTTTGTATAATCATGATATCAAAGAAAACAAATTATTGTTGATATAAATAAAATGATTGAGTGAAAGGAAAAGACTGATATAAATATTTATTTGATATGCAACAATAATTCATTGCTAATGAAAAACATTTCTAAGTAAAGTTTGGTATTATGTTTTGAAATATTGTAATTTCTTCCAGAATCTAAAATGTTTATTTATATAGACAAATTAACATTATTTTAATAGATATTCGTACACTCCATTAATTGAATAATTAATATTCTTACTAATCATTTAATCGAATCAAACTTTTTACTATTAAATATTTAAGTTATTCTTAATATATAATATATTATTATAGATAAAACATTTCATTTATATTCAATTTACATATATTTTTTAGGTCTTATTATGAGTGGAGGTGATAAAATTACATCGTATGTACCTAATTTGGGTATTCAAGAAAGTTTCTGTGAAAACCGTGATAAACCAATTTGGAAAATGAGATATACATCAAATGGTAGTTTTCTGTACACTGTATGTGAAGGCGGTGTTGTTAGAAAATATCGAAGATATCCAGATAGACATGAATACCTTGGAGCAGTGTATACACATAAAGGAGATATTCAAGATTTGGATATATCTCCATATGATGAATGTATCCTTTTAATGCACAATATTTTACAAAAACTATTGATACTTGCAATATGTTACATAGAATTTGTATACACAAATCAAGTCATATTAAATATTTTAAAAATAGGAAAACATATAGTGAAATAGCTACTAGCTTTTGGTTTTCAAATGACATCATATGTTTTTAACAACAGATATTAATACAACTAATTTTAACATTGCAATTTGTATTTATCGCAAAATTTGGTTTATTTTGAAAGTAACTATATTTTTGAAAAGCTTTTAATTTTAACCTAACTTATTTTAATAATATTTAGGTATTTTTTATCTATATGATAATATATGGTATCCACTTTTCACAGTTGACCGAAATTGTCATTATATTAATAACCTATTTATATTTTCGTAAAATAATATGCTTTATCTATGGTGTTGTAGCTTGTAATCTTGAGATGATGTTTACTAATTGACTACTCAAGTAGGCTTCTGTAAAGCACATACTAGTGTGTACTAAATCATGTATTTGGTATGACTATATTTCGCAAATAAATCATCATAATTTAAATCTGTTTTATTAATTTACGAGTACACTGTTGAAAATATTTGATGCCATTTGAAAAACAAGTGGGTAGTGGTTTCACTCCTAAACATGAGAGTGAAATAAATCACATGTCTGATAAAAAAAAAAAATGTTGCATAGGTGAATTACGTCACTAGTATTTTTGTCAGATAGGTGAATTGCGTTCTTGTGATTCGGCTTATTAACGTTAACCCAGAAGACACCACGAGAATATTGGCCGTATAGTCTTTCAAAAGTTTGTTTTTTTTATTACATTTTTGTTAAAATATAGGTAATATAATGTTTGTCATATTTTTTTTCAATAAAACCTTAGAAAAGCTTTGCATATCAAATTTGTCATACATAATATGATTAATAATGTTAGTGTTTAATCAACGTTGATTATAATTGACGGAAAATAAGCAGCAAAAGTGAGTTTTCGTGCAATATTTCACAGTACACAGACTAAATAATAATAAATGAAAAACATATGTGAAGTTCTTTGAACATATTTACCATAAATGTTGCATAATAGTTTTCTCAGTCGATTGTTTAAAATTTTTACCTATCGAATATAATAGTTAAAACATAATTTTTTATATATTTATGTATATTTGTAATTAATTTCAAATAGGAAAATGACAAATATATTATATTTTGACAATAATGAAATAAACAAAAAAATATCTTTTGGAAGACAATACGGCCAACCTCCTCGATATATCTTCTGGGTAACATAAGACCGAAATACAACTAGGACCAGAAAAATAAGTGCAATCTTAGAGATACTTGTTTCTTAAAATGTCTAACAAAAAACTCCAGAAAACGTTAATATTTTCCAAAAAAATTAGTGTATTCAATTAAAATATTTATTATCGTATTAATAAAAAATAAATCATATTAAAAATATTATAGTTAAATGTTAAGTATAATATGGGTAGTAGATACATATATTTTATGGCCTTGACCTGGTTGACTGTATATTATACATTTCTTGGATAGTTTGATATCTGGAATTACATAACCTACACATAGTTTATATTAGTTTTAAATATACCTGCCAAAAGTAAATTTAATATAGTTTGTCCTTAATTTTACTAATTATCAGATCTAGTTACAGCATCAAAAGATCGGACAGTAGGAATATTGCGTTTAGGATCACCTAGTCACGGCTGGACAGACTACGGTGAATTAACTTGATAATTTGAGCAATATTTGGATGACATACAAAACAAATATATTTATTATAACCATGTTATAAGGGAATATTTCAAAAGAAAGCACCAAATAAAGTGTGATATATTATGTATTGAATTAAAACAAAATTATATTATAATATTATGGGTAAATTTTATGAAAGAAAAAACTTAGTTATAGTTAGATACTAAACTATTTAGTTAATTTTTTTAACAAAATATATCTATATGTTAATAATTACAATAGCAATTCAGAAGATATTTTCTTTATATAAGTTTTGAAGAATATATATATTTTATACTATAATATTATCAAAAGCATTTGAATCTAATTTAATCAATTGAAAATATTTGATTTATCGTTGTAACTAAATAATTGAATTTTCAATAATTATTACCTTTTCCAATATATACAATTATATCCATAATTATTAATATATATTATATATAATATAATATATATTAATATTTATAACTAATATAAATTCATATGTATAATAACTAGGGCTTTGAATTTAATGCACTAAAAGATTATTAGGTATGCATGCAATTATACACTAAAAACTTACGAAATATCCATTAAAATATATAAAAATGTGCAAAATAAAAAATCCAAAAACTTAATAAGTGCAATTTGAAATAGGTAATTTTTAGTTACGGAAAAAAAAATTGGAAGGGTTACAGGTGAATTTAATTAATTCATTATTTTATTTTATAGGTATCTGTACTAAACAATAATAAATTATTGCTTAAGAAAAACAATTCTGATCGAAGTTCAGTTAAAAATATATTTTGATAGATGAAAATTGTATTAGTGTGCAATTAAAAATTAAGATTATCCTTGCTTTATAATTTTGAGGGTTGACAATTTTGACAATAAGTTTTGTCCACATAAATCAGAAAATAACCGGTAGGTAAGCAAAATAGATTTTATCCAAATTTGAATGATTATAAAACAAAATTATTGCATTACGGTTGACTTATTCTTTTTTCCATTAATTGCAACTTATCTTGCACATTGTGTCAAATTGTCTATTGTAAATTTTCTCCATTCACCATATCCCCCCTTCAAACAAAATTGTTCGGGGCCTATTAACTTTTTTAATTTAAAAATGAAATGTAGGAAAATGAATGCATTTAGAAATGAGTGAAAAAAATTCCTTTCGGTTGTGATTGAAAAACAATGATGTATCACTAAGTTGTCTTCCTTATTTTAAAAAATCATTAGTTAAATATACCAAATAAATCATCCTTATTAATGAAAAATAAAGAAAAAAAGGGAGGGTCAGTTACGTTCTAAAATGGCTGTAAATACATTTTCAAAACCAATAAAAATTTTTTGGGGGTTAGTACATTACCCTGAAATTATCTATCTACAAATATATTATTATATTATTGTACGTTTTACGATATTTCTGCATAGATATGTACAAAATAACCACCCAACCCTCCCCACGAGAAAAAAAAAAATCTTGCGTGCGCTAGTATAGTCTGTTCAAAAGATCGGAACACGGCGGCGACAGGTTTTCGTCGACGGTGCGCAGACCACCTGTTGATTCAACTTTCGTGTTCTCTCGGGACGTTCCGGTCGCCCGTACCTTCGACGTGCTAGGTAAATGGGCGCGTCGAGCGTCCCTATACAAAATATAAATGCGGGTCGTGTATTTTTCTGCGAAAATTGGCAGAATTGTATTAGACATGTCGTAACGGAGGAAAATAAAATGACCGAAGTCGACAAGAATTATGGACGAAATAATAAACAATTTAGTACCCTGTGTCCTCTCCAGAACAGGCGAATCGAAGGCGATTCTGATGATTACTCTTAATTTATTACAACATTTTTTTTATTAAATAATTTGTAATTATACTATTGACGATCAATTTAAAATTGTTGAGATTCGTATAAATAATTTATGGTAAATTGTTTAATTTTTATTTTTTAATTGTATTTTGAAAAATTGAAAATATTGTATTTATTTTATGCACGTCTGATGTGTACACAAATTGTTTTGTATGGCGACCGCGACGGAGCATCGTACGTAAAAATACGCACCAACGCAGCTTAGTGGACACTTCAAATTCGTCGGCAGTTGATACCGAAATAATTTGATGCTCTCGTCGGCGCGTCAGGTAGTCGCCGCGGAACAAAGCCACGCCCATGCGCAGTAGGTGGCCGCCTGTACCGATCTCATTTTGAGCAGACTATAATTATAAACGAATGTTAAGGGGAATTCATAATAATCTCTGTTTATTAAATATACAGGCTTCGATTACAAAGATTATTAGCCTAAGGATGGGAGGGGTTACATATTGTGACGTAATTTATACGGTGCTAATGTTGATTTTATGTGATAGATCATGGTTTAAAATTTACAAGTTTTTATCTATATCTATGAGTTTGAAGAATTTGAAAATATTGTGAGTGTTGCTTTGATTGAGGGCTTCTTCTGTCGATGATGGATTATTGAGAAGGTGGCGTGCTGTGGAATATTTGGGGCAGTCGATGATGATGTGTGTAATTGAGATAGGAACTTTGCATAGGTCACGCAAAGGCTTGGGTTTCTTGGTGATGAGGTATGAGTGTGTTGGCTAGTCCCCGGCCCGTCATCGATGCCACAAAAAAAAAAAAAAAAAAAGGTATGAGTGTGTAAGATGGGAGTGACCTATTCCGGTTCTGTTAATGACTACTTGTTCTCTCCTGCCAGAGTTGTTTGGGTGAGGCCATTTGGAAATTGTTTTTTTAATGGTTCTGAACTTATTATCATCAGGTGATATGGAGTCACATTGGTTTTGCCATGTTTTAATAATTTGTTTTTTAGCTTCATGTAATAAATCGGCGGTTGGTAATTTGTTTACTTTGTAAGTGATGTTAGTTGAAGAGCCTGTAGCTGCTACGTTTGACATTTTGTCTGCTTTTTCATTCCCATAATAATCTCTATTCACCGGATAGATAATATCTACGTTCAATATCTATGGTTCCCGGACGACACACGGGGGAATTACAGTGTAGATAAATGGACAGGACTACGGTCTTATCAGGTGGGTAATTATTAAAAAAAAAATTGAGGTTATAAGGGGCTTTAATTTAATTGATAAGAGATCGCAACACAGATATAGATAATAAAATTTATTATCTATAACTATGGGTGGTAACTAACGAAGGACGTTGGAAATATTATTCAGAAGCAAAGAATATAATTACAACAATATGTTGATATTGAATTATATAATTATAATTTCAAAAATACAATAATAATTTATTCATTTTTGTAACATAACCATCAAAAAGGCTACCATCTGTTATGCTGTCTCTCTCGTAGAAAATGTATTGCAGTTCTCTCTTCCTCAAAAAAGACCGGCGGGCCTATCAACGAAATCAGCGTAGACGAGTTCTATCTATGAAGAATATATCTATTGTCAATGGGGGGGGGGGAGAATTATTGTTCGAATCGCGAATAGTTCAAATACAATTATTTTAACTGTTCCTCGCGAAGCAAATGGAAAGTTCTCGTAGAACGGATATTCCTGTCGGACTCTGAACAAGTCATGTTACGACAGCATCTAGAAAACCAGCAGGTCAGTAGGAAACCGTGGTATCTATAAAACCGTGTCCATAAAATTCGGCGGGCACGCGCACATTCTGTAACCGGGTGCCGGTCGTTATCACGGTCTAATATTACGCGGACCCGCCCACTTGGCCTGCGGATTGTTATTGATATCTTGTTATCAGTCGTCCACAGGGCCGGCCATCGTCCGATTTTCGTGCGGTCCGCGTAAGTTATTCTAACGATTTTTGCCGTTTCGATTTCAGACCAAAAGTACAACAGTGTTTTCCGTTATGGATTTCCCGTCGTGTCGACGGTGCCCATCGCCGGACAGCCGAGTGTCCACATTCCGTCGGCTCCTCCTGTCGCCCGGACGCCACCGAAATGGTCGCACACAGTAACCGTCTGTTAGGATAGGCGGACGGCATTTGCGGACCGGATCATTTTTCTGCTCGGTCGAAATCTAAGGCCAAAATGTCCTCTTGACCGCCCACATTTTTTTGCTAGCACTTTCAGGTGAGTACCTAATAAATACCTATCTACAGTACTGTATATCCTATGTGTTGTTGTCATCAAACGCCCACTCTGTGTTTTCCATACAAATATCCTTTCGTAATCGGCCATTGCGCGGGATCATTGATTCCAATGTGCGTGTTACTGGATCATTGTATTTACATGATCTATCTTTTTTTTTTTTAACAATAATTATTATTAAAAGCTTGACCAGAGAAGGTTCCGGTTAAATGCTTAGTGTTTGTTTGTCGGTAAGTTTTGCTAGTACCTACTAAAACATTTTGCTCGGCTGTTACATGTGTCGTTTTAATTTAAAATGTAAATTTTGTTATCTTCATTTGTTTATTGATTTTTCCTGTGAAATTTGTTTACCTGCCATTAATGAACCAATATTTATGTAGGTATACCTTTATTATGCACCAAGTCGTATACCAGAACTAGGTAGGTAGCACATTATCCATCAGCATATAGGTGTCAATATATTATGTGACCTTTGAAATAATTTATTTTAGTGGCAGTTTATATAATTATATTCATTATGATGACATTTAATTAATTTTTTTCCACACTGATATGTATGAATACTAACATTACCAACATTTAACAATTATTTGCTATTACCAACAGTATTCCGATTTAAATTATATTAACTATTAGGTAGGTATTTATAAACCTACAACATGTACCTGTTGATGAATTATTGGCAAATGATGATTTAAGTTTTTTTTTTCAAATATTGTGCGATATTATTAATATTTAAAATAATCCCTATGATTAATTTAATGGCCTGCATGATAGTTAAGATTTTTAAATTAAAAAAAAAAACCACTTATTGTAATATCTCAATAAAACATTTTCAACTTGTTTCATTTTGTAAATTATAATTTTTGTCAATTTAATATTCAAATTAAATTAATATACTAGAAAATAATTGTGCTACTCATTCACTGTTCATTACGTTTAGTAATATAAATACAATTTGTGATTTTTTAATGAAAACTCTGATGAAGGATGAATAATGTTGGTTGAAATTGTAAATAAAAAAACAATTTTTGAATTAATAGTATAACTAACTCGACTCCTTATTACTTTTTTTAAACTATATTTTACTTTTAGAAGTAAAATTCCATAATTGATTAAGTAATTTATATGTAGGTACTATATTATTTGATTTATAAAATCAAATAACAAATATCATATTTTAAATTGATTATTTATTGATTATACATTTTTATATACTATTTAGTAGTGGGTTACCTAATAATAATACCTTCTTAACTAATATATTATTGTGTGGTTGTAAGACAACTCATATTAGGAACATATCGTTAAAAGTCCCAGGTGGTCGCCTATCGGGGATCTAAGATTCTAATGGGTTTGTTTGATGTTAAATTTTGATATGTTAAAGATCTCTCACGTCCTTAAACACATCACATTGATGTTTTGAAACTCATTCAATCAATCAAATAAATAGTATACAATCGTACACATATTATATGTTTTTTTTAATGTTTAGCTATTGTATAAAACTAACAAATTCAAAGTAGGCAGACAATAAATAACAGTAGTTATTGATTAATATTATTGACTTTTGTTAAATTGGCTTTTATGTTTAAAATTGTAATTTTTATTACACAACTGGAATCTTTGTTATGTCAAAATGTATCGTTATTGCTCAGGTATCTATTCGTTTTTACATTGAACGCACAGTTTTTATACATTGTTTAAAAGTACATATTATATTTAAACCAATTATGGATATCTATTAGGTTAGGTTAGGATTTAGTTGAAATATTTGCAATAATTATTCGTTTGTCAGATAGGCGCTTGTAACATTCAGTTAATATCAAACGCACAAAAAAACATTAAGGGGTGGGTGTCCAATTTTCATGTGTTAATTAAAAAAATAGAATGCGGTTATCGAGTTTTCTTATGATTTTGATCCGTTCCAAAGGTTTTATAACCTTTTTAATGTTCGTAATTAGTTTTACCAAATTACAATCATAAAAACAACTGAAAATATATCCATTTATGTTATTCGCTGGTGTAAAGATTCTCGACGCGCTGTTGACAATTATTACGTATTACCTTGAACATTTTTTTTTTTTTTATCAGTCGTTGACATATGAATACATTAAAACGAAAATATTTCGATGCGATTTCTATAATGATATTGCAATACGCACCAAAGCTGGACGACTTAATCGATTTTCTAAATTAGTTTAAGTCGAGTTAATTTTAAAAATATAATTGCATTAGAGTAACCGCCGAGTTATGTTACAAAATTTCAGTAACATAATAACGTTGCTAAAGTAAAAAGTACCTTTTTTACTGTAATATTTAGACTTGTATCAGTAATTTCCGTCGGACAATAAATGCAAATAACATAAATCTGAAGAAAATAATCAAGTTATTTTTAATTAAGTTAAATTAATTGTTTATGAATTTAAATAAACGTAGTAACATAGTTGTTTTCTTACATTCTTATATATTTTTTTATTTATTCGTAACCGGTCGAAATAAAAGTTATCAAAAAAAAAAAAAAAAAAACGTAACTTCGCTTATTACCTAGTCGTTGTCGGAAAGGCCCGGCCGGAATAGTCGGATGGAATCCGTATGGAATTCCGGAATTTTTCTTTCGAACTTTAATCCAAATGTATTCAGTTTTCCGACAACTTTGGGGGTGGTGTAAAAAAAAAAAAAAACCACCGCAATACGCGATAATGTCCGCGTGCCGTCGTTATAAGTATTGGCGAATGTTTCAAAAACGGGACGCGGATAAAAGGCGGCGGCGGGCGATTGTTGATCGAACAACAATGCCCGAGTACGTATTAAACGTACGCAAATAAATTTATATTATTTGTCTGCGGGGAGTTTTATTTATTATTTATTTTTCCCGGCGATTTACGTGTTTGCCGTAGGCGTTCGGTAATTATAATAATAATAATAATAGGCAGGTGCCTGTTTCTCTCTCTGCGTGTGTGCGTATTTTTTTTTTTTTTTTTAATATTATTTGAATATATCGAATGGCGCGGGCCGTCCGATAACCAAACACGAGACAAAAAAAAAAAAAAAAATTGAACGCGTGCGGCGCGCGCGTGTACACCTCCGTGTACGAAAATCACTGACGACGGTTTTAGGTCAAGTTTCCGCGCCGAACCAACACAATATTATTATTATTATTAGTATTATTATTATTATTATTATTATTATTATTATTATTATTATTATTATTATTATTATTATTATACCGACGTTCGTGTCGTAACGGTCATGTCGAGAATGCCTAATTGAATGTGTTTGAAAAACGAAAGTGTGCCTCCGGACGGAGAACGACAACGGCGTGTGTATATATATATACCTAACCTACAAGTCGTATAATAATAATAATAATAATAATAATAATAACAACAATAATTTTAATATTTATAATAATAATAATAATAAGGCGGAACAACCAACAACCGTCGCGTATAATATTAAAATGCTCACGCGCCCGTATATTTTTTTTATAGCGGGGTTGAAACGGTATGAAACACGTACGAAAAGTATAGTATTAAAAACACACAAAAAAAAAAAAAAAAAACAATAGAAAACACACAATTATATATATATATATATATACACACACGTTTTCATATCGTATAAAAATAAAATCCCTAATAAACAAAATTACGTTTATAATTTAAACAAACAATTCGTTGTTTACCCGACCACATCCCTCAGAGGCACGCGCGCAACATCATTGATCCCCAAGAGTGGGCAGAGAAATACTGGGACAATGATTCTCTTACAGACAAGTACCGTAAAACCATCTCTATTCAAAAATTTGAATCTACCCCTAAATCTCAAAAGAAGAGGTGTGGTAATAATCACTCGGGTCAGAATAGGATAGGATACAACCATCTAGCCCACTCGTTCCTCATCACTAAAGAGACGCCGGCCCCAACGTGTGACGTATGTAAAGAGAATCTGACTATTGATCGCATCGTTACCAAATGCTCAAAATACTTCGAAGCACGAAGAATCTCACTAACTCTACCTCTCCAACTCCAACGAGCTCTCAACGAAAATAATACAGAAGCAATATACAATTTTAAATAACTGTAACTAATATATTTCACCACCTACACTCCCAGTCTAAGTAGGCTAACAACCTCTGCTATTGTATTATATATCTAACACGAATAGACATTTTAAAAGTTTAAACATAATATCAAATTAAGTATTACATTAAATTAAATTAGATTAACTATCAAAATCCAGATAATTCAACCAGGTCACTGCCTCAGGGGTTGCTTTGGTGGAGTCCTCCAAATCGCTGTCGTATCTCCTTTGTTGACAGTCCAAAATTAAGTGTTGCATCGACTGTATACTTGCGCTCCGGACTCTTTCTAAACTTCCATTTGTACATGAGTTCGTTACATTTTCCTTGTCCCGTGCGTATTCTGTTGAGTCTGACCCAGGTTTTCCTAGGGAGGTCCATGTCTAAGACTGGAGTTCGCACGTTATCTACGTGGATGCTTCCGAATCTTTCTCTCAACCATGCAGCCTGCCACTCGTCTGGAGTGATTTTCCTTGCCTCAGTAATGGTCAGGGCTCTTTTTTGGAACGGCTTCTGTGATTCGAGCCTCGGGTTGGCTATTCCATCTTCGTGTATTGGCAATTCCTGGTGCCTACCGATTTTGCCCTTTTCTTTTAGCACGCTGTTTTGCGTGAACAAACAATAAAATAAGAAAATACCAATTATTAATAGACTATTGTGGTGCTATAATTATCATATCGCGGACGTATTTATAAATAATTGTACTCGTGATATTTATTTAACATTTTTATATTATTAAATTATACACGAAAAATAAGAGTAAATTATCAACATAATTCCAAAATATAATTTTAATTATAAACAAAATATTTCATTATTTTCTATTTAGATAGGTACTCGAAAGAATGAGAAAAGAAAATTATAAACACATAGATTTTTTTTTTAAATTTATAACTAATATATTTTAACTAAATATAAAAATTAAAAATCTAACTTAATTCCTGAAACATGAAGTATTTTTAATTTTTAATATTTTAAGACCGAATTCTAAAAACAAAATTTTCTCTGCAATATCGTTCTCATTTCGTACTGCCCCGTTTCCGTATTATATATGATGTGGGCTCCCATATATTCTTCTGAAAACTTTCCTTTCGAAAGTTAGTAACTTTAACTTTTAGTAGTCGACCACTTTTCACAGCAATACATTGCCACGGATCAACAGTAGACAATAGATGTTAATCTTCCCTTTAGTTTCTTTGATGGAGAGAAGCTTATAACTAAATATTTGTATGAAATATATTCTTTGCATAATATCCGCGATTTGCAGCATTGTCAACCTTAAACCTTATTTCGGTTTGCTCGCCATTCCTGCTATTCAGATTGATTCATTTAAATTTACAATAGTTAATAATTATTTTTCATGTATCATACTATCCATCTTGTCTTATACGTTAACCAGTCTTAATTTTAGCCGGCTAGACCTCGAGACTAATAACACGGCCACAAGTGCATTGAAAAGCGCGAATCTATTATAAATTTTAAACGTAATTTCGCAATTTTTGAGATTGGCCATGGTGGTATTATGATTTTTTTTCTTCTATTTTTAGGAATTTTGCGGTTTTGATAAAACATAGTTTTAAACGTTTGATTATTTTGTAGGCTCGCATACATTGATATTATGTCTATGTGTTTCTTTAATAGTAAAATCAATGTGCAATGGATTTTGGTTTTCGAGACGCAATATATTGTGCGTAATTATTTTAAATTAAGTGATGATTGCAGTACGGTTATGCATGATGTTAATGTGGCGTTTTTAACTATGGTATGCATCGCGTAGTGTGAATATTACAACCGTGATACAAACACTGATGCATATTATAGCGATTTATAGGTGCACGATTTTCGCACAGAAATTTATATTATTTAATAACCGGATTTATAAAACGTAAGTGTATTATTATTATTGATTGTCCATTATGAAAAGTCTCACCGATGTGTATACAACCGTCGCTCAGCCGGAATTTAAATACCTATATAGTATACCGGGGAGGGGCCGAGGTGGTCGAAGTTATTATATTTTGTACTTGAAAACGATTAATTTCCGAACGCTTCGATAACATTAATATTATAGCTATTATTATTTCGATACGATCGATGTATTGACATTAAGAGGGCGTGCCACCCCACCTGTAATTCTATTATAAAAATGCCATTTCGTGGGCGAAAACTACTCGATCTAATTAAGAAACCAAACTTAAAAAAAAAAAAAAAAGGTTATAATACTTCCAAAATTTAATAATTTTAAGTTTTTTTTTAAACTCGAATAACTTATTTTTCAATAGTGATACCGAACAACCAACATTGCTCTAAATAAGTTCTCCCTATTTTTATGGTGACAATTTGGTTTCTTATAATTAATGTCTATACAGCACGAGTATAGTTTATGCCCTCCGGAAACGGTATGTCGGTAAACATTTTTGTTTATTCCACAATTACACAATAAATAATAGAGAGAACGACATGCGACTACTAATAGATGCATTTGAAAGTGAATTTGAATATTTTTTAGTTAATACATTTTCATTTATTAAAAATGTCCAGAATATTGCCTATACGCAACCCCTTAAATACCGGAGGTAGCACGTCCTATTAAATATTTATGTTGAATTAAATTAAATAATATTAATATTAATATTTTTTTTATTATTTTTACTTATATTTATGTTTTATCATAAATAATATTTATTACGTTAATCGAGTGCGTTCAGTATTCAACATTAGTCCCGAGAAATTTGTCGAAAACCGTGCATTCCACGTATACTCTTGAAAAATGTTTGATGAGAAACTTTTTCGTTTTTAGTTTACGAGTGTAGCGAAGAAGCTATTATTAAATTAAAATGTTTCGTAATACTCTTTTGAGGTTAGTTAAAATGCTTCAAATAGATTTTATTTTTGTTGATTGCCTTGGCTACGAGGGAAATAAACACGACTCTAATACAATAACCTTACCCAGTTTACCGTTTATCCGTTCAGAATAGTTTTTTGTTTGCAATGATTTATCGTCGCGTACAGGTGTAAATTAAATTATCCTACATTTTATCCTAACGTTCCAAATTACCCACCTATAACAATAACTAATCCACGGTGCGAAATACGCCCGGCTTTTATTTTTTTACATCGAATTCCGTCACACTGAGTAATTCGGCCAAATCGTGTCTACGGGATATTTCTATGTAGTGCAATTTGTTTGTTCTTATAATCCTAAAACCTCTGTCGGTAATAAATAAAATACACTATCAACAATTATTACAGTGACTTGATGATATCATGTTTACTTTATACATAATACAATTACGATGGCAAATTTTAAGTGATACAGTATTAATTTGCAATTTCTTATAATGCGATTTTCAACACGTTTAGCGTACAATAGTTGTGATGAAATTAAATTCAGAATTTCGTCTGAACATTTCCAGAAACACATGTGTTAGATTTCCAATAATACGTGCGTTTTACGTGTACGTGATAATCGTCGCAATTCGTAAAAATGAAAATCCATAAGTACCTGAGTTAATCGAATACGTTTTGATTTTAACCGTTAACGATACTTGAGTCTTTAAGTATATGTTTACGGTATATAGTCATGGTCACGAGTCAAACAGAAAATAATATTCTATATTTCGATGTGTAATGCAATTCAATCAAATATAGCTTAAATGAATATTTGGTTCTTGCTAAATTGGTTATAACAATAACGCTAATCTATATATATATATATATATATATATATGAGTATATCTTAGTAGTGTATTTAAGAATTTGCCATGGGAGGTATGGGTGTCCAGATAATTGTCTCGAGCAAGAATAGCAGGGGGACTTTGTCTCTTACCATACCATATTTGCCTCCCATATTGGGCAAACACTACACAATGGAAACACTAAGTTCAATAGTTTAATCAATTTTACTGTAATCTCAATTTTTGTTAGAAAAAGTCTGAAAGAAATTAGAATAATTTTTTGTTTTTTATTATTAAAAAGAATATTTACAATCTATACTTTGTGGCACAATAAGTAAATTTAACAATATTTGTTCACAAACAAAATATCGTACATATGAGGGGGATACCGTCCAGCGATAGAAAACCCAAAGTTATTTATTTATCTCTCATATTTTTTTTTTTTTTTTTTTTTTAAATTGATTATAGTGGTTAGATTGCCGATTTAACCAACCGACAGATCTTGACACTAATTTTGTTTGAGACAAGATTAATTTTTACCACAATTTTCTCTTCTTCGGCTAAGGAACGAATCGACAAACAAATAAATATGCCTCAAATGTTGTACCGTCATAATTACACATGTCAACATTGGATAATAACAATAATCTATACTAATTTTTTATAATATCAAATAATGTCGTTAATGATTTATTAGAACAATAAAAAACTCGTTTTTTATTATTATCGATTTGCGTAGACAGAGTTGAGAGCACTATGATACTGATATAGCTATGGTGGCAACTGGCAACCATGTATAATATTGTGATACACATTTTGTTGTCATGTAATTACGTAAAAATAAAAAAAGTTTTTATCAAATATAAAAATTCGGACCGAGTGGGGAGGGGGGTCTAGACATTTATGCCCCCCCCAGTAAATACGCGACGGATATGTCTATGATTTTACGAATTTAAAACGAAATAAATAAATATGTGTTAGGGTTTATTATTATTAATTCAAAACGTTCGCCATATAATATATACGAATCATTTTTGATGCTAACATTTCGTTAGGTAAACACCATTGTTAGGAATTCTTAATCCAACGGTATTACAAAATGTTGTGAAAAAGGTACAAATTGACCTTTTTCAAATTTTAATTCCGAGCTCTCATATAATATTAAAATATAATTTATTGTTATCGCCGGATTCTCGTACCCGAATAGGAAAAACGGCCATCAAATCGGACACGTCGTTGGTAGGTTAGGTTAGGTCAAGATTGTAAATGTTAACGAATATGTTTTTTTTTTTGTATTTCTAACTTTAAATTTTTATAGGATACGATATGCGTCGGTATATTTTTCACCTAACCGCTTTTAAACATCCTCGCGTCGCCGTTCATTGCCATAATTTTTTTCTGATAGTTTTGACGGCGTTTTTTATAAAAAAAAAACCGAGATAATATGTCCTCGGCCGCAATAAATTATTGCCTATAGAAATTTGCGAATTCGACTCGCACAAAGCGGCAGTCTTTCAATTTCAATTAGTTTCTCGAGTAATGATGACGTGATATTAACGGTTTTGGTGACAGCGACGCAAATTTACGTTTTACCCCTGCGGGATGATATTATTATGTCTACATTCATGCGAGGTCATCCGACACGACGTCGCCGGAAAGTTATTTAAAAATACAATTTTTTTTAAAAAAAAGCAACTGGATAAAAGAAACTATTGGCGGGGAGGAAACAATTTATTCGCTGAAATCGAAACCACCGGGGACGGTGTAAATATAATTTTATTCTGTGTATACAAAAATAATCCAAGACTAATGTCCATGACTCTTAATTAAACAAAACTTAAAAAAGGCGTACGTACTTCGCACCGTGGGTAGATCACTGTTGTAGATGGGAAGTCGGGAAGGTAGTATATAGATAGAAATTTAATTTATACCCGTATGTAATGATAAATTGCAAACGTAAAACGATTCTGAGCGAAGTAGTATTAGTCGTGTTTTTTCATTGTTGCAATGCTAACCCAGACATCAACATAAATAAAAAAGAAATAATAAAACTCGAGTTGACGAAATCATGTTTTCGTCGTTTTTCCGTCAGTTTTTGGTAGTTTTTACTGCCGCGTTAAAAAATTAATAGGTATATTGAAAAATTACCTCTTTAAAGTACCAACTAGACAGAATTTGATACCGGAAATAGTATAGGAATGTATAGATCGGATGAAGTATTCTGCTACAAAAAGTGTTTAAAGAAAAATAAAATAAGAAAATGGCTCGAGAACCAGGAGGTGTTCCAAGTCGTTGATGAAAATGTGGGATAAGATATTGGTGAATAATTTAGTAAACCGAGGCCTAACCTAACCTAACCAACGGTGTATTATTGCAATCAAGAAACGATTCCGAGCAGAGCTTGTAAACTAGCAACGTTACAGTATAGTTCATGTTTTTTCCCCTCACAGTCAAGATAATCCGAAAATCTTCAAAACTAAAACCAATTTATTGTCATTGGTTATCGGTTATTTTAAATTTTCGGTAAAAATAATGTGAATTTTGAAACAAGGAGGACCATCAGACGAAAAATCCGCATAATATATTCAGGTATAGCCTGAAGAAATCTGAGTATTTCAACTCACGGAAAACATGTTGTTCGAGAAGAAAAAACCACACATCTTTGTAATACTCGTTAAACTCAGAATATAAAATTCATGTCGTGGCCAAAACAAAACAGTTTATTATTGTTATTATTATTACGCATTGTCATGGCTTCCACCCAGTTACTACTAAACCAGGAAAACCGCACAACAGAATACAACGAAACGATATATAATATTAATAATATTGTATTGTAATTTAAAACTTGAATCGAACCCACGTTTATTTCGACTCGAATCGACGACGACTCTTGAACGCGACTTTCAACTGCGTAACAGAGTATTACTTTTGAAATGGACGTGGACGATCGTATGATGCCATTGGACATCGCTGCTGTCGGATATGTATTTTCGGACGGCCGTTACATGGTACTGAACCAGATGGCACATCTCGTCGATCAATATTACGCCAGACGCGGTCACTACTGTACAATATACGCAGACGAGACGTTCGAACTGGCCGAGGACAGACAGCAGATGCGAGATATATTATTGAATCGGCCTGCGCTGGTGGGACCGATTACGGTAAACACGGTCGATTGGCTAACCTGCAATTCAATGCAACGTGTGCTAGTGCAGGCAGCCAGTAAACAGATTGTGCAATCGCTCCTAATTGAATACCGACCGTTAGAATCTCAGTCCTTTGTAATAGTGACTTCCGTAACGAAATATTTAATGGATATAGTTGCCACGCGCCCAGGTCCTGCCGTTAAAACTGCATACCGGACACGGACAAAAACGCCCACGCGTCTAAATCCGAGCCCATCTCGGACAATGACGACCGAAAAACGTGTCCGCTTTGCGAATGAAATCCACACGGACCGATCTCTGATAAAAACGACCAAAGACTCATCTTTTCTCGAAATGGCCAAGGATCCTTCTGTAACGAAATCAGCCATGGACCAATCTCCGGAAAAAATTGCTAAAGAACGACGCGTCCGCTCTGCGGATATAATTGTCACAAATCAACCTCCGATAGAAACGGTCGTAGGCCCTTGTTCTCTGGGATCTACCGTGGACCCATTGTTAACAAAATTAGCCGTGGGCCAATCTTCGGCAAGAATTCCTATAGAACGTGTCCGCTTTGCGAATGAAATCATCACGGACCGATCTCCGATAAAAACTGTCACGGATTCGTCTTTCCTCGAAAATGCTGTGAATCCATCTATAACGAAATTAACCATGGACCAATCTCCGGAAAAATCTGCTAAAGAACGACGCGTCTGTTCTGCGGATATAATTGTCACGGACCGACCTCCGATAGAAACAGCCACGGACTCTTGTTTCCGGGAAACTGCCATGGATCCATTGTTAACAAAATCAGCCGTGGGCCAATCTCCGGCAAGAATTCCTATAGAACGTGTCCGCTTTGCGAATGAAATCATCACGGACCGATCTCCGATAAAAACTGCCATGGATTCGTCTTTCCACGAAACTGCCGTGAATCCATCAATAACGAAATTAACCATGGTTCAATCTCCGGAAAAATCTTCTAAAGAACGACCCGTCTGCTCTGCGGATATAATCGTCACGGACCGACCTCCGATAGAAATAGCCACGGACCCTTGTTCCCGGGAAACCGCTGTGGATCCATTGTTAATAAATTCAGCCGTGCGCCAATCTCCGGCAAGAATTCCTATAGAACGTGTCCGTACTGCAGACGACATCGTCACGGACCTATCTCTGATAAAAACTGCCATAAGTGATATAAATCGCAAATGCTTGGATGTTATAGCTGCTGACCACTATCCTGTCAACCCTGCTGCCCGACAAATGCCGGACGAAACCGCGGCACAGCCCAATTCGACGACGGTATCGTATCAAATATCCGGCAGACATATTTTTAACTTTGCAAATAGGTTTGTGATGTTTTACCGTGCAGTACGCGTTGCCCTGGTTGTAGGAAGGTATGTAGTTAAGGTATTTCGTCGTATAAAGCGATTTATAAAAAAGAAAACGCCCGTCGACGGGCCCGAAGAATACACGGACGGGTCCGAGGACAGTGTATCGCCTTCTTCGCACCGTTGAGACGTGAATAATAATAATACAAAGAATAATAAAAAATCCCGCTTTCGGTGTTATATTTTTGTCAGGATATAAAAACGCAAGACGGTCGGGTTTAAATAAACTCGTATTTCGGAGACGATCAAACACAAGGGAGTTACCGCCGTTTATCATCTAAACATTATCTCATTATAGCGTTACAAAGTTGACGGTGGCAAGCGAACCAAACGCGGTCCGTTACACCGTGCGTACCTCGGTACTGATGACCGGCGCGCGTTACGCTCTTCCACCAAGCCGCCTAACCCTATGCGATAATACACTTTTTTTCTCTCCTTCCAATTTGTAACTGAAAACAATGGAGGATCCTTGTGAACATTATTACCCACTGATGCTATCGTCTATTTAAGCAAAGAAATTACACAAATACATTCTTTGGTGGGGATGCGTAGGCAGGCCTCGTAACCTAATTGACGCTGTTGTTCTTGATATTCGCGACCAGATTCACGGAATCATCCGGTCTAGACACCCCTTGCATCGTCGTCCTCTTTCCAACCCGGTTCGCAGAACCAGCTGGTCTAAAAGAACTGGTACGTCCTGGTCCTCTTTCGGCTTTGCGATGTACGTACCAGTCGGCCTGTGGACTCGTTCTTGATGTCCGGTTTGGGAAGCTCAGTGAGCTCATCGCTGACGATTTATCCTTTCTATAAGATAGATTTCTTCTACCATCGAAACGATGGAGCGCCTTGCCGGAGATGCGATAATACACATAAAATACACTGAAATAACATTTCAACTATAACCAGTGGTCATCCCCCCGTTTGATCGTCTCCGAAATTGTATCCTGACGAAAATATGTCACCGAGAGACGTTTAGGTTATGTGTCAGTCAACTTTCGATACACAATATATGTATTGTGTATTAAGGTGTACTGCAAATTATGCAATGTCGTATACACCACATAGCAAACTGATGATGGCATTATGTGTTATTTTAAATGTTTCTGAAACATCATGTTGTTGATTATCTGAAAGCTTTTGAATACCTCTCCAGGTAGCATTGTCTATGTTATATTAAATAGTGGACATTGGCAGTACTATTGAAAATATGTGTCAGATACGCGGTACGATTATGTTTATTAAGATGTGTATATGCAATATTGCAAATGCCGCAGTGTTTTATATCTGAAAGTGAATGACGAAAATCTCGAGGGCAATATCTTTACGCCCAGTGATTTCAAAGTTTATACAGGCCAGTCAAACCGATTTTATCGACCGGTTTAAATTGTTCGCGACAAAGCAGATATTAGTGGAACGTTAAGAGCAAAACCGAAATGAGCCGAAAGCTAAGGAACCGTCGCTATACACGCCGAGCTATTCTTTGGAACCGGGTAGGTAAGTTAAAAAAAATATAAAAAATAAAAAACAATATTTATTTTAGGCCGTTGCAATGCGTCGATGAAAACGATGGACCGATATATTTTAAAACGATTATTTTGAGGAATTTTGACTCAATGTTTGGTACAAGTGACGAAATGTAATTTGTTATTACTATAGATGTTGTCGTTTGACTATTTGATATGTAATGTTAATCATTGTACACAGAAAATAATAAAAACGCGCTTGGCAATTAAAAACAAGTCTAGATTTTATTGTAAAATACAAGTCTTCATAAAATTATTTTTACAATTTACGGGACGTTTTCCGTCGAACGGATTAAGCTAACGGACAAGCGCTAAGTTGCAGTTGCAAACGTTCAAGTTCTATACGTAAGTCCACGGTTGAAAATATAACGTTTACTTTTACTAGTTTTGCCGATGTGAATAAAGTAAATTTGCTTCTCGATAACAAGGGGGGGGGGCACTAGATTCTTTGTTATAATACGATTTTTTTGTAAATAGCGATCGAAAATCTTCGTATATTATTTTGTTGTTTAAGTGGTATTCGAGGTCATAGGCATCATGTTTTTAAAATATGGAGGGCTCACTATTTTATACATTCTTGTACAGTTAAAACAATTCAAGTAAAATTCGATAAGTAAAAAAAAAAAAACAAAAGGTCATCAAAAATCGATGTGGGCCGTCGTTCTATTTGGCTCTGGTTGCACTACAGTAACTTATTCTTGCCATATTATATTCTATATTTTTATTTTACTTAAATTGTTCGTTACTATAATGTCTAGAATACATTGTTATTGAAGCAACGCTTCTAGACATGGTCATGCACTGTGCATTTCTGGAAAATATTTAAAAATTGTATCATATGGAAGAGATAATGAATATTAATAATAAAATAAATAAATTAAAGAAAAATTAATAATTTCAGTAAGAGAAAGTGATATAAAAAAATACAATTTTTGTAATTTTGTCTTAATAAATATATAGAAAATAAAATTATCAAACAAATTGATTGATGGGTGCCCTGAAATATGCCACTGATGTTACTGGAGTATTATTGACATTAAAAATATTTAGAATTTACGGATTCATATTTTACAATAACTATTTATCAGTGTTTCCCAATTTTGTTGTTTCGCTTTTGATATTTTAAAATTTAGCTTTTCTATTTAATATCTATGCTTATTTCGATTAAATATTTGTTAGTTATAGTATAATATACATAATGTTATATGACATATATGTAATGTATTATATTGTATACGTGTTACTTTTGTCGTGTGTGTATTCAAGCGTTAATATATATAATATCATATTTTGTCCTTCGAATGTTGCCTAATATTGCCTTTAGGATTCGTCTATAATTCTTGTTCTTAATATATCTCGAATGCGTATTTCTGGTAACACAATATGAACAACGGTTACTTATATAATCGAGGAATTGCGTTTTTTTTTCAACAAAAAGAAACCGTATGCAATTATAAAAAAAATGATAGTAGTTTCGATTGATATAATATTAAACTTTTGGTATTTTTACAAAAATCCCAGTCTTTTTCTTTTTACGAATTTTCGTAGATTCGACGAAAAATCCAGTAAACACGTCGATCGCTTACTGCTAACTGTCGTTCGCGGTTAAGTAGATTTTAATGCGATTTTTCAAGGCAAAGTAGTGGTGGAAATCTTCAAAGAAATATGTGTTACTGAGGATATTTCTGAGGATCTACCCGCCCACTATCGTAAGATAAATTAAAATTCAGTAGAAAACTAGAAAATGTAAAAAAATTGAAGAAAAATTAATTCTATCATTTTATAAACTAAATTACAGGTACCACTAGATATCGAAATCGCCAATAAATTACAATTATCAATCCGTTGATTGATTATGTCACATATTTTTCCAAATATTTTGTTAATTTTTGCGCTTTATCAAAATATAATTTGTCTAATGATTATAAAAAGAAAAAGAAAAGATTAGACTTCTAAAAATGATGATTTGTTTCAGAATTTCTATTGACTGTTGTTTTTTTAGTTTTAATAATGTTTCCAAACCACCTGCCGTCAAATTTTGCATAACTGATTTTAGGCGCAACACTTATGGGACCGCTTGCCTTTGTGATGATAATTATTTTTAAATCGATACCCGCGTTATACAAGATACCAAATTTGGTTACGATTTCGCACTTTTAATATTATCTTTTTATCCTTGTGTTTATCGAATCCTGTGACTAGGTTAGGTTAGATTAGGTTACCCGTACCCATCGTGATAACGATTGACCATAGTTTTGTTGACGGATTCCATTGCCATCGTCATTAGCGCCATATTATATATTAACCTAACCTTAAGGCCCGACCTTGTCCGTAGTTTTTAACTCAATTTTTACCAATATTCCTGCGGTACACAATAATAACGATCGTGTGCGTATTTATATTGTTGCCGTTCGTGCGTTGGTTTGATAATTTAATTAACGGCCGTCCGTCACCGCTGTGGCCAATATATATATATATATATTATAAATAATTTTTTTCTTAAGGTTATTTAAGGGTAAATTATTATTTTAGATTTTAACGCAACCGAACCGAACTCGGCTGTCAACACGGAAATATTTCGAAATCAATATTGATGTTGATATCTTGTAATAATGTTTAATTGTTATTGCTCGCATAGCCTGTTGTTTTTCGATTAGAACCCGATTGATGATGAATTTCCCCAAAACTATGACGGTTGCGATATTTCCGTTGGATTATTATTTTTCGCTTCTAATATTGATATTTGATTTATTTTTTTGTACGGACCTACCTAAAGTCAAACATTATATTACGATCATTTGAGCAACTTTTTTTCGTATAGTATACACATACATATTTGTTCTTTATTTTTAAGACGTTGCCAAACTTAAAATATGTCATAAAAATATTAGCTATTTTTGGCCTTATTTTGATTTTTACAATAGATGTGAGTTCAAGTTTAACTATTATATATACACCTATTAAAATATATTTTGGAGCATATTCATTTTTGGGAGGTATAGTTTTACGTGTTGAGTTAAATGTCCTCAAACGCATTGGTTTTACTATGACGTGTGTGGTTTATTTTTCTGTCTGAAAACAACTTTTCTACCAAGAATCTTGCTCTGATTTTGAAGTGTAACATCTTTACTGAAAAAATTGTTGATCTAGTTGGTGTATTGAGAACCAAATCATTTTTTGATTTTTATTGGAGTTCTTTGAGGACGTCACAGTAACATTTGTCGTCTCTGTCTGTCTAACGGACAATATAGTAAAAATGTGTTTTCGTACTTCCAATAGTACTTAGGCTCCAATAGACTTGTAAGAAAACATTTTTACCAAATTAATAACGACAATATTTACTATATTTTCATAGAGATTTTTTGATATTTCCATTCTTATTATATTGTTGAAAATGTATGAAAGTCGTCAAACATCATATATTATTATAAAATGCACGCGTATTAACAAATAACTCGAATATCGTATTTGATTATTAGACAAGTTTTTTTTTAATATCTATACACGTATATTATATTATACCACATAAATAAGTATAATATAATTCTGATTTTTCCCATGCTTAAGAAAACTATATGGAATTTAATAAATTAACTTATCGAAATTTGCTACTAGAAACCATTTCTGGTGTTGATGATTAAAGCAAGTTTTTTAGCAGAAAAGTCGTTCTTCAAATTACAACTCAGTATGGGGGGAGGGGTGAAATTCAAAATATTTTTATTTTGCTACGCATGCGCGGAAAAAGTTGTTAGAAAATTTAAATTTTTCAAAAATACGTGTAAGTCTTTTATGCAGTAAAAAAAAACAATGAAATTCAAGATCATGCTTTCGAAAGATTTCGTGTTACTTTTATCGTTGAACACACTGTATATCCATTATAGTACACAAAAAATCATAATTTAAAACATAACTAACTAAAACATTTTTTTTTTACTTATTTTGCGTACAATACATGACGTATAAACTACGAATAGTTACGTCAATACAGATTAAACATAAATTTAATCGTTTACTTGTATTTATGGAAGGCATACGCGCGTATTATTTATCGGGTTAACGAATTTTTTTTTAACAAATTATTTTTATATATATATATATATATACGTATAAATATATATATAGTGTGATTTCGATATTTGTAATCGTCAGACAATGCAGCAATATGAATGCAGTACATCAGTAACATTGCGCAATACAACACATTGTGTATGCCAAAATTCTCTTTATAACAATTAAAAAGTAGTTCGACATTAAAAAATATTAATATTAGATTTTGGCGTAGAAAACCTGATTGTTCGTTTTGTTTTGCAAATTACAATATGTGAAATTAAAATAATACCGCGTGGACAAAATGTATTACGCAACAGCATTCACGCGCGGAGGGAAAAACACATTCAAACTATATGAAAACGAGAATTTTTCTCGTTTTGAAAGATGACTGCGTTACTTCAATCGCTATAGTAAGTCGACATAACATTTAATAATATAGACATACATCGTTGGTGGGAAGGTAAGAAGGTAGAATACAGATGGAATTTAATTTGTATTTGTACGCAAAGATAAATCGATCCTAACGAAAAACGATTCTGAACAGAGTTTGGTGAAAATATTTTAAAATTATAATTGAAAATTATATTAATTTGTAACTAAACAATAAATTATAATTGTCCGTGTTTTTCGTCTCAAATTGTTGTGTTTTTATGGCGCTAAAAAGTTGGACTCAAATAAATTGCAAAATAGCCCACACGGCTTTCCATATTATTTTTATCAACATTTTAACTACTACATAATGCTCAACTTTTTTTACTACAAAGTACAATTTATGATAAATCTCGTGTAAAATTTTCAAACATTTCTGCTCGGCCAAAACAATTTCATTCACATAAAACTAAATTAAAATTAAAAAAACTCTAAAATTTCTAATTCCAATAAACAGCTCGAAAATCGCCATAATATTTTGTTCATTTTTCCACGCCTATAAAGAAAATTTCTGGTCTTTACTTTGTTTTTGATTAAATAAAACGAAATCGAAAGAAAAAAATACTTTTTATAAACTTTTTAATTTTTCCTATGTTTTTTTCCAATTATTTAGAGGATGTCACAGTAACATTTACCGTCTCCAACGGACAATATAGCAATGTGTTTTTATACTTCAAATAGTACTTAGGCTCTTTTTAGGCTCTAAAAAGATTTAAACCAAAATGTATTTCACTAAATTAAAGAAGATTACATTTACTATGTTTTCACAGAGGGATTTTTTTTTGATATTTCCATTCTACATCTTAAAATTATAAATACAGTTTTTTTTGAATGTATGAAGTATGAAAAGATAGTCTGGAAAATAGATAGCAAAATAATCGATCCTGCTTTTGTCGCACCTACTTTATGGTACGGGTTTGTTTTTCGGGTTAATCCGATTTTTAAGAGGATTCGAAACGGGGATTGATTTCCATATCTGTCTTTGTCAAACACATGCATTGCGTAGCAATAACTAAAACCAAGTTTATGTTCATTAGTCCGATTGATGAAGTGAAACGATAAAAGTTCTGAACACAGATTTGGATTTCGCGTGAAATGTACATGCCATTTTTTCGAATTTCAGTCCTTAACTTCCAACAATTTGATTGGAAAATGTGAACATTTATAATATAAATTAACCAAAATTAAATTGAATGCCTTGCCGATCTCATATACACTTTGCTGTATTCAAATCTGTATTCAGAACTTTTATCGCTTCACTACATCAACTATTGTCGATGGTCAAAAAATTGGTCTGCTATGCTGCGTTTGCGTTTAACAATGAAATATCAGGAAATTACCGTCCCGTTTCGTATCCCCTTAATCCGCGATTACAAAAAATCACGTCAAGATAATATTATGACCAGAGTGTGTGTAGTAGATAGATTTAAGGTTAGATACATTTTAATTTAACCGTCTTTCGATGTTTGGACTTTAAATTGACGATAATAATATGTATTACACACGGCCCATCATCATCACGGCCAGTACCGCCTCCTTCGCTTTTATAATTAAAAACCTTTTGTTCCGCGAGAAGGTAGGTTTTTTTTTGTAGGATAATTTTATGTGTTCGTACAGTCTGTTGCATATATATTTATTTTTTTCAAGCACGGAGGGGACGCGAATTTTAATTTTTATTGTTATTATTTATATTATTGTATTTTAAATGTGGTTTTCTATATTTGTTTCATCGCCAACGATATTCTCGACGATTTCATTATTTTCTCGTTTAACACGCGTACCAATATAATTTTTTTTCCCTTGGACTTTAAATGCTTTTTTTTTTTTGTCAGCGGTTGTACATACAGAACGCGTAAGTCCCAACGTGTAATATAAAAAATAAAAAATACTCACGACGTCGGAGGAGGTATTATCGACGGTATTGGGACTCGGATAATATTTGGTCACCATTGAACAGTTATCATTGTTATTTTATTTCAGTTTTTAAATCTTTCGAAAAATGTTCAATCGAATTCCGCACAGAATCGTTTTTCGTTAACAACAACAGGGTTCACTCTCGGCGCACCGGCTTTTTATTGTCGGTATTATGTTTATGGCCTCAAATAAGCAAAACATAAAAAAAAAAAACCAATACTTATACTACATAATAATCCTATGTAGCCCTATAGTGATCAATTGGGTTTCCCGCGATTTTCCGATTAGGTTTATGTACGACTCGTGACGTATGGGACCGGTTAAATTCCTTAGTCACCCAAAAATAATGCTTACCTACCTACGTAAGTATTTAGTCGTTAGTATTTCGATAATTATCTATATTTTAGCGGTCGGTCGACGATATAGAAGGTGCGATTAACCGGTTGTCATATCCTAACCTGACCTATAAAAGCACTTACTTTTTTTTTTTTTTTTTGCGTCGAAGGGGACATATAAAAAACCACAAGGAAGAAAAAAACGTAGGCAGTTAATATAATCGACCAATTTTGGCAATGTTAATCGCGGAATTTTTAACGATGTAATAGTATGTTTGGGGGGGGGAAACAAATATATTTTACCCGTATTTCAGTTTGTTCACCTCTATTATAATAGTTGGCGTCTTGCCATTTGCACTTTTCGGTACATTGTCGAGAATTTTGTCCGTGTATTATTGTTGTAAGTACACAACACCTGTATGTAGGGAACTCAACGAACTCACCAACGTTCGTTAGGATGTAAATTTTGTAAACTTGTCGGCAAAAAATTAAAAATTAAAATTATACGTATAGGTGGCGTGTTCGTGCCGTAATTATTATTTTACTATCTGGTTGTGCGAATCACGTTCTTAACGGAATTAAATTTTTTTTTTTTTGTATGTCGCCAATTTCCGCGATAGAAATCACCGGTTGAACAGGTTTAAATATTTCAAATCATCAGGAATCTCTTCCTGCATATAGGTTTGAGTTATATTGTAGTTGTTCAGTAGGTATATTTATATCTAATTCAAATGATTTGTAGAGTTTTATAATTTGCAAACAACATAATATAGGTATGTTAATAACTCGTATGTTAATGTTTATGCAATCTATTGGCATTGGGCAGTAATGTAATTAATTTTGTTACTTTATTGTAACGTAATATAATTACAATTTTTTTTTTACGAATTTTGATGATCCACTCGTTAACAGTAACTAATCTTAAATTGTAATGCGTTACTTTAAAAATAACGAATTATCTGTTTTTGGCTGGTTTCAATAATAATATTACAAGTGGTAATATTACTAAATGGTTATAACTTTTAAAAGTTTTCCTATTTTATAATTGGTAATCGGACACCTTTATCGTTTATTAATCAATAAAAAAAAAAAAGCGGGCATATTTCGCACCATGGGTTGGCTACTGTTATAAACGGGAAGATGAGAAGGTAGGATAAAGATGGCAATTAAATTTGTATCTGTACGCAACGATAAATCATTGCTAATGAAAAACGATTCTGAGCGAAGATTAGAAAATTTAAATCAAAATGCACACTTTACACTATTAAAACAGAATTATTACATTACCATAAACATTTTTTCTTTTTCATCATTAAGTATAACTTACGATGAAACTTGTATCGAAAATTCGTGCATTTCTATTTAGATAGTTTTATTCTTTTATTTCCAAAAAAACTTAAAATGCCTATAAATAGTTAGAAAATTGCCAGAATAATTTGAAAATATTATTCCACGTCTAGAAAGGGCTAATATAAATAACGTGTGGAAATATCAAGTCTTTACAATAATTTTTAACCGAGTTACAAAAAAAACAAAATATCAAAAATAATGAAACCATTCCCGTAAACTGTCCTGTTTTTTTCCCGGTTTTTTCCAATTGATCAAAAAAATAATCTCTAATGCACTAACTACACCCAAACTTAATATAACATAAATCATGTTATACTGATTTTTTTTTTTTTAATAAACTTTTTTATAAATTCATTTGAATTGTCTAATATTTTCACTATAAATCATATAATGTAGTAATTTGTAATACAATTTCTTTGTGCATATATATGATATGAACTTATTCTCCATGGAATTTTTTTTTTTGCATAAAAATCCGGGCCCTAGTAATTATATTACTTTTAAAGTAACTTGATCAAGATTGTTTTTGTGGCGTAACAACACTTTATTGCTGAAAAATTAAATATAATACTACGTCATCTGTTATTGATAAATTTGAAAACGGGCTGGGAGTAGACATGCCCGAGAACTTTTGCGTTTTAAACATTTTTCATTCAGCAATGTATAATTATATTTTTATGATTCCGTATAGTGTTCGGGTTCCTATATTATTATACAAAAATTAATAATAAAAAAATACGTTGATAATGACGGTTCGCAAATGGGATTTTCGTGCAATTCCGTGCGGATTTCCCCTCTGCGGTTTGTATTCGACCGGTCGAACGGGTGTGCGAATGGTGTAATTTTCTACACTGTCCGCAAGAATTTGTGTTCTCATTCGTTCGTATCCGGTTGAGTATTCGTTGATAATATATTTTTCATACACTTATTGCGGTGTATAGTTTACGCGAATGTTTTTACATTTTTAATTTTTTTTAATAATAATATTTTCTGTGCTCCGCGTTCAGACGAGCTGGTGACCGAAGGTCGCGCATTTCATACCGGTCTTTCGTAATTTGTCAACTCGACGCGGCAGCGGAGTTGAATTTATATTATTTATTTATCGATTTTTCATGAAAATTGTATGTTGGTATTATTATTTATATCTATTGCAGATGTCGTGTTTTTTTTACTGTCTAGTGCATGCAGATCAAATATTATCACCTTGAATTATCTTTGTTTTTTGTTGTTTTATCTGTAACTACTGTAATAACTTACTATTAACTAATAACCAATAAGTGGGATTATGGTAATTTCCAACGACTATTGAGTCGTCAATCAACTATAATGACAATTCGTTTGTGACGATAATTATTATTGTACGTATCTCCCCGTGTTCGTAATACGTTATTATAAAAAGTCACTGTACGTATGTGAAAAAGTATCGCCGGAAGTATCTGTAACGAGAAGCAACACTTGCAGGTTTCGCCAATCATTGTTAACCACTTCTAATACCACACAATATTTGACAGTTATCACTATTTGTTAAAATTTTCCATCTGGTTAAATTGAGTGTAGGTTTTACCGTCTATTGGTATATTTTCGTCAAGTTAAGAAAACGGTTACTGCGGTTCTAACGGTAGGTTACACGAAATCTAATATTTTAAGCGATTATATTTGAATTTTTCACTATTTGAAACATTATCAACGGTTATTTGTTTCTCTATACTACATAAAAGAAAAGCCGTAATATTATACTTTTTTTTTTATTCATACGTTTCAGTTAAATCTTAATGTATTATAATTATCAATGCGTGCCATTTTATTATTTTATTGTGCGGATTAACTTTTTAACAACCTTATTTCAGACGATAATTTTAACAACGTGCAGTTAAGGCTAACATATTTCGGTGAAACACAATTTTTTTACTAACAATAAGTCAAATATTGACGTACTATCTCTCGTATTTAAGGATGTGAGGGCTATGTGTTCGAAATGTTTGGAAAAAAATGAAAATTTATCAACTAAAAAATATTCAAATTCACTTTAAAATACATTTAACTGATTTAACTGAAGAGCGGACAAAAACTACTTGAGGTATAAATCTAATTTTAAGAATCATTATGACAAAAGAACTTTCGCTGTGCAATGTCGGATTTAGTCGATATCAATAATGCGAAATTGGTTATTCGGGTTTGAAAATCTTAAAAATGATTAGATTCTAGAACAATAATAACTATATATTTTTATTTGCGGTACCGAAAAATTAAAACCAACGTTGCACAGTACCACCAGTTCTCCATAGTTTATGGTGCAAATCCGATTTATTTATTGGCAAAGCACCTATTAACCATCTATACACTTAAAATAGGACAATATTCCGGAGGGCAAGCCGATGCGTTTTTTCATTATTCCAAATATAACAATGTACATCGTTCAATAGAAATAACGACTATTTCAAAATTTTTAAACGAGCGTAACGCACCGGCTTAACAATTTTGTGTTGGCGAAACCGGCTGTTCAAAATGCCGCGGTTGTCTCGTTTCTCGATCAGTCGGTTAGGTTTAAGGGTATATCTGGTTATTGTTTTTGGTAAAGCCGACGGGTAGGAATTCCAGTCCGAGAATTGGTTTCAAATATTATTTTATCATCGGTATGAAATGTATCGAAAATGCGATGATATGCGTTTTTCTAAACATTTTTTTTTTTTTTTGCGGAGGTTGATGGCCGCTTGCAGTGTACACTACACACGGATTGGTAATTATGAACGATTTATTCACGGCCAACTGCCTCCCTATATGTTGAATTAGACGCTTCCCTCCCCAACCGTGTTGGGGTAGTTGACCGTGTTTGACCGGGGGAACTACCGATGGCTTTCTAAGCATATTTTATTTTTTTTACTGCAAGAGTTAATACGTTCGTACACGCATTAAACCGGTTAGGCATTTGCTTATAATTTATTCCCATAATCGTAGCATGTGTGAACGGTAATTTTTGCCGTCTCGACGTGCGATGGTGCTCGGAAGCCATCAGTTGGGCGATCCTGACCTTCGATACAGGTCTGCTAAAACCGCGTTTGTGTCGCGACTGTTTTTCTTTTTTTCTTAATTTTTTATTGTCTTGCTGTATACGTTAAAATTTTCAAGGACACCTAATACAATTTTGTTGTGAACATATTTACTCAAAAGTAAAATTCGGTGGTAAGCTATACATATATATTAAACATATGCAAGCACATTGCACATCTTATATTTTCATCAAACGTCTTACATAATTAGGTGGGTGGGTGCCGTATCTAGGCATGTTTAAACATGCAGTTTGTAGTTGATTTTATTTCAATTATGCACATTCGTAATCGTTTATCATAATTTACGAGATATATATATAGCCGGACGAGCGGTGTACGCAAAATCGTAGCTGGACGAATCTCTGGACCCCTCCCCTCACCCAACAATGAATTTCTTTTAAAAAATTAGACAAATTTTATTGGCAAAGGAATGTGGAGTGTTTGTATTCTGGAGTAAAAAGTTACGAGTGTTATTAAAAATAATTTGGACGATATGAAATTTTTTCTCAGATACGTATGAGGCGATTGATACTATGATTCATGACAAGTCCGGACAACATCAATCGATTCATTATTTTTTTCTTTCTATAAAATAAAATAAACTATTTTTTTTTTTGACATATATTATAACTATATAATAAAAGTAGTATAGTTTTTTTTTTTATGTCGAAACAAGTATATGCGATACAAGATATACATAATATATGAAATAATAAAAAAAAAAAAGTATCTTTATATACTGCTCATTCCTGTGTAATGATACTATTTTATGGTCTATAACAGCGGTTCCCAAATTGTGAGGCGCGCCTTTCTTGGGAAGCACAATCACTTAGCGAAGTGAATATTGATACTTTTAGATCAAAGATAATTTCGTTGAAACGTTATTCAACTATTCTAAAAAAAATAAAAATCACTATGTCAAGTATTACTTGAAGACACGGTGTACATTAAAAATATTGTTAAATTATTTAAATTTGTTTCGAGAATTTTCGGGATAGTCGCTATATCTAAGAGTGTAAAAACCCAGCGGTATCGCGTCGCCCGAATATTTTCGAACCATAATGACCAATATATATATTTGTCAGACAATAGAAGTAATACTAGTCGTGTATTAGCGGTACGTGAGGTGTGTGCATTATTAACTTGTATTTTCCATTTCCTCTAATTTAAAATGGAAAAATGTCTCAATATTACATCCAAACGTCTAAATGTAGACAACAGCAAAGAAGAAATTAAACGCAAGTTTAAAAAATACGATGATAGTTACTTAGACTTTGGGTTTACTTATATTAAAATAGATAACGAACAAGCACGTCCTAAATGTATTGGTTGTTTAAAAGTATTAGCTGCTGATAGTACGATTCCAAATAAATTAAAACGTCATTTCAAAAAAAAAAAAAAACAAATCATGCCACATTAATCAATTAAAAACGTGGTTATTTTTAAGACAACTTGAACAATTAGAAAAACAATCAACCAGTTTTATCAAACAGACGAATGTTTGAGTATTTAAATAATATAAATTTGTAATTAATTTATTCATGAGAGGCGCAATTATTATTTTTATTTTTAGGCTGGCGTGAACCAAAAAAGTTTGGGTACCGCTAATCTATAATATTTGACGAAATAAACATTATCTAAAACGTGTATTTTAAAAATATATTTGTATTCAACGGCGACTATTCATTCAAAGTGTCTTTTTTGTATTCTGAGTGGAGCGAGGGGTGTTGGGGTTTTACAATGATATTTATTTTTTTATTTTTTTGTAGACACTTTATCTACCAGAAGATTAATCCGATACACTCCTATACTGTTTCCGGTTGTAAATTTTCTCTAGTCGGTACTTTAGAGAGGTCATTTTTCGATAAACCTATTAGTTATTTAATTTGCCAGATAAAACTACCGACAAATGACGAAAAAACGGCAAAAACATGCGCTTGTTAAACTCGAGTATTATTATTTCTTTTTTATTTATGTTGATTTCTGAGTTAAGGTTAAATATTTCTGACACGAGTTATAATATATAATATTGTAAAATTAATTTGTCTGTTACTGTAATAGGCACTCGCAGATTATTGCAACATTCAATTACATTTTGAAATAAATAACATTATATTTAATTCCGTCTTTATAAAAACTATAAATTGTTACTTATAATTAGCCAATTAGGCAACTATATATTGTTACATAATATCATAATATTGGGAACGATATATTATTATAATATCGCGTTAAACCTTTTACTGGACCTATTCAAAATTGAAGATGGGTTTTATTAAAATTGTAATTGTAGTTGCGTATGGGGTTTGCTTTTCGTTTAGCAGATATTAAGTATTGTTGATATTGTGTTGTATTAACGAAACAGTAATTTACTTATTCTGTTAATTGATCTATCTAATCTGCACGTTGAACTGAAATATCGGTAGTAAAATAAAACTTGTTGTGCTGTTTTTGTTCCATGGATTTGTTGGATTGTAATCCAACAAAAACAATTTAAAACTTTGCAATCGATCCGTGCGTTTTTCCAATATGGGAATAATGACACTCTCTTATACGGTTGACGATCAAAATTTTAATTACCTACCCACTCAAACTAATTATAGTTTTTTTAAAATCGGTGAATCATTGTGTAAAAATACCTAAAGGAAATATAAACTAAAAAGAAACTTTCTTAGTTTGTATGTCATGTCGTCGAATAATTATTAATTTTTTTATTTTTACACATCGAATTATACATTGAACGGCTTGATTTATGAATCCGCTATTACGTATTAATATGTTCGGTCGGTACTTGAATTTAAAATTATTAAACGCTCGTAAGAAATCTCGAAATGCAAAAGTAATTAAATTAAATTGTTTGAGAAAAATAATTTTTCGAGTGCCGTTGATACAATTATATGCTAAATTTATTTTTAATTAAAATTTAACGCGAACACATTTCGTATTCGAGGTTTAGAATATAAATTGTGTGTCCTATTTCGCGTCTGCTTTACAATATACACGAATTAAATAGCATTTTCATAACAATTTCTAAGATTCGTTCCGTACCTGTTGCGTGTTCTCAACCGCCAGCTATTTCTCATATTATATTTCTGTATATTACTAGTAATACTATATACGCGATGATGATCGATCGGATCATCATACACAAAGTATTAGTCAATCGATAACGTAATTCAATGAATGCAATTTTTACTTTTCAATCCCACTGCGGCGCGGTTAGACAATAGTAATGTAATATCGATAAAAACGATAACGATATCGTTAGGTTAAATCCCTACTCGCAGCCAGTAATTATGTATTATCCGACGGGGAATTAGTTAATTTAACGCACGGTTTTTCTTATCCGTTATCAGCGTATAATATTATCATTATTTATCATAGTTGTTAAATTTTCGTGTTTGTTATTATCCTTGAGTATACTAGAGGCGGAAGCTCTGCGTGTATGCGACGTAGACTTCATTGTCGCTATTCCGGCTGTACCTATATATGTATAATATATAGACTTGTATAAAAATATATATTGTATTAGCAACAATAATAAACAATAATCATTTTCGACTTGCACGTCTCTTCTACAGACTAACTGCAAACGACTTTGTTGACCTTGTGCACCGGGCCATTTTGTATAAGTTATGCGATTACGATCACGTTGAATTCAATTCGTATAGCGCTTTAGTATTCCAATCGTCGTCGGTCACCGATAATAATATTGTATTTATACGTGTATTATGTATAAAATCCGATGTTTAATCGTACGGGGGTAGGTGTATAGTGTTCCGAGAGTGTCTCGCAGACCACCGAATCTTGTAGTATATTATATTGCCGCCTAAAATCAAAACTAGTCTTTATTTGTCATGCTTTCGCTCGCATTATAGGTATCTTATAACGATTCGAAAATGTAACTATCAAAAATTGTGTTTTTTTTTTTGTTTTGTTGATATTATTAGCCAACATAAAATCGATACACATATATTTTTTTTTACAAACATTACGTAATAATATATTATAATTTATTAAAACTCCCAAAACATATTCTATTATGTATACGCGTTATTTTATTATACGTGTTTATAGCTCATAGATATTTTGATTTTTATTTTCTGTTGACGAATAGTTTATATACATTTCGAGATTCCGATTCTTCGTTCATTCGGACTAGCCCGCAGTTTTATTATAGAATATCATATAGAGAATGTATACATGTCAAATCTGTCATTTGGCCAAGTATTTTGCAAACAATTCTAAATCTTCGGTATAATAAATATTATTCTTCGCGCACAATTATTATATTAGTATATAGACCTTGAAAACACAATAAATCTATTATACACTAGAGTCTTAAAATATCTGATTCGTATAGTATTTAATTAAAAATAAATGTTTGTGTGCATCATCGCGATGATGTGGATTTCACGTAAACGTAATTCTGCTAAAATGTCTACCTTTGTTTTTATACATATAGGTAAATATATAAGTATTACTGTATAAATCACTGCTGCTTTGTACTTACATAATGAAAAACATACAATTTTAATCATGTTATTGCACAGACATTAAAAAATATATATATATATATATATATATATATATATATATATATATATATATATATATATAATATATTTTTTACGTAAATGGTTTACCTAGGAAAAAAAAATGACAGTCAATTTATATAAATTTACAACGCAATACACGCGATGTGTTCACGTATTTTTAAGCGATATATAAGCATTTTTATATTGTCATATTTCAAACACTCGTATCTCGCTTAAAAATTTAAATTTCGAGAAAAATCGACGTATAAGCAAATAATGTTACTACCTTTAAGTTTGATAATATGTCGATTCAGTCTAATATTGAAATAAACAGTACAAAATCGGTCCTGCTGAACGTAAATTCGCACGATAGTGCGTGAGTTAGGTTATGTGTTAAGTATTTTATGCTTTGGGGTGCGTTTAAGAAATGAAAACTACTTAGTTCCTATATCCAGATAGCAATTACATTATAAAAATGTTTTTCAATGTTATTGTAAATGTTGGAAATATTTCAACAATATTGTTAACAATACCAATGGCAGCAAAACAAAAATATGTTTATTATATTTTTTAATAAGATAATACGTTGTTCTAAATATTTTCAAAATATTTATGAGTTAAAAATTAAATATAGTGACAATATTAAAACCATGTAATAAATGCTTATGGAGTAAAAGAAATGATTATTGCCAATTCTTATACTTTACATTTTTACATCAATATTATTTTAAATACCAATGGTTTATTGTAATGACCCGAGTAAAAAATATAAAATTTATATAGTATACCCTTGGAAGATATACTATTTAAAAAAAATAGGTAGTATAGGGAGTGATGTATTTCCATAAGTTAAATAAGTTGATCCTCGTGGGAACATCATGTTTTTTTAAAATGGAAATTAACTAGACACAAGTAAAATTAATAACAAAATACACCTAGAAATATCATAAAATATATAATATTTCAATGATATCTTGTTATACGTTTATAAATTATGTATAGGTATCTATAGTTACAAATGTTACATATATATATATATAGGCTTGACGTGTAATTTTTTTTTAAATAATGAAAACAACAATAAAATCGTTATCGGTTAAATGTTAAGTTCTCGAAAAATGATTCTGAACAATTTATATTTTAATTAATTTTTTTCAAAAAGCGTATGGTAACGTTTTACCGGTTTTCGATTGTTTTTATGCGGGTAAGACCATTCTGAAATGTGTTTGTGAAAAATTCTCGAGTTCGATTAAACGGTAATAGGTTGTTTTTTTATTACGGTTAAAATAAGTTGTCGTGGACGAAAGTTTTAAGCGTTTTTATTTGGAATTGTTTTTTAAATTTTTTGTTGTTGTCAAAACGAGGAAAACGTTTGCATTGCATAATAATATTATTGTATTAATTTAATTTTATATACTCTCGCGTGGATTCGGAAATGTATACTTTGTCAATAATAATAAATTAACTTAATAAATCCGCAATAGAATAAAATATTTTTTAGGTTAAATCAATAATCGATGTATAGGTATGTAATAATTTTAGCGACTGGACAAGTTTAATATTTTCATTTTTAGCGGCCAGTAGAAAAACATACGTAATTTAATTTTTAGCGAACGATTGTCCTTAACACGAAATCCACTGGGTATATGGCTTTTGTTTGTTTATAGTCGTAGTCGTAGTAGAAGGCAAGTGTTATGTGATGGGGAAAATACATACGAGTGTGTGTATACGTTTTGCGTGTTGAAACTGATTTGAAGGTTGGAATCGAATTATGACGACACGTTATTATTATTTTCTCTATGCCATAAAAATATGTATATAATATATTGAACCGCGAAGACGTATTCGTATATATATATATATATATATATAAAAAAAAAAAATATAATAATAATAAAATTAAAATCATCCGTTGTCAAGTATAATAATAATATTATAGTAGGCGAGTATAAGTAGTAATTTTTCAGACATAAGTATATCGTAAGTTATTGTATAGATATGTATATAAAGTGTAGTCGGTTTTTGTCGAAAGGGCTAATACGAAATACTCCAAATCTGTAGAAAAAAAAAGTCATTTTATATATTGTATATATATATTTGTATGTAATTACAAGTAATATGAGAAGACTATATACGCATTTATGATTGATTATATATTGTACGTAACCGCCCTATTTTATATGCTCACGAAAATAATTACTCGAATGGACTGAACACCTATATAATTTCATTTCACGTTTTATAATTTTCATTTTTTTTCCTTCCATTCTTTTTTTACGAACTAGTACCGCCAATCGTGTTGTTGCGCGTATCATTTTTGTATAGACCGTGCGGATATGTAGTCTTACCCGTCAACGTCTGTACATAAGTACATAGGTTAGGTTATCATCTGATATTTCTGAAGTTGAGATTACAACAGTTTCTTGTGTAACTAATGTACAAACGGCAACAAACGAATCTGAAACGCCCTATGTGTTTGTAGAAAAAACCACATTATCGAACACAGTAAGTGAATCTCAGGACATCTCAGCACCGTCAACCGATAAACCAAGTTATGAATCGACAATAGCAAACATACTTTCGGTTAGTGATAAAAATCAACTAGAACAAAATGCAGAGTTAAATGATTCAATAACAGATACCACATACAGGTTAAAAGATTCTATAGTTGATAAACAAGTAAACGAACAATTAAAAGAAGAAGAAGGAGTTAGTAAACCGACTTTGACGATATACCCGCGGTTGACGTTAATCTGGTAGAAAGTCCTCAAATCCCTACCATTGTAGCTGATAAAAACATACGATTAATGAAGATTATGTGAATAGCTTAAGACCAACAAGTATCGACGGTATAATTTCTTTCGTTAATATGGTTAAAGATCTTGAATAAGACTCTCGTATCTATATTTTCTCAGTCTAACCACGGGACAACATAGCCAAAATCACGTTACGAAGACCATAAAATCGTAACGTTTGGATTGAAATCCTAGTTTAATCGCGAATAATCGAGTTCAAAGAGAAAAATACTGCCGAGGGCTGTGCGTTGCTGTTTTAATTTAAAAAAAAAAACAAAACTTTCAACTGTTGGACAATATTTTAGAATATCGGAAACGTTTGAATAAATGCGGTCGAGGTTTAACATAACAAGTTAAACATTTCGATTTTTACAAAATAAATAAAACAGCTATCGTGTACTTATACTTATACCCATACTCCATAATATTTTTTATTGTATACACACTGAACATATTTGTTTGAAACCGCAAGAGACGCTTTTATAATTTTTGTTACGTCACGACATTTTGTACAGTTGTTTGCGTTTCATTAAACGTTATGTGACGTGTTGTGTTGTTGTTCTATAGATCTCAAATACATTTCAAATACACGCGAGAGTAAACATCGAAACCACACAACCCTGTACATTATACAAGATTATTTAAAAAACGTTTTTGATAGTAATACTTAAAAACTTGTCTAATACCGAAAATTAAACACTAAAATTAATTATGCTGCAGCTGATGCGTCGCGGTTCGAAATATACGAATTCGTTTTATTGAAATTTCTTTTTCAAGGTAATTTATCAACATATACAATAATATTGAAATAATTGTCTTACATAAATAGACGGGGTCACGTTTACGGCAGTGTACGTGAAGGTTTTTGTAGTAGGCAACTATTCTGGTTTACATAATATATACGGAGGTATAGACAGGCACCTACCTACACCTAATATTCCCTCCGGGTATTTTCAACGTTCGTCGTTTGTTTCGAATTCGAATCTTTTATAGTTTCAGACAACAACGGAGGAACAAAGTTTACACTCGGTGTTTTCGGCGCAGACGGAGTCATTTACAAAACGCTCGGTCGTCTTGTGTAGATTTTTTTATCTAGTCGTTTGCAAGTGTATACGTACACCGTTTGGATTGTACCCGTTCGAAGATTTATATACCTACGTATGCAGATTAATCGTCGTTACGGTTTTATGGAGAAATTATTATGTAGGCACTCGTTAATTATATAGTCGGAGAGTTTAAATTGATTTGCGCGTATTATATAGTAAAAATATACGATTAAGATATTCGTGAGCTCTCCAGTAGGCAGCCCATCGCGCGCACGATGATATAACTCTACATTCCTCTAGTCTTGGGTTCAACACTCTCCGACCTTGATTCTAGTATTATTATTACTTACTAGAGTTTGAGAAGTTTTACTTTTGTTTCTTTTTAAATCTGTCTGTGATTATATAATATAAAAAAATAAAAACATAATATAGTTTTATAAATAAACAGCTTTGCTGTTATGGACAACTCGCGTTTCGTCGTTAATTATATTTAATTTTTACATTTATAATAATATATTTGGTTTAGGTAAGGTAGAATGAAATCGCCGTTTGACAGCGTTTATCCAGCTAAAAAGGAACAATTTATTCTGTTACCGAACGGTATAGCTCTTTTATCTTCAAATAATTTTTTTCATCGTTATTGTTTTTTAGATTCTGAGGGGGTTTTGTGGTTTTACAATGATGTTTGTTTTTTATTTTTCTGTAAACACTTTTTCTACCAGAGCTTTTCATCCGATTTATACACGCCTACAGTGTTTTTGGTAGCAAATTTTGTCTAATTGGTACTTCAAAGAGGTCATTTTTCGATATACCTATTAGGTTTTTAACGCAGCAGAAAAAACTACTAATAAATTACGAAAAAACATGATTTCGTCAAATTCTAGTTTTATTATTTATGTTGATTTCCGAGTTACCGTGGCAACAATGGAAAAACATGACTAATTACATGACTAAAAACATGACATACTACTTCGCTCAGAATCGGTTTTCGTTTGCATGCATATATAAATTAAATTCCAATCTATATATTACCTTCTTAACTTCCCACCTACAATAGTGACCATCCATGGTGCGAAGCATGTAGCCTTTTTAATAGTTAAATTACATTCGTCAGTTGCGAATGACATGGTAATGTGTTGTATTTTTTTTCTATCGCCGGAAACTATATAAGCGTACTTACTATAATAATACAGAAGTCTTTTTTTCTATAGCATACGTATATACACTTTCGTAATATTATTTTTATTCGGTTGTTATGTAATCAAACACATAGTTACATTGCATATACAAAAAAAAAAATACCGGACATAATTCGCACTACCCTTGGCGGGTCACTGTCGTAGGCGGTAAGTCGGGTAGGTAGACAACATAATATTGGGTAATTAAATTTATATCTGTACGCAACGGTGTAAATCAATGTAAACGAAAAAACGATTTCGATCGAACTACGGCCAGACATGTTTTAATACGGTTTTTAAATACACATTTGTGTATTAATATATAATTACAAAAATTAATTACGATTCTTCGTGTTTTTAACGAATTTGAATATAAATTACAACATTTTTATCCAAATAATACAAATAAAATAAAAAAAACTAGAACATTTCAAATAACTATTCATAACAAAAAAAATGCGAGAATATTTTGAAAATTCCTTGTTTATTAAATGCGGACATGCGTATTCGGTGAAATTTTCAGGTATCTACTATTATTTTTAACGGAATCATAACAGTAAAATAAAAACGAAAATAATAGAAATTACATTATCAGCACCTCCTTGACTTGTTGCATTGTGCTCTCCCAGTTCGACTTGCTCTTTAACATCTCCTTCACCGCCATTTTCTTGTTGAAGACTCTACCGGTTTTCGCCTCCAGCTCCCTCCACTGCCTCCACCAACGGTCGAAGAAACCGGAAGAAAGCATGGTCAGCATCGTCCACAGGGACCTGGCAGTCGTGGCACTCCGGGGTGTCTAGCCTCCATATCCTATGTAGGTACTGGCCGAAACACCCATGCCCTGATACTCATATCATGTATGGAAGAACACCAGAGGATGTTAGTTCATGTACGAAGTGTACATGAACATGAGTTACTATTATAATAACTCTGCATTCAGAGTTATTATAATAATGCAGAATTATTTCAGCCAATAAAAGATCATGGATAATCACATCGTATATTCTTAAACCCGTGTATGAATGCCTTTTCTGATGTTACTCAAGATTTTTTGGGTATGGGCGACTCCGGATGTTAGATAAGAGTATGGATTGACGATTTCGCTCGAAGAAAACAAAAGAAAACGTTAATTGGTTTAAATTCCGTTTTTGGTGATATAAGTTCTTTTTAGTTGAGATGCTCAAGTCCGCGAATTTTGCCTAGATTGTTATGTTCTTTACCAAATGCAAATTACATTAGTGTGATGTATGGCAGCGAATTTTCCTACCCTGAGATGAGATTGTCTGTATTAGACGTCAGTAGTTTGTCATCAGCTTTATCTTTATCTATGGCTTCGGATGGAATGAATACGATAGTAAGCGCTTCACCGTGAGACGTCAACAAGGTTTATCAGCTCTGAAACAATCGAGTATGGAACATTTACTTCCCAATTTGTTACTCCAGACCCCAATCCTCGATCTTTTCCCGACCAGATCTTAATGAGTGCCGATAATTTGTGATTTTAGAAAGTGGGCCATAGCGTTTACACGTTTTCAGCTGATATGAATGACATATTTATGACATGGTTTCGAACTAATGTTTTCAGCTACCAACAGTACGTTATATTCGTTAATCCGCTTCAACTTTTATTGAACGCCGAAAGAGTTTGACCTTACAAATGCGTTGCACGACTTAAGCCATGGGGTGAGCTGCGATCCGTCGGGACAGCGTTGTAGACTTTGTTAAAACCACACCGGGTTGTGCGAGGCTATAAAGGCGATCCGTTCCGGCCAGTTGGCGGCCGCCGCCTAACAAAGAGCACGTGGATAGCATGGCGTCGGCGAGCACTCCGGCCCATCCGTGGACCGAGGTCGCCACGGCCAGCAGCAGTTCGGCGGCCTCACCCACCAAAGACCACCGGCACCGAAGTGGCCGAGGCAGAGACCTGCGGCCATTATGGTGGACACCGGGATAGAGGAGTTTCCAGCTCTCCCTAGAAAAATTAGGAGCGGCGTCGACCAGGAGGTTATCGGCGGCATGCGGCAAGTCTGATCCGGCGGCCTTGTCAAAGAGGTTCGCAGTGATGCTTCAGGTGCCTCGCCTTCGGGCACATGGCCAGGTTAGGTTAGGACGTACACTGATCCCGATAGGGCCAGCTGCTGCTGGAGCTGCGGACTCGGAGATCATCAGGCGGCAAATTGCCTGGCAGAGGACGACGCAAAGGCTATTCGGTTGTATGTGGATTACATTTCTTTCGCCTCTTAAAAACCGATCGAAAATTGACACTGATAGAGGTATTATTTAATATAAATTGTACTTGGCGGTAAAGAAACAGAAAGGTCAACGTAATGTTGTTATTATTTTGTTTTTATACGCGTTTAAAGTGCTAATATCGAATGGTTGAACTACTAAAATTCATTAGACAATTAGCCAAAAAATAATTAGTTGTAAAAAATAGGTGGTTACCATTTAAGAAAAAAAAAGTTGTATTGCGCGTGTGCTTATCTAATTAAGTTAAAAAAACATTCAAAGGCCATAAAATTGTGTATTTTTATGTTATAACAACCGACTAAGAAACAGAATTTATATTGCCGAGTTCTACGCAAAGATATTGAGTATTCTCAATTAGCGTTTACACATTTTATATAATTTTGGAAAGAAAGACTTGTATAACAAATTAATTTTATTTTGAATGTGTGATCGTTATACATATCATTATATGTTAAATAACTTTGATCGAGCATCCCCTTATTTTGTTCACCATTATAAGATGGTAGTTTTGGTGAAATTTGGTGATGTTATTTAGACCCCTTCACGTGCGGCAAAAGTATTGTAAAATAATCAACAAGTTAGGTTTTTTTCAAATTTGATTTAAATGCTGTAGCATTTACATATAAACGTACATGACCTTAATTATAGAACATAAATTTTTCTATAAAAAAATGTCTTGTCAAAGTTTCTCTAAAATCGATAATTTTCCGAGAACACCAATTAAAAAAAAATGTATTTATTTGGAAAAATTGATTTGCCATGGCAATTTAATTATATCTGACGAGCGGTTGAAAATACGATAAAATGGATTATACGCATTTTCGTTTTAAATTCAATTTTTCCATCATGTCCAATCATAAGCGTGTAAATGAACATTTTGATTCGTTTAACCGTTAAACCACCTAACCGAAGTATTTTTTTCATCTAATGATTACTAGAACCTCATGCTATGATTCTTTTATTTTATAGGTTTTTTTTTATTATTTATAACTTTATAAGAAACTTGAAACAAAAAGTGTAAGACTCAATTTGTTTCAAATGTTTTTGTTGAAAAATCAAGATAGCTATTCCGTAGATATAAATTTAAGATTAATGTTGGCGTTGAAAACTTTTATTAGGTTACGTCGTCATTCATTTTTAAACAATTTCGAAAGTTTGTTCAAAATGTTAAAATTCAATTATTATTCTTGTTTATCAGGTTGGTAGATAAATATTTGTTATCATTTATTTCATATAACCATATTTTCGCGCGTTACTCCATATTAAGTATACAAACTTATCGTTATTTTTTATGTATTTGGCGTACCTTATGCACTTGATTGGTCAGTAGTTTGTAAAATAATTAATTGTAATATTATGAAAACTAATTATATGGAAAAATAAATTGATATTATTAAATAGTATTTGCAACCAAATAATTTTAATTTTCGTAAACTTCAAAAAATTGTAGAAAATTAACGACGTTTCTGAACATTAATTAATTTTTCACAAAATAAAACCATAAAATGGCTTGAAATAAATAATAAAAAAAATTTCAAATATAAGAATCATAGCGCATGCCTCTAGTAATTATTACGAACGAATTGAACAATATCGAACAGAACAGTTATTGCAAAAGTTATTGCAATCGTCGTCTAATTGTTGCGTGGGGGGGAGCACACCCTGTATATTCAACCTTCTCATCTCGCCACCACCTACAACTGCGGTATATCTCTATTTACACTTACTTTCGGTGCCCAGAGGTATAATATAATTTTATCGTGTTTGAAATTCTTCATTTGGTTTTTGGCGCGTTATTGGAAAACGCATTTTTCCGCGTCCAACACTGGCGCGGCCGCCGCGGGATTTTCACGGCGAAAAACCGCGCGCCGTTGCAGACATTCGGGCGGCGGCGGCGGAAAATTGTGCGCGCGTGCGAAACCGCGGACGGTTGCCGGCGGGCGAGCGGGCGGGCGCGCGCGCGCACACGAACGTGTATGTGCAATTGCCGATATTTAATACTTTCTCGTCGCCGCCGTCGTAGTCGGCGGCAGCGGCGTCGCCGCCGCCGAAGTGGGGCCGGTGACCGTCGGTCCCAGCGTCGGCGGTCGCCCGCCAGTCGTACGAACATCGTCGCGCACCGCACATTCACACACACACACACACACGCACACACACACACGCATACACGGGTACGCACACACGCACACGCACACACCGTCAAAGTCGCGTTGACGCACCGCGGAAAATCCCTATACATTTTCTTTTTATAATTATTATTATTTTAATTTTATTATCGCGCACGGAAAATCCGGTTGGGGTCAGTCCGCCGTCGATCGCGCGGTTTTATTTTTTTTTTTTTGTTATTCATCAACGGCCGCTGCGAACCGCCAAAAAAAACCCTCCGCAAAACGAGCCGAAGAATAACAAACACCGAGATTCCGGTCCGGCCACTCGACATTGCAGTGCATCGCGGCCGACGCTGCGCACCGCAACGACCCCCGTACGCGCCCGGCACACGTCGACCCCGGGGAGCGAGCGTGCGCCCGTCGTCGCCACCCCTCACCCGATCGCCCTGCAATTGTACGCAGAGGACAACGTTGTGCGACGGATTGACCGTTTTCCTCGCCGGCCGCCGGCAAAAGGTATGAAAAAAAAACAAAAAAAAAAAAAAACGCATAAATGATATATTTTGTATATTTTATACCGGCCGCGTGTAAATGTCGCCGGGGGCTTGGCGAGGAATAAAAAATAAATATACGACGAGCTGTAAACGATTTTTGTCCCGCGACAATAGATTATTTGGTAAAAATATTATTTATTCGGCGGACTTTCGGTTATTCGGTAACCAGCGGCGGTGGTGCTGCTGCAAGCTGCGCGACGCGGCGAGGCGAAGAACACGACGAACCGCCTCCCGTTTTCGCGCTCGCGCCCGTTGCCGCCGCCGCCGCCGGCGAGAAACGGTCGACGACTATGCCGCGCGCAATATTATCGCGAATATTTGTACGGTACGTTTCGCGCTACGATACCCAGGCGCGTACACCCAAACGTTTGGACCGCGCGCGACCAATCCGCGTGACGAAACAACGCATGTGGTAAGCCTTCACGGCGTTCCAATTTGAAACTCGTATGATGTGTAGAATTTGTTTGTGTGTCTGTGTGTGGTTTTTTTTTTTTTTTTTTTTTTTTTTTTTTTCCCCGTCTACCGCCGGTACCGGGTGTCGGTACTCCGGTTGATCGTGCAATAAATTATATATTATTGTAATGTTATAGGTTATACCAGTTTTGAAAACGAGTTCCGCTTGCACACGACATAATAATATTTGTCATATGTTATATCGTAGCGTATAATAATATTAATATATAATATAATGTGTATTGGGTACTGTTTTTTCATTCTTTCTGGGTCGCCGGCTAACCCACTAGTGTTATGGGTAAACGCGGTTCGCGTGCGTTATTATCAAAATGTGATAAAATGTAATCAAAATGTAATATTGCGACTTTTCGATTTCGCGACGGCGGCGCGCCGCACTTTGCCGCCGCTGTTACCTCCTGTCTGTACACACGTATAGGTAGATTACGTATACGACGACCTACGCGAACAGTTGGCACCGTTATAGTAGAAAAAAAAAAAAAAAAAGAAAAAAAAAACAATAAACGTTCTCCTCGTCGCTTGTCACTTTTTTTAGTTTAAAATTTTTTTTTTTTTCAAATAATAATAATTATTATTCGGTTTCTCAGCGTTTTTTTTTTTTTTCCATCGGTGTCGGCAGGCAGGTTTATATAGGTACCGAGCGATATAATTCTATATATATAAAGGTCCGCGAACGAATAGACCGCACGGAAACACAAAAACAAATACGCGATTCGTCGTCGCTATTCGTCCGATTTTCGTTCGGAATGTGCGAAACACGCGAAATGAGTTTTATTAAATAATATCGAAATAGGTCAAAAACAAAAACAAAAAAAAAAAAAAAAAGTATAGCGACGTCGTCGACTTGCAGCGTTGTAAATAATATAATATTGTAGAGTTGTACGTGTGCAATATAATAATAATACTAATAATATTATAATACGTCCGTCCGGACGAGAATATATCATAACCCGAGGCGCTGCAACACAATACTCTTCTGTATTATAAATACCGCACGTTCGAAATATTATAAATATTATACGAGCATCGTAAGTGTTTATGGTTTCGCGGCGGTTATGATGTTGTCGGTTTACAAAAAAAAAAAAAAAAACCGTTTTCTTTTTGGTTTTTCTCTCTTATTCTATTACACACATTTGCACGGGCATGGGTAAAAAGACACGTTTTTCTAAACGAACCTAAGGAAATATTATTATTATAATAATAATACGCAAACCCGCTGATATTCGAGCAACAACGTACCTATATGGTATGTGACCTAGACCTAAACACGCGCGGTATACTCAACTGTATAGTTATGCGCTGTGCGCGTTGTGTTTTCTTTCGAAATAATACAAATAAAAATAATAAAAAAATTTATTACTATCGGCCGCGTTTTATATATTACCGATACGAACATGACTCTGTCCATTATAGCCGACGAGGCGCGCACACGTACAATTCGTCCAGATATACTGAGAAAATCGCTCCGAAATTGTCTGAAACAGACACGAAGGATTGAGATAAAAAAAAAAAAAAAATACTCTAAAACTATCTTCGATAAGATTGGAGAAGTATTACCAGGCGAAGGACACTTCGAGTCGATAGCGGAATTGGCCCCTTTTTTTTATGTTGGCCACTATGTTTTCAATCTGTACCATCGTACTGTTCGTTATGGTCTGCGAGTCTGTAATAACGAATACACTAAATAGTGTACAGTCTCTTTGGTCCGGCTTAAGTTTCATCCCCTGCATTTTTCTCCAGTTGAGATACGTAGGTATGAATTTCTCGGTCTACCCGATGGTTTCCGTCTTTCAATTGCACCTTCTTAATCGGTGTGGTGCAATTTTTCAATTGTGTCATAGAACGTGGTACATATTCGTTCGTTTTTCGCTTTTTCTGCCCAGTTAATTTTTTTACATTCGTTTCCAACGTCACATTTCGAACGCTACAAGGGATCTTTTTTTCCGTTTTGTTAACGACCCACGTCTCACAACCATTTCAAGAAACACTACAATCGTCTCCTTTATTTCTCTACTAATTTCCTTTGAATCAAAATCCTCTTTTTATATGATCATGACGTGTTTCCACTTTGTTAACGACCCACGTCTCGCAACCATTTCAAGAAACACTACAAACGTCTTCTTTATTTCTCTACTAATTTTCTTTGAATTAAAATCGTCTTTTTATATGATCATGACATACTCGTATATATGTAATATATTTTTGAGTCTGCTGATTAAGCATCAGTTTCAAAGACATCATTTTTTTTTTATTATTTTCACCGTGCCATAATTGTTTGACTAAGACTCGTATTCACCAAAATCGCGTTAAGTGATGTAAAAAGTTAGTGACGCAACCCACCCCCACTATATTCTCCCTCGAAAATTAGTCCTTGTTGCGCTACTGACCCTTTAGTAAGCCTCTTCCAATATGGCTTTCTTTCTATGACGCGTTTTTCGTTAATATTGTGATGTGCAGTAGACGACCTTTCAGTTTTTCCCTTCTGATTTAAATAATACCATGCCAAAGGTCTTCTTTTTCATTTATTCTGTTCATTGTGAATTCTAAACATTTTTTTTTGATAGCACCCTACGCATTCCAAACTACTCTTATTTAATTTTTCTATAATAATGATAACAACTTTAAACTTTCACAGACGTTTAAGTTAAAGGTCTGCCCATAACGGAAATCATGTTATATCCGACCGAAAACAAGTCGAAATCAAATTATTATTTACAACTGGGACTTAATTATGGGGGCGAGGGGGCAATGTTATTATTTTGTCCCCTATCCGGGTACGACAACAGTACAAATCTCTTTTAAAATTAAGAAAGAATGCGATACATGTATTACTTTTTATATTCATATAAGATAAAAATATTTTTGAACTAAAATTATTTCATAAAATTTAATATTTTATACTTTACGGTTCACCTGTTTTATAATATGTTGACGTACTGTCAACGTTATCGTATTATCCGGGTCACAAATATATGAAAACCAACATTATAAAATAACGATGTACTCTACCGTTTATTTTAGATTCTGAGTGGAGTGAAGAGTCTTGTAGTCTTACAATGATGTTTATTATTTTATTTTTATGTAAACACTTTTTCTAGCAGAATATTTCATCCGATCTATATATTCCTATACTATTTCCGGTATCAAATTCTGTCTAGTTGGTACTTTAAAGAGGTTATTTTTCAATATACCTATTAGTTTTTTAACGCGGCAATAAAAATTACCAAAAACTGACGGAAAAACGGCGAAAACATGATTTCGTCAACTCGAGTTTTATTATTTCTTTTTTATTTTTGTTGATTCCTGGGTTACCATAGTAACAATGAAAAAACACGACTTGTACTACTTCGCTCAGAATCGTTTTTCGTTTGCAGTTAATCGTTGCATACAGACATAAATTAAATTCCTATCTATATAATACCTTCCCAGTTTCCCACCTACAACAGTGATCCACTCACGGTGCTAAGTACGTACGCCTTTTTAAAGTTTTGTTTAATTAAGAGTCATGGACATTGACAGTCTTGGATTATTTTTGTGTACACAGAATAAAATTATATTTACACCGTCCCCGGCGGTTTCGATTTTAGCGAATAAATTGTTTCCTCCCCGCCCTTAGTCTCTTTTATCCAGTTGCTACGCGCTTGCTGATTCGCAATATTCTGCAGTTAGGTGTTTGATAAACGTACAGCGCTCTGTATAATTTATAGTAATCGCGCGGATCAGTATAATAATATTTGTATTTGCACGAAATAATACTATCCACATATATACGCAATGCTCTCGTGCTATTAGTATTCCTATTAGTATTATTACCATTGTTGTCATTATGCGACATGTCGTTTTCCCCGATGGGATTTGTCGACACGTTCGGCACCAGCTGATTGTTTAATAATACGCCATAACCACACTTGAACTGAGTCCCTCGAACGATGGTTTCAGACAGAAATACAGTACCGTGTATATTCACAATACGTACGATAACATACGATAATAATTTTTAGTTATTCGTCAATTGCATCAATTGTCGTGTACAAAATACCCGCCGCCCAACTTCCTTATTGTGCGTACTTGGACAGTTTTCGTACAATAGTAAAACTATTGTATATACGTACATAGGATATTTTAATATTTAGTTATTCGAGTTTTTTTTTCATAACGCAGTGGTATGCTTATTGAATACCATAGTTAGTAACGGATTTTAAAAATAATTTTGAATAACACACGTTAAACAAACTATGTACCCAATGTTTTAAAATATAATTTTTCATCGATCACATAAGAATACATACACTCGCATAAATTGTTAAATTAATAATGAAGATGTCGATTTTAAACATTAAAAAAAAAAACACGAAGACTTTAAGTTAAGAGAGTAGAGCAGGCAAAGGAGTCGCGTATACTTATTGACGTGGACGTTATTTTCCTTGGAGCGTTTCTATTTTCCACCAAAATGATAGGAATTTATTTTATTTAATTATTATTGACGATGTGATTTCCGATTAAACTGGGAAATTGTATTGCGCGACGTTAGTATTAGATGTTAAAATGCTATTCTGATAGGTTAGATAGGCTATTTAGTTTGGCTCAAACAATACATAATATTTCCATATTAATACCATTTTTAAATTTTATTTTTTCTCATAAAAGGTCTAATAAAATTAAAATAAAAAATAAAATTAATTGAATGGTGGTTATAGATTTAAATTACGGCTGATTTTCTAATAAGTTCGATTGAATTACACGTATTTCAACATTGTCCACTATAATATACTGCATAGGAGGAAGAAGGAACTGATATATATAAATATATATATATATATATATATATAAATAAATATATAAATAAATAAATATATATATATATATATATACACACACACACACACACACATATAAAACACAAGTAAAACAAGTTATATACAATATACATACGATTGTCATAGGCAGGTTGTGTCCTCGATATTGAATCCAATTACTTGAAAATAAAATAATAATATACGTTAATTTAAGGCATTATTATATAAAAAAATACTAGTTTCGATTTCAAGCTTTACATTAATAATACCGCGTGATTGTAAATTTAATTTACATATAGTTAAACCGTTTAAAAATATTCCAGTTCATAATGAATTTGAATAAAATTCTAAATGTCCAATACAAATTTGAAATTAATTGAGGACATCTATTATTACAAAGGACATATTTCATGGATACATTAAAAAATGTAAACGTTTTTACTATTTGATGTATATCGTTATAAAGATATTTGTTAACACTAAGTGTTAGGGAGCAGATCCCGTGAACTATAAAATACCATAAAATATGATTTTAATATAGTCGCCATAAAAATATAATTTTTTAATAAAATTATTACAATGTACTTATTTATTAAATAATAGTAGTTTACATTAAATAAAACTATACATTTGGATATAAACTCGTTAAAAATGTTAAATATATCCTAAAAGTGTCGAGATAATTGTTTTTTATTTTTATTCATAAGGTATTTTGCGCTTACTCGGTTACTCGGCGGAAATAATGTACAAATGCATTCACGCTTTTTGTTTTTTATCATTTTTATCATTTATTTTCATTAAGACGTTTTTAATCTGAGGAATTTGTTGCGAGTTTATGTTGGAAACTCTATAAATAAATAAATCCGAATATTTTCACTTGACAGATTTGTAAAAATATTCCAAACGCATAAATAAATATTTCCGAAACGTTCAAATAGTCTTTCCAATATTATTTTCATTTAGTTTTAATACGGTGCAGTCAGTAGTATTACTACTACTACACTACTAAATCCGATTGTAAAATTTTAAAGCTATTACTTCGGCATTTGGCAATTTTTATAACTTTTATTAAATTAATATTTTTCAATTAAACAGTGTACAATAATACGTAATACACAAAACATTTAATAATATATCCGCGAGAATAATAATAATTTAAAAATAAAAAAAATTAGTAATTCCGTTTTTGTATAATATTATTGTTATAGGCAACTCCGATATTATAATTTATTCGTAAAATCGTTTAATATAAATATATTTTTGAAATAGTTAAAATGTTAATATATTCCGAAGGTGGCGTAATACGTGTGGAAATATTACGACTAAAATAGTACGTGTTAAATATATTTCACATTCCGAGACAAACAGTACTTAAAAATAAATACAATTTTTAATTGGTACGCATATATATATATATATATATATATATATATATATATATATATATATATATATAGGGTTTACGAATGCCGAAGCAATCTGACTAATTTTCTACTTATAAAATATAGTTTTATTTTGTAGGAAGAAACGCGATTTATTTTGATTCGAAAGAGAGAGAAAAAAAAATGTGTGTCATTTATTGACATTTTTTGCGGCATTCGTGCAATTTAGACGTAGACAGTCGGAATGTAGTATTTAGTAACTAAAAAAAAAAAAAAAAAATGTAAACACTTTTTCAAAATAATTCACAATGTAATAAAAAAACACGGTAATATTACGAACAAATTAATCTTGGTAACAATATAATTATTGTACAATTACTTATTGTTGCGGTAATTATTGTTTTTATTATTATTATTATTATCCCGATACGAATATTTTACGTTTTACTAGATCTTTATAGATCTTTATTATAGTAAACGACGATTATCATCGATATAAAACGTCTTGTTTGAATAATACGCCCGTACAAGGCGTATTGCATTTATTATATAAAACAAATATTTGATGTAAGTATTTCAGAATATTATCTCATACGAGGAAATACGCTCCAACGCAGCGCAAATGCAGTTTTTTTTATTTTTATTTACAAAATATCCGATGAGACAATAGCGGTGATGATAAAAGAAGTCTTTTTTTTTTTTTTTTTTTCCCCGGCTCATCAATCGACTTCTCCTCATCGCCATTATCGCGATTCCCGTCCAAAAGCGGCGCCCCCAGGATTTTTTTTATTGGTACGAGTAATCTAATTATTTTTAAACGTGTGCATAGAAACCTTAATAAAAGCGCGCTCGTGCGAGAGCTTTTCTTTTACTCGCTTGTTTATGAAATAAACTACAATAAATAATAATATAATGTAAAGAGAAAAAAAAAAGGCGTACATAATTCGCATCATGGTTGTTCACTGCTGTAGGCGGGAAGTGGAGAAGGTAGTATATAGATGGAAATTTAATTTATATCTGAACGCAACGATAAATTGCAAACGAAAACCTATTCTCAGTGAAGTAGTATTAGTCGTGTTTTTGCATTGTTGCCATGGTAACCCAGAGATCAACATAAATAAAAAAAATAAATGATAAATCTAGAGTTTGACGGAATCGTGATTTTTTTTCGTAATTTGTTGGTAGTTTCTTCTGCCGCGGTAAAAAACTAATAGGTATATCGAAAAATGACATCTCTGAAGTATGAACTAGGCAAAATTGTCTACCAAAAACAGCGTAGGGTGTGTATTGATTGATCGGATGAAGGCTTCTGGTAGAAAACGTTTTTACAGAAAAAAAAAAAAAAAAAAAAAATAAACATTATTGTAAAATTACGTAATTACAATTTAACAATTATATTTTTTTATTGAGTAGTATACAAGTATATGGTTTAATTTTGATAGTTGTTCGTTTTTCGATATGAAAATTTAAATTTGGTACCTATCACAATTACGAAAATGCCGGCCGATCAACTATTTCGGGGAGGGGGAGCTAATAAAGTCCGTTGGCCCGTTGACCTAACCTAACCTAACATACCCGTCGGGCCACCCTTGTTCATGTCGCAATCCTTCCAATAAACGACCCGGGTTTTCCATTTTTAAATTGTCGTTTTACTCGCTATTGGCTTTCCAAACACTAAATTCTATAGACGTTTTATTTTTTCAAAAGATTCAGTCAGTTTTCTACAGAAGGCGTACCATCCGCATCCGCGGCTTCTGCAAGTCTCGATTATTTCGTTTTTTCCTCTCGTCGTCTACAAATGTTAACTTGGGCCGTATATCAATGATAATACGCTCCGCGGTATTTTTTTCTCTTCCCAAGGTTAGGTAATATAATAATAATTATAGGATTCGGATTATTATCGAACGTCTCAATTAGCCAGTGCCTGCGGGTTTCGTTCGCGTGCACCGTTCACAACGCTTCACGACGTCTTCATTTTTAGGAAATATTATTTCTAAAAAAAACCCTACGAACCTAAATAATATTAATAAATTTAAAGAACGCGAACGTTAAAGTGGCGGACGTATTTCGCACTGTGCGTGAGGAGTCACTGTTGTTGTAGGAAAGTCGGTTTGGAGATACAGGGATGTAGGGCCATTAGTTTTGCACGTTAAAAGCCACGATAAATCATTGCGATAAAAAACCTATTCTGAGCGGAGCCGGGTGAACTGGTGATGTTATACCGGTATTAATCGTGTTTTTTTCCCCTTGTAGTCAAGGTAACCCAGAAATCAACAAAATCTTAAATCGTAAAGTATCATTGTCTGTTTTTTTTTTTTTTTTTTTTTTTTTTTGGAAAAACTATTTGTAATCTAGAACTCTTTTTCAAACCAAGTACCGTTGTCCGGAAAATTCGCATTTTTAAAAGTATACCGTTAAAAACCCGCAGTGTTTTTTTGAGAGAGAGAGAAAAAAATACATTTTATTAAAATTATTTATTCGAAATCTATTATTTCATTGTGTTTACCTATTAATAGGTATATTTTAACCTACCTATATTTTAACAACACATTGAGTTGTGTGTATGATTATATACAAATTTTAATGCGCGATAATGCATCGCGTGGAAGTTGTTTTGAATTTAGTAAAATTCATTTTTCGTATACCCATACCCAAATGTTTTTTTAATAGAATTGCATAGTAATATCGTATTGCTGCGGTGGTTATAATTTTTGCGTTTTTTCGAGTAAAGTCTATCTATGACGTAAAACAAATTCTTAATATTTAAATATTTGTTGTGCGGTTTAAATTAGTTTACATTGAATATACCTAGATTTTTATGTTTAAAATTGTGCAATTATTATTATTATTTTTTTTTTTAATTAACGACTATATTAGTGTAATGTAAATGACTTTTTTTTTTTTATATATATTTATAATATAAAGAGAATTTGAAAAATGTCATGATTTGTTTCCGTCTTGATAAAATAATATTTTACTAACTCGTTAATTAATGATGATATCCTGTTATAGTATAATAGATAGACCGTATGTTCTCTATTTTACTCGTCTAGTATAATTTTTCTCAATTTTCTGTCCTATTTATTTTATGTTCGACCCAATGATAACTCGTTGACATTATCAATAAAAAAAAAAAAAAAAAAAAAAAATGGTTTAGTTAATTTAAATACCCATCTGTTGTGTTTGGATGTCTAAATTATAAATTATAATTCATATTTTGAATACTCGTAGACAATATGATGATCTTGAAGTTTTGATGCATTTTTCAACTAGGTATTAATAACGAGTTTTTTGGAGAAAAAAAAAATTTTTCAATCGTTATACCGTCAAGACTTCCCGATATGTTAACTCGTATACATACAGGGTGTTCCGGTGTACGCACTAAAAACCGGACCAACCCGATTGGATCGAAGGTCATCCCCAGAAGTCCGAAGAGTTGGGAAGAAGACAATATAATATAATTAGGTTTTGGCTGAACTATCAATTCAGTGTTTCTACCAGTGTTCAACGGTTAGGAGGTGAGCACTTCATTACTGTTTTTTTTTTTTTTTTTTTTGATAAATCTTGCGTTAATACTTATAAAAATTATTCACGTGCATTTTGATTTTCAAATACGTTTTAGTGTTTTAATCTTTGTTTTTTTAAAATTATTTGTTTGCTCGGTTTTATCGGTAGAAATTTGTAATATATTGTTTACCATACTTACCTACGTTAAGTGGTCAGCAGATTTGTTCGAAGGTTTGTACATTTATACATTATGGTCAATTATTATTTTATTATTATTTTCATCTCGAATCTTCATTTTGAAACAATTATAGTGCCGATAACTATTACGTGGTTCGTAAAAACGCATTTATATATTTACCAGTTAATCGCGTTGAATTACGACGGGTTTGAAATGATGTGTTTTTTGATTCATTAAAAGTAAATTATAGAGTGTATTTCTTTCGTACTGTACGGGGGTCAGTACACTTGAAAATTATTTTGTTCTTATCGTACCGGTGAATTGTATTTATCTCAATTTAAACTATAGTTTAATTTATACTTGAAATATATATAAACGCCGCGCGGATTTGTGATTATTAAACCGATGCCATTACTAAATACTATTGTAACAGTCGAAACTAAACGTTTTCCTTATCCACGTTTCATCGACCGTTTCAATAGATTTACGTTTACTCTGAGCGCGTCGTCGTCCAGTGTAGTTTTGTATAGTTGGCCGTATATCTATTACGAGGCGTTCGACACTTTATGATATTTTCCCGAATGAGGTTGAACGATTTCCATCCGGCGTTTCCGAAAATTATCAAGGGCGACGACGGGGACAATGAATGCCCCATTTTTGTAACCCGACTGATGTAGGGCTGCTAGAGGTTGTGGGGGTGGACATAAAAAGACGTATAACGGGCTTTTTGTTATCAGACGACGTGATACGCTCGTGACCGACGACTACGCCGTTTTTGTTTATGGACACATTGCCACTGCACTGCGTGTTTTTATTAATGCTCGTTTTGTCGACGGACTCTTTAAGTGTTCCGGCGACCTTGTCCCTGGAGGTCAGCAGGAAGAGTCCCACCGGCACGCGGCCATATACTTCTCGACCGCAGTCATACGAATCTGTATCGTATTATGTTCGATTCAGATGTGTACTTAATAATAACAAAATCGAAAGAAAAAAAATAAAATAAAAATAAACTGGTTTTGTGTGTGCACTGGGAAGATGGGCATCGGACATTATCGTAACAGCGTAACGACTTTTTTTGTTTCGTATTACTAAATCGGTTTTCGGTGTCTATTACTAAACACGACAACGCACGATTATATTAGACAATGCAGAATTTCACTTTCGAACCGGTCGTATAGATATTTATGTATAATATGTATCCAGATAGATTTGATTTGCCCCTTCCCATTTGCACGCGGTCGTCGGCAATAATAATTATATTATTATTACATCATCTCGTCCGGAATCCGAACGATACAATTATTATAAATGGAAATTTCGTCGAGTTGTTGGCCGTAAAAAATTCGGAAACGTCGTCGCAGGTGATGCGTCGTGCCGCCCCCCCCTCATACCCCCCGGATGTAGTCAGAGACGGAATATTGTTAAGGGAGAAAAAAAAAACAAGGAATTTTCCGCTCGTGTGGACAATCGTTGTTATTTCGTTTATATTATAATCTATAGTTTTATGAATGCATATAACTGTAGTATTACAGATGTAATGTTAACGTTGGCCAGTCGACTGGAATTTCAAAATTTCAAAAGTTTTACGCAATGTTTGTTAGGGTGTAAATCATCTAAGATATCGTGCAATTCAAAGTGCCACGGAGTGGCGTACGTGCCTCCAAAAAATAATTATCTACCTTAATTTTTACATTTTTTTTTTATATTAAAAATCGTGTCAACTGTCACTAATATAGTAGTTTTTTTTTTTATATATAACATTGTCCAAACGGCACATTATCTAAATTTTAACATTATATAATATATATTTAATAATGTGTACCCGACCGAGACATAGAGTAAAATGAGTAAGGGCTATTCATTCATATACTGTTATGTGCTGTGGGATCGAAATGATTTAATATGGTTAGTGTGTAACCACTTGTTGAAGAAAAAGATACGATTTGTTTGCACATCTCTGTAATATTCGGACGATAGTTACTAATTCGCGCACAATCGTTAAACGATAATTATATAAAGTGTATGGTAAACGATTTATTTATTAAAACCGAACTGATGCCCGAGTAACGCGTACGAATAAAACGATCCGACGGTTAGGGCAGTTATCTTTAAAATATCTTAAATCTTAAAAAAAAAAAAAAATCATTTCGTTGTCATATTACATTACAATCCGTCACATTGTGCGGGTAAAAAACGCCGCACCGTAAAACCGTAGTGACGTCGTCGCGTCCGGACGAATTCGTCTTCCGCACCCGCATCCTTCCCGTTTGCCGTCCCACTCGTTGTTTTAACGATCGTATTTTTCTTCCCGTCGTAATATCGTTCAGGTGTTTTTTCTCGACTCCGAACGAACAAGCCGTCCAAAAAAAAAAAAAAAAACGTTTTCCCCGCGTATACACCCTGACTCTCTTGCCAGGTTCTTGTGCGGTTTCTCTTCGCGTCGCGTCGTCTTCCATTAAAAAGTCTAATGGTCCTGTAAAAAGAAGGTCAATTTTTTTACCGCCCCTCCTCCCCCACACACAAATACACACATTACGATGGAAATTCCGAAGCGATACATTTTATATTGTATTCCGTCGAAACCGCCCGATTTCGTTCCGTTTTTTTTTTTCGTTATTACTATCGATCCGTACAATATAATATCTGTATTTTTATTATTATTATTATTTTTTTTTATTATAATATTATAATAGGCGTGCCGAACTCGTTGGAGTTGCGTCAAAACCTCGTGCGCACGCGTCTTTCCGTTCGCGGAAAGCAAACGGTTTTTTTTTTCCATATTTTTTTTTTTTATCGTATTTTTCGGGGGGCTCCACGCATCGTTTCCCCGGACAATCGCGAGTACGTAACGAGTGTAACTAAACGTCCCGCAGATGACGATATAACAATATATATATATATGTACATTATATGCTTATATACATTTTATAGATTATGTATGTAATGTACAACACGGTAATAGTACGCGTATTGTGTACGTACGTAATTATATTACATAGGCACGATAATTCCGTTTGTTGCCGGCGGACGCCGACGACAGGGGGCAGTGGCAGCGGCAGTAGCGGCGGTGTCGAAATCGGGATTCGAACGTGTGACATAACTTCCATAAAAATAATGATAATAATAAAAATATAATAGTAATAATACCGAACAGCGATAATAAACGTGTTGTCGATGTTTTCACGGATTTTTACGGCATAACGAGCCGTGGAAAGCAGCGCGGCATTTCCCCTCTCCCGGGGTGCGAGCTCCGTACATTACTTATGGTTATTGTATTATAGTTTGGTCGAATTTTCTCGCCGACCCGACCGTGTTTAGCGCCTTCGGGCCGCACGCCGTACGCGCGCTTTGTCGTTAAAAAATAATTAACATTATAATAATTACAATATTTTACGATGCCTTAGAAAGAAACAAAAAAAAAAAAAAAAACGTTATGCGGCGCTCGGCCGAAACCCGCCATACTTAAACCGTCGTGGTGTAATGTTAAAAAATCATATTTAGAAATAATTAATCACGACCGTCGTTTTACTGTACGTGGATAGCAATATGAAATGAAACAATAAATTACCCCTCAACCCATCCAAACCAAAAGTTTCGATTAAAAAGCGATATGTAATTTTGGTACGACCGGAATTGTATATATATATATATATATATTTTTTTTTTTCCCCGGAGTTCGAAATCGATTCAAAAACGATCCGGATTCGTCTCTTAAAAATTACCATATTTGTCAGTTTGGCGGTGAAAAAAAAAATTGTCCCGTCGTCCGACTATTTATTACAGATACCCGGCACCCGTGTTTATTTGTTTGTTTGTTTGTTTGTTTGTTCGCATTACGCTATTATAATAATATTATTATTATTATTATTATTATTATTGTTTCATTTCCGCGTGTTTTACAACCAGTTTTACTGGATACGAGTATATTTTATTTATTATATTTACGAGAAAACGCATAAATTTACTTAACGAAAAGCCGATCGTTGTCGTCGTCGCGACATAATATAAACCTCTTGTGGCGCGCACCCGTCGTCCGGAGTGTGGGCATTTGGTTGTCATTCGCCGTGGACAAGTATAATTCCGCCGGCGTCCAAGGTCCTCGTCGCATTTACCGCGTGTCTCGACAAAACCCACCGGACCCGTTTCCAATATTCTTCCTCCCGCGGACACACCGGTTTTCGGTTTATCCGCAAACCACCGCGGCGTGTTACACCATTGGTCATGAGCGGACCGCGTGCCCGGGCCCGTCCCGAAGATTCGCGGGCCTCGGTTCGCACACTGCGAGTTTACAATTTTTGGTTCTTTTAATCGGTTTCTCGGCAAACATTTTTTTTTTTTTTTTTGATAATTTCACAATGAAACACGGTACGAATGCGTGTACATTTGCCTATACGCCACCCATTAAATACGGGAAGTAGCACCGCAGTGGTGTTGCTCAAAGATAACCAAACATTTATCTAGATATAGAAACGAGATGATTTAATACAATTGATCGAGATACAGATACAAACACTATTTATCGGGAAAAAAGAAAAATTGTAATTTTAATAGTTTATCCATGTTCATAATATATATGAATAATATAATCGAAAACGAGCCGCATTTTCGTGAAAACCTACCACAAGGAAAGGCAAAACTAATAATTTCCCACTATCACGTTGTATTTTTGAGAGAGAAAAAAAACAAATAGTAACAAAATTCTAATTCAGTTTAGATAAAGCAATTATTCATCAGATCAGGTCAATTTCGTTAATGATCTAGGTAAGATGAATATGATTAACTATCACATCCTCTTAACAGGTGTCAATCCGAACGCCCTGGAAAATGTGCGGTACGGCCAATAGCCGTTCTTCGTCGGATCGGTTCGTTCCGGCGGTAGACTTGGCCTAGGTCGGGCGGCACAAGTGTTACCGGCCCCGACGAGACACTAAGCCCGCGACAAAGGGGTTGAAAACCTTCAGGGCACGACATTTGCAATATCGGGACTAATTATTATCTTATATTTTATATATAGCGGTAACGACATTGAACGGATTCCGAATCCGAAAATAATGCTAAAAATCCCGTCAAATTGCGCCGGCCCCACGGTATTTTATTTATTTGAAACGTTTCATTCTAGTAAACGATTTTTAGTAAAAAAACAAAAAAAATTCCGGTTTTGGACAACCATACTTATATAGCGGATTTATAATTAATAATTATTATCTACGATAATGTACGCCAAGATTTCGCGACCTTTAGGAGGCGGACGACGCGTCCCGAAGCCGGATTTTCACGTTTAGATTTTTTGCTAATTACGTTTTTCGCCCTCCCCCTCACCACAAAATTCCCCGCGGGTGTTCCGTTGGCCAGGCGGAAAACATGATAGGAAAAAATAAAACCCGACATAGTGGTCCGACCTAACCAGTTCGGTAAATCGACTGGATGTCGCGTGTGTTTCGTATCACTCGTGTTCGTTTATTAATTTTTTATTATTATTATTTATTATTGTCACATTTTCGTTGTTATTATTGTATTTTACTCCGGCCGTACGTAATCGCGAAAACGACGTACGCGGAACGGGTTATTGAGACGCCCGCGACGCCGGCGACCTTGCATCCCTCTGCCGGTCTTGACCCTGCGCAGAAACGCGACTAACCGGTCCGGTCCGGTTAGACGGCGGCGGCGGTGGCGGCGGCGGCGGCGGTGGCGGCGGCGGCGGCTGAATAACAAACTCGTGCGCGCCGAGCCGACCGCCGCCAGTCACAATCGCAGTTGTGCGCCGAACTTCGTTTGCACACACCACCAGTCGCGACCAGGCGTCGTCCGAACGTGTCGATCATTGCCGTCGTCGCCGCCCGCTCGCGTTCGACTCGTGCCCGACCCGTGTTCGCACGTTTCTATCCCGCCGAACTACCGTAAATAACCACATTTGCTTTTTCTTTTTTCTCTCGTCACTATTTACAATTTTTCCCCATCGTTTATTTTATTATTTTTTTTTTTTTGATTTTTTCAAATTATTTTTATTCGTTTCTTCCCCGTCTCGTTTTAACACTCAAATATATTATATATTACTCTAATTTCGATCGGAATTTATTTTTTTATTATTATTTTTTTTTTTTTTTTTTTGTGATTTCGTAGGCGAACTTTAAGGCGAATATTATTATCGCATCCGCATAATAACGGCCGGCTCAAATATGGTGGATGTTTTGAGCGGTGTTCAAGGATTTTTCGACTACTATGGAGGTGAGTCGTGGATTCCATATAGTTATTTTTTTAAAAATATTTTATCTCTATTTGAAAAAAAAAAAAAAAAATTAAATTAAATACATGACAGTTTGACGAAATATCCGACTACGATAAATAATATAATAATATTATGACGCCGTCGTCGTATATTTTTTATTTCTTTAATTTATAATAATAAATAAATAAATAAAATTACAAAAACCATAAATATTTCTCGGCGCATTTATATTTTCTTACAATACAATACGATTTCGCTCGACGCGTGTAAAAAAAAAAAAAAAAAAACTATCGATAAAATTATTTTACATTTATGTCAAAATTATGTAATTCAAGCGGGCGAGGCGAATATCTAAAATGTTTTAAATACCTCGATGGTATATACGCATATATACATATATATAAATATATTTTTTTTATATAGTGTAGGTAGTGAAACATATAGATTACAAATATATATGTTACGGTTTTTTTTTTTTTTTTTTTTTTTTTTTTTTTTTTTTTTTTTTATAAATACGAGTGGTATTTTTACGATATATAATATAATATATGTAATATATATATATATTTTTTTTGTTTCTACCGTAAATTATTCGTTTATTAGATAATTGAATAATATAATAATCTTTTCGAGCTCGTGATAAATTATATATATATAGTAGTAATAATAATCGCGCGATTTATTTGGAATATCTAATTTTCGGTTTATTATCGAAGCCATACGCTACCGCGGCGCCGTTGGTATTGTATCGTCGGTCATCGGTATAGTAATGATATTTTATTCTTTTTTTTTTTTTTTCCCCCTATTTTATATTTGCCCCCCGTGTTTCGCCTAGATCACCGTACGAAAGATTGGTTCTTAATGAGCAGCCCTTTACCGACCGCCTTGATATGCGCCACGTACGTGTTTACGGTCAAGATCGCGGGCCCGAAATTTATGGCCAACCGCAAACCAATGGAACTCCGGAACGTCTTAATCGCCTATAATCTGTTCCAAGTGATATTCAGCACCTGGTTGTTCTATGAGGTAAGCGTGGATACAATATATTATAACGATAAGATAAGAAAAAAAACAACAACAATAACAAAACAACAACAACAAAAAAAAAAAAAAAAAAACCATTATTATTTACGCGTACCTCTGTACACGCCGTCAAGACCGAAAACGACGTTGTTATAAAAGACGATCTTTTTAAAGTTCAATGTGGCGTATCGTGTGACGTACTTACTTTGAAACCATGTTTTTTTTTTTTCTACTTACCCCCTTTCCACTTAAATATGCCAGTACGTTGTTCCAGGAAAATACCGTGCAACACAACAACGATATTATAATATGTGGGAAAATAAGCGTTTTTTGTTTGTTTTTTTTTTTTTTTGTAGATTGTCGCGCGTCGAAAAGATACAGGGGGGGCCGGGAAATAATAAAAACATGTATTCGGCATAAATCGAATTGATTATTAACTTAGTCTGTGTATACGTTTAAATAGAAAAAGAAAAAAAATAATTAGATACGAGCTGAAATTTAATATAACGCGACGTGTAGACGAATTTTAAAATTCTAAAATTAATAATAATGTTTTTGTGTTTTTTTTTTGCTTTCTATTAAATACGAGTTTTCGCGGTGCAATGAAAGCAATACATAAAATTATCGTATTAAAAAAAAAAAAAAAAACATCTATAATATTTACTTTAGGTAGAAAATACTTTTTAGTGCTATATAACAAAAATACAGTTTTTATATATATATATTTCTGCTCAAACACCGAAATCATTGTATAATTTTTTTTTTATTTTTTTTTTTCTAAATCACCGCAGCAAACGAATGAGCCAAATAATAATATTAATAACGATGTCATTTATATCATCATTCGTGTATTTAGTTTTGGTGAAAAGTTCACTGCTATATAGAATATAATAATATTTAACAACACATTTTTAATATTTTATTGTTTACGTAGATTGCGCGTTGGTAGTACGGTTGATGTTAAACAATATTTTTTTTTAATTTTGTTTAGGTCCTAGGTATTTAGTATACATTCAGTAATATTCATCATCACGAACACAACTTTTTGTTTTAATATTATTATATTAGTTGACGAGTGATCCGTATATAGATAGACGTAGTATACATACACATATACACGCATAAACACACACAAATACACTAACACACACACACACACAAAAAAAAAACCGAAAAATATTATAATTATATAATGCATGTAGGGAAGGACTGGTTCGTCCACTTTTTACCTTTTTTTTTTTTAATATATATATATTTTTTTTAAATATTTTTATCCGAGAGTTTTCGTAAATTATATTATTATTATTCACTTCGAAGCTGTGAAATTGTATACACCGCGCTAAAAATATAATTCATTTCATTTCAATCGTCATTTTATATTATAATTATTTATTTGTTTTAAAAAAAAAATTTGGTTGTCTTAGTAGTGTATAAAAAATAATAATAATAATAATAATCACGCCAACTCGTAGACGTCTCTAACTCAATCAGGGTGAGTCGGCCTCGACTGTAGAACCATATTCATTTTTTTTATAACTTCATTATTAAAACTTGAAAAAAAAAAATTAAAAAAAATACAATAATATTATCGTTCGTATTTGTGTATAAGACTACTAAATTTTTAATCACGTGATGTTGTAAACTTGTTGCTTCTGGAATTCAACAATTATTTTTCGGGGTGACGATTTCGTTTTGCAGCCAAATCCCCTTCGGGTTGATAGGTTCGTCTAATATTATCGCATCGATACTGGAAGGCCAATTTTTCAATTTCTTTTGAAAAAAACCCGTTTTGACTTCCTGCCACTCGTCGTATATCTTCAAACGATATATTGTTTCGATTTTCACTTTTTTCATCCGTTTTTAACGTTCGTTATGCCAATAACTTTATTTAAAGTCAGCCCTCATGCGATCTTTTTTGTATATACACTGGCCATTTCTGTAAATAAAATACAAATTTATTTTGAAAATCTCAGCATGTCTCAGCCCCCCCCCCCAATTTTGGACGGTCGACTATATAACTCCAAACGACAATTCGATAATTTGTACATATGAGTATATGTACAAATTAAATAAAAATACCGCTATACATGCAAAATCTACTTAAGTAGATCATATTTTCGTATCGTCAAGTTTGTTCGCCATTATCGATATTTTGTTTGAATTCAAAAACTATATATATATATATATAAAAAAAAAAAAAAACGACCAGTGTTTCCAACGTATAGTACTTGAATATCCGATCCGGCCGACTCACCCATAATATACACCGACCAACACTAGCCCTGCTCCCTCCCCTATAATATTAATGTAATATTCAGACGTCTACACTCCCGCTATTATTAGTTTGTTTACACTTTAAAATAATTTCACAAAACTCCTCTCACCCAGGAACCTTTATAATATATTATTAATAGGTACAATAAACTGAACGTTGTTAGTATATTAATAATTTTCTACAATTTTATACTTGATGGGCATTATAATATTGCAGTGTTTGATGGGCGGCTGGTGGGGTGAATATAGCTTCAGTTGCCAACCTGTAGACTATACGAATAAACCGTCGACCGTAAGAGTAAGTTGACAAAGCAAAAATAATTCTTCATCGATTATATTTTGCGAATTTGATCAAAAATCAGCCTCGTGTACTTGACACAATTATTTTTCCGTACGGGCGGAGTTACACCCGATATACGTATATAATGTAATCTATTTTTTTTTTTTTTAATAATAATAATTATGTATTTTTATAAATTTGAAATTGAATATATAGACACAATATAAAAACAAAACACATCACAAATTAATAGAAAAAAAAAAAAAAAAAAAAAAAAAATGAAAAACGATCATTCGGGTAAGTAAAACAAACAGTTTGCTATTTAATAGCTTCAGTAAATGTGCATGGTTTCCATTATTGGAAATTAATAATTCTGGATGCGAAATTTCAAAAAGCAAAAAAAAAAAAAAAAAAAAAAATTAGAAAAAAAAAAAATATTAACGTGTGTTCGGATTAATACGATATTATGATTTGATTAACACAATAATTTATTATTTACACTTTATATTCTTCTTGGCTAATAATATTACAATCACGTATACATAACACGTAACATATAACAATCATATAATATATATATATATAAAAAAAAAAAAGTGGCGTTTTTAAGAACTTTTAAATATAGAATATTGTCGCGGGCGGAGAATAAAGTTTTGAACTGTGAAAAAAAAATAAAAAATACAATTGTTTCGAATAATAATATTATGTTTCTCAAACACGCCACTGATAACACATAACATAATCGTAATAATACTATAAGTACATATTATATTTCATAACACTATTATTATTATATATTCACATACCTAGACCCGATAATTTAAGTCGCGGATTTTTCGCATGCTATTTATTTTTATGTACGTATCGTCGCGATAAAATCGTGTGCACAGATATTACTGTATAGCGCTGGATATCTATGTGTTTTTTATTGTTATTATTTTTTTTTTATTAAATACACCTATATGTATTTGATTTTTTAAAAATAGTATAACAATAATTGCATATTTTCGAGTGCATTTTATCCGGAAGAATAATATTGCTGCGAATATATATTTTGTATTTTTCCTTTCCCCCCCCCCTGAAACGGCTCTCGTGTAATGCAATATAATAATAATAATATTACTTATTGTTATTTTTTTAACGCTGGGTTACGGTGTATATATACATTATCATTATTTTATCATTATATAATCAACTATGTACACGCATTAGAGCAACTATATAATATATATTATTATTATTTATTATTGTCGGTTATTGCATGCTTCTCCGAGCATATATAATACTCATTTGGCAATATATTTTTATATATTATTATTTTATTGATACCCCAAATAAATTACACTCGTATATAATAAACAATATGTTAAACGCGGCAGCATATATACAATATAATAATAAAACTCGACGCGGGCGTGTACCCGCGCCTATACAAATAGTATTTATATTACACGGGCAGAACTAACAAATTATATATATATATAAAACATTGTTTGGCAATAAAATATATATATATTTTTTTTTATTCTCGTTGTATTTTACGCGGATTTCTCGGATTATTATAATATTATTATTACGACGTTTTCGGAGGAGATCGCGTAACCCGACCAGAAAAAAAAAAAAAAAAAGGAAAAAACGTAACAACCGAGGCCTGGACCGTGGCGGGGAGGCGATGGCGCGACACCTCTCCCCCCCATCCCTCCCGAAAAACTTTGAAATTTAGACCATCCAGTCGGCATAATTCAACGATTTGTGTTGTTTAATTTTATTTCAAAATCGGCGAAACTAATAATTTCTTACGTTTCCCCGCCCCCCTTCTCTTTCGGTATTTCAAATACGCGACTATACCGCGTTTAGCGTTTCGCAAAATGTATTAACAGACTAAAAAATAATTGGTCGGAAAATTCGGTAATTTTGAAATCGGCCACTAAAATCCATTCCACTAAAATATCCTTTATTTCGTCCTTAATAACGACGGTAGCATTTATTTGTTTATATGTTTCCCGCGTAGATATCCGTCGGTTTCAAACGATTTATAATATATACTCATACATAACCTAACAGTAATAATAATATATTAGTATCGAAACGGTCGGCAACATGGTTTTAAAGAGATTTTTTTTCAATTTCGTTATGAACTGAAGAAACATCACAATGATGTGAACTAGTAAAATACTTACGGGGACCTATACGACACGGGGCAAGAAGTAGGGCAGAGGACTTGTAGCATTTGCCTATTTGTTTTACACAATCGAAAAAAATATACAGAGCAATAAACAAATATGTTTTGTTATATTCCATTATATACTTTTTTTTAAGTAATTTTCTCAATGTATTCGCCATCGACGTTTTTATTTCATTTAATAATACAACAAAATATGTATTAATAATTTCGTTAAAAAGTTGTATTTATATACTTTTAACTAATATTCGAGTAAATTTATAGTGCATATTAAAAGGGTTTTATGTGCATATAAGCGCTTGAATATTTAGTGTTTTTTTTTTTTTTTTAGAGCTACAAGTAATTTGCCCTAGTAAGAAGTAAAAGAAGTAATAACGAAAAAAAAAAAAACACCTATACTTAATATTTTTCGGGAGTAACATAACTGTTATAACAATTTATCTATCGTTGAGCCATAATATACACATAATGCTATATTTACCTATATATATATATATATATATACATATATATGTACGATTAATATGTTTTATATAATATTTGAATTGTAAAAATTGTAAATTATTTTTGGTGGTGGATTTTACAGATTGGAATATCAGGTTGGTTGACGGGGAGATATAGTTTTCAGTGTGAACCGGTAGATTATTCCAATCATCCGATGACTCTGCGGGTGAGTTGAGCATGGCAAATATAATATTGCGTCGTTTTTCACATTTTTTTTTTTTTTTTTTTTTGTATATATATTATACGATGACGGTGGGTATATGACTACTCGCCGTTAACGTACGTTATATTTTTATTTGATTTTTGTACCTTTTTTTTTTTTTTTTGTAGTTCTATTATTTATTATTTTATTTATTTTTAATTTGTTTGGTGTGTCAAGTTTGCGTGGTTTTCTTTTAATCGACTTATTGAATATATATATATATATATATATATATATATATATATATATATATATATATATATATATATATATTTATATATATTTATGTATATAATAATACGATGAGGTTTTTGATTTTTAGTACTATACCTGTTATTATTAATTATTGTTTTACTAATACGGCGTTTTCTTGTTCCCGGGCGAACTAAAATTATAGATGGTCAACGTATGCTGGTGGTACTATTTTTCGAAATTTACAGAGTTCATGGACACGGTAATATTCCGCTTTTTTACGTAGAAAAAAAAAATAAAAAAAATAAAAACATTTTTCGAATAATAAAATAAATATTATTCAAACGATCCTCGTACAATACAATTCAATTTATTTATTTATTTTTTATGCGTGTGCGTATTTAGATTTTCTTTGTTCTCCGCAAAAAGGACCGGCACATCTCGACCCTGCACGTCATTCACCATGGAGTGATGCCACTGAGCGTGTGGTTTGGAGTTAAGTTCACGCCAGGTAAACACAAAAAACAAACTTATTTACCGTAAATTATTTTTTATATTTCGTACAGTGATATCGACCCGCGGTCAGGCTCGTAAAGAATTTTAGTAAATGTGTATTTAATTAAAAAAAATCAGTCGAAATACTTGTCCGGTATTCGAATATGTATTTTAAATATTTATTCAAAACATATTTTCATTTGAAATCGAATACTTATCATAAATACATTTATAATTACTAACATCGTTGTTTCTCGTATTGTTTTAAATTGAAGCGTATCGAATTATGTGTCGTTGAAAGTTATAAATGGATTCAGAATTTTACTTGCACTAGGATATTTAACCGGTGTCGTACAAAAAGGGGGGGAAAAAACTTATATCAACGACTCTACCTATATGAGATGATAATATGTAAAATAATGTATTTCAAAATATTTATAAATACATTTAAAAATAATATCTCTATTCGTACTCAGAATACATTTTAAAAAGTGTCTTTTACAAGTTTGTCCGTGGCGTCCGTAATATTACGTATAAACCATCGAAACATTTTAGAGGATATACGCTCGGAGTAATGTTTTATCGAAGACAACAAACAATCGGATCATTTTATTATGTTATGCATTTTTAAAACATTTTGATCGCTGATAGGAAAAACCGCCGTTATCACACTATCCAATGTCGTTTACGCGATTTAAAGCGAATTTATCGCATATAACGAATATTAAAGAGCGATACCGACCAAATGCGCGCGCAAAAAAAAAAAAATAAAAAATAAGAAACTTGTATTTTTCTCTAACTGTTTAACACATATACACTGACAGTCGGCCCTTAAAATTACTTAAATCTTACTGCGCATAATATAACAGTAATAATAATAATATAACGAATGGCCCCATCCATAAATAATATATGTTCGTTATTACTCTACGGGTAATATAATAAATTAGCCTCTCGACCTCCGACAGGCCGGCCTATACCGCAGCTGGAATTTATTAATAATATTATAAATATATCGTGCGATGATACGAATATATTATAAGGATTGCTGACCTTTGCCGAGACCTTAAATGTTGATTGTTAATAAGTTTCCCGTTCGCGTACCATATCGCCGCCAGTCTTTATTATATCAATGAAACTCGCCTTAACGGACACAATTTTCAAGTCTCGCCAAAAAAAAATATACATATACATATATATATATATATATAAATGAGTATTTCCGTGTATTCCGACCTATTCGTCTAAAACGGACTCTTTTTTTTTTTTTTATCATAACCCCTCCCCCACCTCTCCCAGTAGTATATAATATGATAACGGACAATGGTTTTGCGTTCAAACTAGCAGTGGCGTTCATATGCGGAATGCAAGGGTATGTGGAAATGTTCCCCGTGATTTTTTTGTTAACACTCTTAAAGTATGTAAATGTAGATAATTACATAGAGTCCCTATAGTAAATAACAATAATTTTGTAATTTTCAAAAACGTTTTTATCATGATATTTTAGCGATTGCCACATAGGTATTAATCTTCAGTTTATAATATCACCGATTTCGTTTTGGCGTACAAAAATGAAATTAAGCGAAAAAGGTTTTTTAATTTTAAATTTTATGATTGACAAATAGAGTTTTATACGGAAGACGAGCAGCAGCTTTAGTATTGATTTAAATGTTTAATATTGTTTTTGGTTAGGTTAGGACGCACTTGGAAACCGGAGAAAACCCTAGGGTTTTTTTTTCCGATGGACGTTTTCGGGGCGAAAACCCTATAATTAGATAAAAACGACCGATCGTCGATTCTATCGTTTTTTGAGAACAAAATAATTATATTTTTGTACAATATGACTTGTTAATGGGTATAAGATTAACTTAAAATAGGCAATCGATGAGAACGAGTTGTCTTAAACTTGAACTTTTTTCAATATACGTTTATAGGCGTGACAAATCAGGTCGATATATTCTATTTTGGGGTTTTATTAAACATTTTGAATTATATTACAAAAACACTAAAACCGGACATCTGTCCGATGGTCCTGCAACTGTCCGTTATAGGCAGGTTTCACTACCGTTGCCGGGGAATTCCTGAAAAAGATTTTGATCAATTTTTCCGAATTCGCGGTCAAAAAAATCAAGATATCGCTTTCGCTTTCGAATTTAAGTTTATGAAATAGTTACATGCGTTTTTCTGTTAGATTCTTTTTTGTTTTGTTTTTATATATTATAATATCGCTTTGCATTCGACTTTTGCACACAGGTGGCCATAGTACATTCTTCGGTCTACTCAACACGTTCGTCCACATCATAATGTACGCGTACTACCTGTTGGCCGCATTCGGCCCAAGAGTCCAGAGATACTTATGGTGGAAGAAGTACTTGACCACAATGCAGATGATACAGTTCCTCGCTATTATGATTCACGCCTTCCAACTTTTGGTAGTCGATTGCAATTATCCAAAAGCATTCGTCTGGTGGATAGGCATGCACGCTGTGATGTTCTTCTTCTTGTTCAAAGAATTTTACAAACAACAGTATACCAAACCATCGAAACAACGGGTAAAGACCGATTTTTTATTTTTATTTTCCATTTTCTATTGCATTCTCTGCAGCGTCCCCGGACAATTTCCCCGCGTGGGGGAGGTGGCGAATTGTAAACACCGGGGTTTTTTGAGGTCCTACCACGACAAACGAATCACAGAGGAGGTAGAAGACAGATTCTTCCCTCGCCATCACTAAATACCATACGCGACATAATATTTTTAAATCCTCCTTGAAATAATAATTACACAAACGATTTTTATCTAAAATAAAAAATGGAGTTAAATTATACAGCGGGCGTAGGGGGGGGGGTTTGGAGTACGTTTACAAGGGTTATGACTCCATCCTTCAACTTTTCACTATAATCTTTTTGTATTTATGGAGCACCCTCCCCTTCTTCGATTACCCCCCCCACTCTTTCATCTAGTTTATGTATTATTGTATTAATACATATATTTATGTAAGAACGCGTATGTATGTACAATCTTTAAGTAAATTTACATTTGCCGTGTCAATACGCTGGGTAGGGGACGTAACCGATCACGTAACCGCCTCGTATTTAGTCGTAAGTGTGTCGTCGTCGATTTCTCGTTACGAGAACCGTTCGTTGCATGAGTACAAAACGACCGCGCGCAGCACCAAACGCCACCGTCTTTTGTAGTTTTTTTTTTTTTAATTTTTTAATTTTGTTTTGTAGCTCTGTATTGTCTTCTTCTATTCGGTTAATTGCACACCGTTTGCGCCATCACCTCGGGTGTACGCGCCTAATAAATAATAATAATAATAAATAATCATATAATAATACAATTATAATATTACAAATATATATATATATATATATATATATTTATACCTACTATTCGCCTGGACACGCGGTCATTTTAAAATTGGTTAATTTGCCGTATAGACAACAGAAAAAAAAATAAAAAAAAAATAATAAATAAAAGCTGTTGCGTCATTCATTCGAAATGGTAGCCAAGTCTAATGATGCGATCGGCGATAGCGCGCACGGCATTCTTTTTGTTCAGAGACCTTGTGAAAGACGACGCCGTCTACTCCATACCAATGTCTGTTATAATACGACATAACATATAATTATTGTAGGACGCAAACTGTCGAGTTTCAATCACAGCGTTTGAAAAATCTTTGAAATTTCGGCCAGGCCGGGATTTTTCCCGTGGTGGTGCTGGTGGAGGGGGCGGAGAACCGGCCGAATTTCCGTTAACTTACCCGTATATAACCGTTTTTGTCAAACAAATGGACGAGTTAAGATTGTGATTATGGATAGAATCGACATTCCGAAACAGCTCCATCATCAGCTGTCGGGCGTGCGTGTAAAAACTGGAAACACACGTAGCGCTATAATTTCTTAATAACAATAGTACGGGTTTCAGCCACTAGCAGCGCCAGTGAGAATTAATCCGTTCGCTTAAATATTCGCGTCTATACTATAAAACCGACCGTTTTTATCGACGATATTTAAAAAGAAAAGAAAAAAAAAAAAACATAATCGTCTGGGCCGATGACAGTTCTCCCGCCCTCCGGAACCATACGGAACCTCACAGGCGTGTTATGAAAGAAAACAATTTTTAAAAGACCCTCGTACGCGCTGCTAGGTTTTACTTTTTTTCTCTAGTCGTCTCGCCCAATTATTTATTATCGCGTTTTAAGGCCGCCGATCTGCAATAACGATAACGATATCGAAATGCACCTATATTGTTGTAATAATAATAGTAATAATGTGTGTGTGTGTGTGCTTGGAGGGGGGTGGGGGGGCAGGGGCAGTGGTCACTTGAGTCACCGTCGTCCGGAGACATTATATACAGCCGGCCAAGGCGGTTGCCGACGACGACGATGCGGTGACATTGGGAGGACCCGACGCGAATCGTTAAACTAGTTCTCCGGCAGAATAATTTCCCTCTCTCGTTCTCTTTCTGGCTCCGGCTCATCCACTCCCGTCGTCGTTGCACCGCTCGAACAACACTCTCTCTTTCACTCGTCGTACTTGTACTTTCCGCCCGTTTCGGAACGCGCACGCCGTCGCGGCTTCTGGTAATTATTACCGACCGGCTGGATAACCTGTGCCGCGACAGCCGAATTCCCCAGGTGAATAACGAAAATTCAATTTCGAACGTCGTTCGCAATACGCGTAGTACGCGCGGATAGTACGAAATGTGAGTAAAAGAGTCTGACGGCGAATCCGCCGACTGAGACACCCGCGTACGCCTGGATCCGGAATGCCACGGGATATCCCAACGATTGGTATTTGATAGTAATTATATTGCCAAACAAACATCCGTCCCCTATCGGATCAGAACACCGATTTCCGTTAGCCGTTAACCCGGTCTGGTAAAATTCGCCGATAAAACGAAGAGAACACCAACAATAATAACAATTTTATTGTCATTGTTTTGCCGCGTTCACACTCGTACATATCGATAATAATAACGTATTTTTTTTTTTTGTTTTTTTTTTTTTTTTTTTTTGTTTTTGTGTTTGTCTGCTTGCCGCCGCCACAGGTCGCCGACCAATCGAAACCTACGGCCAACGGTTCGTCCAAATCGGCAAACGGGTACATTAAGCAATCGGATTATTACATAAACGGTAACGGGCTGTCCAGGCCCGACCTGGTGCACAGGGCCACGGCCGGAGCGAACTGACCGTCGCCGCCGCCGCCGCCGCCGCCGCCACTGCCGCCGTTGACGACGGGTCGCCGTGGCCGCCGACGACGACGACGACTTCTCCACCACCGTCAACCACCCAATTGCTCAATAACGCCCGACAAAACAATAATTATACAATAATGGAGGAGACTATATTTTATGTATATGTATATTATAATAATTTTAGGAAAATAGGTAATATGTAATAGTATACGTATGCCGCGGCGCCCGGGAATAATGTCGTGATTTACAATAAAAATATTATCGCCGTGTTCGCGAAACGGGACGCGATGTCTGCCGATATGAGCCTTCTAATAAACGCCCGTGCCCTTATTTCTCTCTGTCTCTCTCAAACACCACTTCGCTATCTTTCTGTTACTACACTCTCTATCACTTTTTCTCACTCTCAATTGTACGTTTTCTCTTTTACTCGTTTCCGACGATTCTCTCCGTCTATCTGTTCTCTCTTCTCACTTGCCGATTTCCCGGCGCTTGCTCCCCTGTTACCAGTACCCCCCGTTTTCGCCGCGCAATACCTATACGATAATATTTCGAAAACCATTAATTTTTTTCTATTTCCCCCCCCCAAATCTCGCACCCAATCCGCTGATTGATCAACGCGGATAATATTTTATAAAATATTATGTGCGCACGCACACGCGTATACAGGGCGTGCACTCGTTACTCGTGGATTCTTCAGTATTATTCTATACCATCATTCAAACGGTCGCTGTTACAAGTTATATACGCACAAGAATTCCGAACGTTCGGAATGCCTTATACGTACACTTATAATTATTATTATAATTTGCCAGTGCGTGCGCGCATATGTATCGGATAAATATCGTTTATATTATTACATTAATCAAATATGTAAGTAGGTGTATATCGTTATTGTATAGTATGCGGTAATAACTCCGCCGCCGCCGCCGCCGCCGCCGCCGCCGTCGGTTTCGTTCGGGTGGCCTCGGTTTTTTTTCTACCCCCCTCCGCCGTATACGCGGCCGGCACGCGGTTTTTTTTTTTTTTTTTTTTTTGTTTTATTACGTCGCGTAAACGTATAAAATACATTAATAATTATGTATTTAAAAAATTTTTTTTATATATATATATATATATATATATATAAATATATTCCACGCGCGTGAACCCTCCCCTCCCCACACGAGTGATATTATTGTTTGTTTTTTTTTTTTTCTAATTTTTATTATTTTTGAGTACCCCGGGCTATATATTTTTAGACAATATAATATAATAACACACGATTTTTCGTAACGTACCTATTATAGAGTTGATATATTTATATATTTATACAATATATACAATATTTACTTTTTATGTGTACATAAAAATATAGGTATATATTATTATTATTATTATTTTTTTTTTTTATTATTACTTATATAATAATATTTTATAAGTCGTCTGTTTATTATTATTATTATTATTATTATTATTATTATTATTATTATCGTGCGTGTGCGTTAGGTGTTGGAAATTAAAACAGTCCGCATATCACTTAAAAAATATTTTTTTATTTTTTACGCGTTTAAGACTCGGTATTTTTTTTTTTTATTATTATTATTTGTATAAGTATTTTTCGTTTTTAAATACTATACATATATATACCTAATAAATAAGTATATATAATTAAAACAAAATTTAAAAAAAATAAAAAAATAATAATAATAAAAAAAATTGTAAAAAATATTACAGACTATTATACCGTTTCAATACCTTATAATTATTATATTATCCTGTATTATTATTATGGTTTATTTTTTTTTTTTACACGACTTTTCAAAATGTGATACCTAATGTTTGATTTTTTTTTATACAATAACATAATATATATATATATATATATATATATATATATATATATATATATATAAATATATGTATATATATATATTTATTGTATATAAAATAATATTCGAACTGTATGTGATTATTATTATTATTCTTTTGTACGGAACGCGGCCTCAAGTGCCTAAGTATTTTTTACGGGACCAGTGTATAATTACCAATTAAGAGATTATGTTCTCATGATATTTATGTTACAATATATTATTATGTGTACTGAGCGCAGTGTTGTAAAAAAAAAAAAAAGACCGATGATTATTATTTGACAAAAAAAAAAAAAAAAAAAAATTAAGGTTCCCTGGTATTTTTATGTGTCGGGATATTATACGAACGAACGAAACGGATGTTGTTGTTGTATAACACACCTTGCATAGGCGCTGTACTTCGGGTGACTAGATAGATAAATAAATAAATTATTTATCTAGTCTCTCTTTTTTTTTAAAGTCTAACTGTACTCTACTGTACGCGGTTTTTTACCGGGCGAAAATGTAAATTAATAATAATAAAAAGCCGCACGGCACAGAGATGTACGGATTTAATACCCGATTGTACGTATTATTATTGTTGTGTAGCATCGGCCGAACAAGCTGTGTAATATTATTGTTAATACATAATATAAAATATAATTATCATAATATAATACTTCCGACCTTGTATTTGTTATTGTTTTGTTTTTTCACTATTTATTTTTTTCTCTCCTGCGTTTACTCGTACACAGTTAAAGGTTCTCTACTATCGACAGCCGCTGTCACACCCTCCTCCTTCCATCATTTAACGTAATATTATTATTCGGTAGAGGAGGCACCTATAAAATACTTATTTTGTAATACTGTATATTTTGTACGTGAAAATCGCCGTCCTGTTACCCTTTTTTTTTTTTTTTTGTGCGTATGTTTTCCGCGTGAAAAATATTCCACAAAATTTCATCGTTTCGTTATAATAATAGTAAGGCGCCCTCAGATATTATATTGTAATAGTGTATTTAGTGAAACGATAAATATAATAACGTTATAATTACCTAAAAAAATATTATCGTTATTATTTGTATTGTTATTATGTAATTATATTATGTGGAATGTTACGAGATTTATTATTATATGAATTGAACGAATACATAATATAAATGCGATGTGCGAACAACTCGCATACAAAAAGTCTGATGATTTCTTGTTTTTTTTTTTTTTCTTTCTGTATACTACGCTAATAATACTATCCCGGTTTCGGGATTCAAGACGAATATATTATTATTTGTTGTTCGTTTAACAGCTGACCACGCCGTAGTAATATAATATTATAATATGTGCGTAAACGTGCGATCGCCGGACGTCCTCGAGTTAATATTATTTTCGCGGTCCCGCCGGAAGTGTGACTGTGTGTGTTTTTTTTTAAAAATGTTTTCCGTTTTCCTTAAAGAAGAAGAGAAAATGTCTATCAAAAAAAAAAAAAAAAACCGCCGTGGGACCAAACGTTTTGTTGTAGACCTCGCCGAACTCCGGACGATAATCGCGCGGTAAGTCCGCGGGTCCGTGGACGTTGGGTCCGAGGCGTAAGAAGAAATAACAATTCTAGGTGGATAGACTATTAGCGGTTACCTAGATGATATCGTACGATCTACAAAACATTCACTATGATGGCGAGTATAGAATTTGTATAGGACCCTGGCTTACCTCACCAACAGTTTGACACTGGCAAACAAATTCAAAACGATACTGATAATAATGCCCAAACGGTTATCGATTCGGGATCCGTGTGTTCCCGAAAGGCGATCGTGCCCGACGTGGATTTTTACGTTTTGCTGGTTTTTCACTTAATATTTCTTATTCGGTCGAGACCAAACTCTTTAGCAGCTCGTCCACGCGCTTTTATTATTCAATTTTCAAACAATTTATGCAGTGGCGTTAGGCTAAATTATTCTGGCGCTCTCCTCCCCATACTATCAATGAACCAACAATATGTGGTCCGAACCTTTCTCTTTAGGTTTTTCTATACGTGTTTTTTTCCATAAAATAAATTAATATTAAATCTTTGTGATAGACACTTTCTAAAAATTATTTATTTCAGGCCTAACATTTTACTTTACTTACCAGTTGCAATGCTTGTACAGTCTCATAACGGAAATATAAATAGTAAAACAATAAACATAGAGACGTAGTAAACATAAATAGTATCAACAACGAAACCGTACAAAAAACCTTGAAATTTATTAAAACCAAATCCAACGAGAGCCTTATTTTTTACGATTACAAATTAAATACTTATACAACCAATAGAATTAATCAAAACATTATAGCAATATTTTACGTCTGCATTTTTGTTCGGAGAAGGCTTTCGTGATGCCTTCCATCCATTTCTGCTGCAATTTGGTTTTCAATAGGTACCTCGTATACTATATTGCTAAAGCGTTTAATCTTTGTCGGCTCATCGTCGATCTTCGGTAATATTTTATTCGTTTGATGTACGAAAACGATTATTCAGCCGAACAATTTTAGTTGTCGGTGTACATATAAATATTCTCAAAACAATTTCCACATTTCGATAAACTATTTTAAGTTAATTTTCTTAAATGAATTGTATTCGTTTTAAATGAGACTGTGTGTTTCTGGACAAGTCTTCACGATCAACATCAGTTTGGTATATATTCCAGAGGGTATTTGATTTGTGTTTTATCTTACATGGATTAAATTTAAACAATCTTGTTAAGAAAACAAAAAAAAGAAGTTCATATAATGACTATACACCTGACGTCTTTTTAATAGTTCATTCCCCAGTGCACCGAGAATAACCATGAAAGAATTTATTTCGTATTGAATTATCCTTTTTTTTTTTTTTTTTTGATGCACTAAATTTATACTGTTTTATTATAGATTGATTTAGTGCTAGCTCATAATCATTAGATTCGTCACATTGTGAACTTTTACGTTCAACTATAATGAATCATACAACTTCAAAACAATGACTACATCGATTTCAATGCTTTGTAGGTTTTTTATTTACAGCATTTCAGTCTACTAAGTAAATAACCCCGTAAAACTGCCATAAAGTTAGTTTCTGAGTACTCAAACTGATGACGCAATTTGAGTTTTTGGTGTTTTAGTTCTTTTTTTTTCTTCTTCTATTTTTGACTATTTAAAAATGTACTAAAAGAAATTTACTCTTAAATCTACAAAAAAAAAAAAAAAAAAAAAATAGTCGCCCTAGATTATAGCCGACTCAGCTAGCCTATAAACAAGCCGCTGATGTATCGTCTGGTAAAACAAATTCTCCGACGTTTCTTTCTCCACCGATTAATTTCAAAGTTCCTCAGTTCGAAGTCCATCCGTTCCAAAATCTCTTTTGCACTCGTATTATTACACCGCCAGTTATATGAAGAAAAAAAACGAACTTTTCAGACGTTTGTCAATTAACTATTGCTAATGCTGAATGTATTAATTATCCAAAAATCAGTATTGTGCGATACTTATGTAGTTTGTTAGTTACGAGTATGTGTAACAAAATGTTCAAAGGGTCACTGGCCATGTCCGTATAAATTGATAAATAAATAAAAAAGTAATAATCTACACGGGATAATCAATTGTAAATATGCACTAAGCGTACTCTAAGACCTTTATATAAGTGCCACTAAGTGCTATAAGTAGCACTGCAGTACTGAACGCCACCCATCCATTTTATTCACTATGACGGCCGGCATACTTAAGAATAAAGTACGACGCCACTGATTATGTTAATTGTATTACTATTATACTATTACTGTTATTATTGTACTTGTGTACGACGCGATATTTCCGCTTGAAAAAAAATAAAAAAACATTTATTCTATCTAAAAATAGTTACCAATACTTTTCAACGGTGTGCCCATACACCATATTATAATTGTATCGTGTGCATACTAAGACTTTTTTTTTTTTTTGTACGTTTGATAATAACGTTAATCTATTGACAAATATATTGCATTTAGTCTTGATTAAATATTGCTAGTAAAAAAATTAAACGAGGCGGAATAAGTAAAAAAAAAAAAAAAAATTAAAAAAATGTTCACTACACCAATACGTTATGTTACCCGTGTAAGTCGTGATAACTTAAACATAAAATCGCCAACCAAAACCGTATTATTTATATTTGCAATCACCGTCAGTAATATACCAGCTGGTTTTAACCGGCTTCGCAGAGATGGCCTGGTGATCCAGGAAGGCATCCAGGGTGATACTAAAGATGATCCTGACTTTGCTCAGACCCACCTGAACATTAATGTTTTAAAATGTCAAGTAAATCGTGTTGGGTTAGGACATGTAGTTTACAAGATGATGCATGTCAAAAATACGCGACAATTAATTTTATTCGTATGAAGAAGAAAGATAGACATATTATTGTTCCGACGTTCGTATTTATTCGTGTATATATTCCCTTTTGTAATGCGATCGTCGTTTTAGTTGTTGCGTAGTTATTTATACGAATATTATTGTAACGGAGGTCACAATCCGACCGCGATCCTGGTTTTTTTAAATTTTGTATTATTATATATTTTGTTCGACCGATCGTACAGGATCGTTTTCCATGTGACGGTTACGGGACGAGTGGTGGGAAGAATCATTTGGCGGCCACGGGGTCGCGTTTAATGGGAAATTCGTCAAATAAACGGCTCAGTTGCAAAAGTCACGACAATGGCTCTAAGATCGGTCGATAATATTTGTCAAAACTGCAGGAGATGTGTCGATAATGCATAGTGAATCGAATGAGACTTCCTCGACGATGACGACCATCATGGTCGATCTTTAAAAACGTAAAAATTCCAAGACTCCCGCGACCGTGTTAATAGTTTCGAGGTTTAAAAATGTCATCGCGGTGGCATCTAAAATCGTTTGTCATCAATTAGGGTTCGGATGTTTATGACCTTAAAAGCACTAAAAAAACGCACGCAGATATGCTCAACAAATATCTAAAATATGCCCTTAAAAATATCAAATAAGACGTTTAACAATTTCATTATTAATTGAAAATATACTCTAAATATTAATATATAATTTATATATTTTTTTTTTTTGTGTGTCGAAGACACATATTTGTGTTATTGCTTTATCTCGAGTCTCCTCGCGTTGCAACGCCCTTAAATGTTTTGCATTTGCAATTTGTTGTTGTAATTTTTTTTCAAATGCAATTTTTATTCCACATACTTTACACAATAGCACTAAATCGTCTGTTGAAAATACATCCTCCCCGAACTCTAAAACAAATTTACGTAGTCGAACAGCATCGGAACTTTTCACTTTGGGCATTTATAGTGAGAATAAAACACGTTTTAAAACTATAAAAAAATACACACTGCAGTCTATCCGTGGCACACCATGCACTAACTAAAGATTTTACAGTCACTATGTCTGATCGACATCATCACTAAATCACGAATATCGGTCGTAAAAAAAGATTAATAAACGTATACGTAGTAAAGATAAGATTATTATATTTAACAATGGCTACTTATGGGTTTATATAAATACCAATATATTTGTTGGTTTTTTATTATAAAAATATGCATTTATTCATAAAAATCCCTTAATATGGAAAAATATGAAAAATAAAATGTAATGCATCTGATTTTATGTTATACGTTAATTAATTCCGAATTATTCTTAAAAAAAAAACTTAAAAATCAGTGACTGGTGACTTTAATGATTTTATCGGTTCTAGTTAGGTTCCTGTTCAATTCTATTATATTCCATTAAAAACTTATTATATCAGAATTTAAAATTAATTAGATGTTTTTTTTTTTTTTTTTTTTTTGAAATCGAACATAATATAGAGCGAATAATAACAATAAGAATAGAGTATGTGTTGTTGTCATCAAATATTTATTTTGTTGGTAGTTATTAATAAATAAAAAAAAATTAAAAAAATTCCTAATGAGCAATAGTTATTTGAAACCATGCATTTTTAAAATCCGGTATAAACCGAAACCGGAACCAATATATTTTTTATTTTTTTTTTTTTGTTAAAATACCTAACCGGAATCAGAACCAATAAAGTCATTAGGGTTCCAAACTCGTTGCTTTGCGCACATTCTCTTGAAACGTACGCGCACAAACGCTGCCCGCGAGGCTATAAATTCGAATCCCGTTTTTTATATAATATAATTAATTATTGCGGCTAAATATTCGCCTTGTGTTAGCAACGTTGTCACTTATCGCAGTGTGTGCAACCGGAGTGCTACCCGCCCAAAAAATTTTCACCACGGCGCGCCATGAAAGCCCTTTCACCGCGCCACCGCCGAGTCCTGGTTGTACGGGTACAACACACCTCTCTGACCATTCCGCGCGTCTCGCGTACGGACGGTAATAATATTTATTCCATTATACGTTTTATATTTTTTTTTTTATGTTTTTTTATACCGATGAGTAATCCGTCGACGTCGAATGGTATTTGTTATTAATCGCCACAATAATCACGTAATATTAATACGGTTTCGATATATCGAATCCGCCACTCCGCGACCTCACCTAACTCCACTTATATATATATATATATTTATAGGCAGCTGTTTTACTGTTTACCGTTCGCGGACATCGGAAACCGTGTCGGGCATTCTCGACGTCTTCGGGCCGCCAGGGGTCACACCGCCGGTTATAATTTACGTGCGTATATCTTATGCAAAAAAAAAAAAAAAAATATGTAAAATTAAATAATCCAATGAAAAAAAAAAAGATCTAGTATTCGATCGGAATCGCGTTATTCGTCGACTCGTTACAACCGTACTCGTTATACTTGATAATACGTATATATATATATATATAACTTGTATTAAAAGATTACGACAAAAAAAAAAAAAGCTAAAAAAAAAGACAATATTTGTTCGCGAGCGATCAGAATTAAACATCATCTCTGTATTATACATTATGTATATATAACGAAATAGATATTGTAATGACCGCTATCTACTAATATTTATGTTTGATACTTGGTTTTTTTTTTTTTTTTTAAACTTTTCTCTTTTTGTTTTCACCGCGTAGTTATAAACGTGTTTTGTGTAGGTAAAATCAGAGGTGGATTTAAGACACTGCGAACTATGCGGTCGCGTAGGGAGGCACATTGCGAAGAGGTGGCAATATTTTATTGAATATTTATTTTGTTTTTATGTAAAAATACTAATTTATAAATAAACGACTACATTTTCGTTCCCATAAAATTGTATGTTTTAATGAACAGAAAACCACATCACTCTTACTCTTATCAGTTCTACACACAAATATTGAAATTGCTCTTCGGATATTTGTTAATACCTAGCACCACCGAACGATCATTTTCCTTTTTAAAAAGAATGCAAAATTATTTACGATCGAATATTGCTAGATTCCTTGGCCATATTGACTATAGAAAGTGACTTTATGGCCGTCATTAGGGTATTAAGATATCATCGATGACTTTTAAAGAATGAAATTTAGAAAAAAAAAAACCCTCATAAACAGTAACTATGGATAGTTAGCACTGAATTTACTTATATTATTATTTATTGTATTAATTAGATGATGTTTTACTTGTATACGTTTTTACTTTATAAAAACAAATAGCAGATATTATATGTGAATCAGAACGTTTTTTTAATTTAACTTTACTTAAAAAAAAAAAAAAAATAATTGTATAATGTTGAGAAAATATATTTATGTAAGGACATTTTTCAGAAGTGATATTATTAGGTTGGCAAATTGTTAAATTTTCCTTCTAGTATAGGTAAAAAAAAAAAAAAGCACGAGTACCACTTATACATATAATAGTTTTTATTATATAGTCCAACAACTCTCTACAGTAACGGTACAACGGAACAAAAAAAAAAAAAAAACAGATAAACCTAAACTGTAAAGCAAACAATTGGCCATAGGTAAATAGTAAATCGGACAAAAACTTTTATTTTTACTATTTATGAACCGATTAACTTTTTTAAACGAAATACAATAACAATAATCACTGTATCCCGTTTATCTATTGGCAATCGAGAATACTTTAATACATTTTCGTCTGAAATAGTAACTACAAGTCGGTTGCAAATAAATCGACGACCCGCACGGGAAACAAATAATTTCCTTTTGCCTAGCGTTCCCGGTAGGCAGGCACCATGCGAATTTTCAAATGGAAACGATATTTTGCGTATACGAACCCATTAGATGGGTGCGTGTGTGCAGTATAATTTAATTTTGTCGTGTCAGTTAGACTGTTGTGTAGTACACGTTTTTTAATATATTATAAAACCAACTACACGCGAAAAACACGATTTTAGGGGCCACCAATGGGCCCGCAGACGGAAATATTATTCATAAAAAAAAAAAAAAAAAAACCAACAAGAGATGTGGCAAACCGTTGAGTTCGCGATTTATTTAGACACAAGTGACGTTATTATTCAATTTAAAAATACTTAGAGAACCCGGCAATGTTTATCTATGGATAAGATAATAGATAAGGCTATAGTTACCGCCGTTGCCGGTCCACCATCATCGGCCAGGCGCGTAGTCAGAAATTTCCAAAAGGGGCGAGGTGCGTTATGATATGTAACGACCTTAATTGAAACATTAAAGTATACCGTATTTGTCTATACTAGTGTTTAAATTTTGAAAACTAATTTATAAAAAAAAAAAAAAATTATTTAATTATAATAAAAAATTAACAAAAATATATATGTAAAAAAAAATCAGGTAGTAAATAAAACTATTACATTAATCTTATTCGACGATTTTTAATAATTCATTCACGTATTATACACGTCTTTTGTTGACACTAATATATTACGATATTATATTCATAATTGGTAAACTGCCGATTTAGACGATTTTCACCAGTCGTACGTGGTAAATACGATTTCAAACGTCGAAGTGTTGAAAATGACTTTTCACTTGAAGCAGTTGTGACCACCAAAGTAGCCGATAAAAATTAAAAGTCTCTAAATAGACGGGATCATACATCTTCATTGCAATTATTTAAAGATTATATTGTATTTTTGGGTATCTTCTTTTAGTATTTGTTGATGCTATTTTGTGAATTCATCCATTGCAGTTATTTCAGTATCTGACGAATGTGTTTTTAGAAAAATCTTTAAATCTGATATCATTAAATTCACGTGGATTTATTAAATCAGCTAAAATTGATTAATTAGATATTCTAATGACAATTTTGAGTAATTTGTATCAACACTAGGTTGTCTGAATAGTTGTCTTCTTGAACTGAGATACTTGATGTACTTCATCTGACTCTGATTGTAAGTCAAACAATGAATTATCATAAATCATTTATCAAGTTGTTTAGAAAAATTATCTAAAAATGGTATGTCGTATATAGAAATCCTATAGTAAATTTCCACAGATGTTGTTACAATATCGGAGCGATTTTTTCGGCATATTGTAACTGTAAGTATTGACCAAGCAATTCCTAAGGATTTGAATTCTTCTTGTCGATCTCAAGGAAAAAAAAAAAAAAAAAAAAGAATCGTTTTTAAATCCCTATTCCGCTACTGTTCGTAATTGAACTATTGCTCTTATAACTTTTTACAAAATACGAACGGTGTTATGTCATTTACACAGTGATAGTTACGTTTACGATATGGCCATGTTATAAAATAATTTATCTTGCACTGTTCTAGTATATACGCGCAGTAAATAAACACGGCCGAGGGGGCTCCGTCGCTGCGCCACTCTCGTCAGCGATCCCGGTGCCCACGTTTTTTTTTAGTATTATTTAATATTACACTTCCGTGATATAATATTTCAAATATTTTTGACGGATTAATATTTAGATTTGTATTATTTATTCGACGTCCTACTGCCGAATTAACACTATTACCATATCGTTATTATCGTTGTCGCTGACGATAATAACGATTTACACGCACGCCCGATGGCAACACGTGTAACCAAAGACAACAACAACGATATTGTCTGCAGGAATGTCGTATGGGCGTATATTAGGTATCATATTTTTACAATGTTTTTGCCGACGGTCTTGTCTACAGTGTCGTTTTTTTTTTTTTTTAGTGAAATACGTATTAATTCGCGTTCCGAACCGTCAATTTAAACGGTAGGTACGCGCCCGGCGTGGCCACTTCCGCCGGTCCGCATCACCGACGTCATCGGAAATTTTCCGATTTATCCGGTTCCTTTTTTTGGGGGGGAAAAAAAAAAACAACCAGCAACTACCATAATTAATAAAACATTAACGCCTATCCGTTTCGTTTAGCGTGCGGGTTTTTTTTTTTAACATGAATACCAATGGCCGGGAAATATTATTCATACCGGACGATTACATCTCGAAAACGCGGTTTCTTACGATATTGCAATAATTGAACCACCGGAAACTTGCGTTTTAATAACAATATAGGCGATGATTTTCGAGTAGTCTCTCCGCCGCCGGGATAATTAATTATTAGCAACGTTTTTCGCGTCTGTTAGTCGGTTTGTTGGTGTTTTTTTTTTTATTTTTAAGGTTAATAATAATTAAGCGTGGTGTATAACAAAATCGCGGTCGTCTCGCCGTCGTCGTTTTGTTTTTTTTTCCTTCTCGACGACGCGAAGGTCGCCCGTGGGTTTTTTCACGACAATCATAATCGAATTTCGTACGTTATGAGTTGGCACACACGTTCAAAAAAGTACACGCAATCCAGCGTTGCGCGTTATCGAGATACAAAAAAAAAAAAAAAATGTTTATATTTTCATCTGATTATCTACAGATTTTTTCGAATCGTTTTTCTATAACTGATCAAATTTGAATTTTTTTTCTTCAAATCTATACTGGTATTGTATACCAGCTGTACCGCCCGGCGTCGCACGTGTCAGTTTTTGAAAACGCATTACTCAATTGTTTACTAACTCAGAGATATGTAAAATTATGCTAAGAACCATTTCTGAGATGTGCTCTTTCATTAAAAAAAAAAAAAAAAAAAAATCGTGACGATCGGATGAGTGATTATCTTAGATTTATTAGCATCAAAAATTCTCATTTCCACATTTATATATACAGATAATACAATCTATACCCCATCTTTATTGATATCACTTGCTGGATTTCTACTTTCTAATCATTTTATTCGCTGGTCGTTTATTTCCTTGTTTTATTTTCACGTTTTATGCATCTTTGGCATTCGTTATAAAAAATATAAATAATAAAAAAAAGCTACTGTTAGGCCAATGTTTTCCAATGTTGCTTTTAGTTTCCCCCCCGTTATTAGGAAAAGTACGAGGAATATGAAGACAATTATCGCCCCAATACGCCAACAAGACAACACCACATTCGCTACCACCAGAAACCAACATTGATGTTGATGATCGGGGGCGCAAGTCTTCCGGTCGAAAACTTGTTCAGACAGTAAAACAAAATAAACACTCCTACAATACTGTTCGGCGAATATTTTTCGATACTCTTCGACCATTACTACGTACAACGTATACGGACCGAACATTTATTTTTTCCTATGGATTTTCCCTCAGAATTAATTTAGGTCTTTAATAGGTTCTTTTTTGTGATTTTTCACGATACGGTTTTCAACCGTAAATATAATTTTCTTCTCATTCGTTTTAGGACGGTCGAACATTTTAGGCCCAAAGAGTTTCGTCGGCATACCGAACATTGAAGACGATTTGAAATTAATTCATACTCATCAATATTATATGGGCACGTGCTGCCGTGTTCGGAAAAGAAACAAAATTATATGCTGAGAACGAGACGGTTTTTTGTTGTTGTTCAGAATAGATGAACGTTTTTGTGGCCTTGAAATAAAACCATTCCGACTATGATTATTATATAATAATATAAGTATATGTCAGAACGTTTTGTTTTGTTTCTCTAATTTTTGATTTCCGAGCGTGCTGAGACATTTCTCAATTTAATAATAATTGTGAAAAACGAGAAAAAACGTTTCAGAAAAATGAGATATATTAACGATATAACGGTTTCTGTTATTTTATAATTTTTTGTTGTTTTAATTCTGTTAGAAATTATTTGAAGTTCGCATTTGGAAATCGTAAAAATCACGAAATCTCGCATACTATTTTTCGATTTATATGAATAAATTCGTTTTGAACCCGGCAAAAATTCTCGCAAATTTAACACCAGGTTCATCGTAAATTGTACTTAATGGTGAAACAAAAAAAAAAGTTAAGCGTAATGTTGGTTTTATTTTTGTTTAGATTGTGAGCGTAGCGATGACGAATTTATTGGTTTTACTATGATGTGTGTTGTTTTACGACCAACAACAGTGTCCCACTCACGAGTAGTATATTTGTTTAATTATTTATTTATATTTTTTTTTTATTTAGATTTCGGACGAGTCGTGGTATACAAAATTACCTATGTGTTTTATTCAGGCCTCCCGGAATTGTTTTTATAAAAACAACGCGGTTTTTTATATATATATATATTATTCGTTAATTTATATACGGTCGTAATGCGTATTAGGTACACGATACGTGCAATACAATATTTTACAATATTATACAATATTACTGGAATTACATTATATTAGTAGATTAGAGTATATTTTCGTAATGGAATTTGCGTTGAATATATTTTAGAAACTCCCTGACTAATTATCCGCGAAAAAAAACGTTTCTGAACGAATGTTGGTTAAGAGACCGCCGCGGAACCTACCCGGTTGTCGGAAAAACGGTAAAGGAATTTTAGCGGGAATCAGAGTCGTCTTATGGGCGGTTTTAAAATCGGGTAAGATTTCAATTTATGAATGTCAGCTTGTTGTAGCGGGACGAGGATGTTTTTTGTAGCTTTTTTTGTGCCACCAAAATGAAGCTATGTGTATACGTATTGCCAGTGGCGAATTTTCAAATTTTTCTGTACGGGAAGGGATCTACGGTTTATATGTAACTGTTAAAAACTATGGGAGTTTATTACTACGAACCTACACATTTTTTTGAGGAGCAATTCAATTAAATATATATATTACCTAAAATATATTATATTTCACTGTGTAAAAAAAAAAAAAAAAAAATTATAAAATAAATTCCATTCATCTCGTTTTTTTCTCGATAATTCATCTATCACTTCATCAATAGTTATTTCAAGGTCTTTGTGAATGTTCAACACAGCCAGCCCTTCCAGTCGTTTCTAAAACAAAAGAATCACATACATTAGTTTTGAAATTTAAATTTCTTTATAAGATATTACCTCAGATATTGTGTTTCGTAGATATGTTTTTATCCTTTCGTTCGTTTGAAGCCGGAGATATAGTAAGTGTAGCCAAAATTTGAAATAACTTATTTGCCTGGTTATACGTCTGCATTACACAGCTTCAGTGGATCAATGGAATTTTTTGGTTTAATTTCCATTCATTTCCAATTTCTATACTCAATACTAAGTTATTCTGCAGGAAAATGTATTTAATTTTTATATGAATCCAGCATCCCTGACCCCTCCCCCCCAACATAAATATATCATTACGTATTGCTTTAGTGCCAAGGATATTAGGCCTTTCGGGTGTTTCCAGTTTCAAACACCCGCACCCACCGTTTGTACGCTAAAAACTCTAATTTTTTATTTTTGGACGTATACGTTGTATAGTTGTTGTAATATAATATAATTAGGTTATTTATTGTTCTACAAAAAAATAGGCTGGGTGGTAATTCGACTCTAGTGACGTAGCTCCCCGGCTCACGGGAGTTTTTTAAATTTTTTTATTATTATCGCGTAGTAATTCGCACTCGTAATTCAGCCGGGCAATGTGGAAAATTCAATTTATGTCGACCGATGGATTCGTAAAAAAATACCAACCGTACCCGATGAATATTTTATAAAAATAAAATGTATACACCCGCGGCAAAATCTTTTGCCATATTTTTCCCCCCGGATTCCGCGAACGGTAAACAAATTAACACTTTTTTTTTTGTTACCCCGGAATATTCCATGAGATTTCGACTCGGGGAAACTATCGCCAGACTTATTTATTATTCAATCCTTTAGATTGCGGTTAAACGATGGTTTTTCCTGTATCTCTAATATATCGCAATCTGGTCGACGGAGTTTTCGGTTCAAACGATTTCCAATTTCTCCTTTAAATTACTGTCGTTGTTATCTATTGTTTCTCATTAAATTTCCAATCAATTTCCCCTCGTTTCTCTCATATAATTATTATTGTTTTCCATAACGATTTACATTCATTCGTACACGTAGTTAGGATGACGTCTCGCCGTATTTACTGTCTCGGTCCGACGAACGGGCAACATGGCAAAATCGCATTACGTGTAGAATATAATTTGTGGGGTTTAGATTGAAACATAGAAAACTAAATTTAAAGAGGAAAATATTTTCGTGGGTAGAACTTTTTTTTGTTTTCATTAATGGTTTTTTTTGTATGATCGCGCAGAATACCTCGCCGATCGAGACCACGACAAATGACATGTTCGCAAGGGACGAGGAACTTCGTATATCATTGGAATTTTACACATTATAAAAGCACATGGGTCGCAACAGGTGTGCATGACCGTACAGCTACCCGAGCGCAATTTTTCGACGCCAGTTTCTGGTTTCTCGGTATGCAATTTTCGAATATTATTCCGTAATATTGAGGAAACTACAAGGAATTTATGTAAACGACCTTAATGTTATACCGATTGAAATTTAATTCTAAACGAAAAAGCTCCCATGACTATTTTCGTTTGGAGCAAGTACTTGTGAAAAAATCGACTACTTAACTACCGAGTACTGTTCGAAATCGGAGAGAAAGTACAAGGAGCCCAGACGGGCGGCGCGCGTCGTTGCCGGTCGATCGCCGCGCCGTCTGCCTAACAAACGTGTTCTCCGGAACATCATTTTGTCGATGTTAGCTTGTTCACTCCTGGTTTGCGATTTTCACATAATTCTCAATATTCGTCAATTATTAAAATAGAACTAGCCTTGCTAAGTACTACGATTAAAAATTAATTTGTCTACGATTTCCGACATGCCGTACAGATGTTACCAGGCCACCATTGCGCACCTGGAATTCCGGGGTGGCAGTTACCAGTCCAGAACCCTCTTGTGTGCGCGTCATTGTACCTCAAATGTCACTATCGTCGAAACTGTTTTTACGGTTTGTTCGGAGACGATCCAACGAAATCGGCAGGAACCAGACACACGTGACACACGTGACGGTTCCTTGGACTCGTTTTTTAAATTTTTTTTTGGTATTTTTTTAATTTTTTTTTTTTCGGTTCGCCGTACGACCTTCGTAAATTTTGAAACCGGTATAATGCTCATTAAATAACAATGTGAGGTCGTTCGGTGATTTTTTTTTTAAAGCTATATATAGACGATTAGTCGGGAAACGTCGGGGGTTTCGGGGGTTCGAAATCGAAAGTAATAAACGATAACGATGTATCGTACGTCGACGGGCCGCGTTTGCGTAATTTTATTCGGACGACCGCTAGCATTGCCCTCCACGACCGGCCAAAACTCGGTACATATGCGCACAAAATGCGTACCATCTGGTACGTATGTGTCATAATCGTATATTATAAATTACAAATTTGCATGTGCACGCCGACGTGTACGGAAAAGAAACGCGGGATTCTCGGTCGACATGCGCAGCGCGTCTGCCTCCCGGGAAAACTCCATGGATCCAGTGACGAGTAATTATTTAAAAAAATATCGGCTCGTTGTTAATAGTAGCGTTACGAGTTAGGGGACAAAAAAAGCCCAAGAGCGGTTTTATTGTATTATAATTATAATATCGTATGCACAGTGTGTTCCGAACAAATATTTAACAGTAACGCGATATATTTCGGTTAGACGTACATCCGGCCCAAGTGCAAGTTTTTTTAAATTTTTTTTTTGGAAGACTGGGTACCGTAATGCCCCTGTTCGCTTAATTTCTCAGTTTTTTTTTTTTTTAACCTTAAGCGCGCGCGCACAATGCAAATTTAACGCCGGGTTCGTATAGACCGATTTTTTTTCAAGCGAACTGATCGAGATCTATACAAATTTCTGATTATATAATGTGTTTGTGTAATTTTCTTTGCCGAGTTTTTTCATTTTTATAGTCATGCGTTTTAAATTGTTCGACAAATCATTTTTTTTTTCAATAAACTTCAAACGTCTGTATACCTGGCAGTTTTTTAGATAGAATAATATTGTATTAGTCAAAGTTTCTCGGGCAGTTAAATAAGACTATTCAAAAGGGTTAATTAATTTATGTCGTTATTCACGTAAATGGTGCAACAATAGACTAATGGCAAATGGACTATAAAAAATATAATATCATAATTGACGTGTTAGCAGTATAGCAGTATAAATACAAGATCACACGATAAAATCATAGATCGATATTTTGCTTTCGAATCCATTCGATTCTTCGAGTGTACCGTTAAAATAGCGATTATATTCGATAATAAGTTAAATTTCAACATTATATGAAAGACTAATAAATAAAAAAAAAAAAAAATAGATTATATCGACGTTCGATAAGCGGATAAAATGTCCGACGGACGTCTGAAAATCACACCAACGTAAACGAATTAAAATTCTCGAACCGTTTCTCTTGCCCGCAGAGGCCTGTCGTGCGAAAGATTAATATAATTTAAAGTTCTCCCCGAGGAGTTAAAAAAAAATATATATATTTTTTTGAAAATGTGGTTATAATTTCGGAGTTCGTCTTACAAGTACAATACGTACCTATATGCTATATATATTCGGGTGCAAAATTTGAGCTCAATTGGATCAATTGGAACAATTTTGTTTTTTAACGTATATTTCCTTAAATCATAATACAACGAAAAATTGTATTGTTGTTTTAACTGATTATTTCCTAAGTTTCCTTATTTTTTTTTATTATCAATGTACGATTTTAAAGATGGGGGATAATCCGGATTTTCGGATTCCGATATTTGAAAATCCGGATTTTTATATGAATCTAAATCGTGGGTTTTTTAATTCTTTAATTCGGTTCACATAAAACTATTATTATTACCTGATAGTTAATAACATTAAATATGATTTTACAATTCAAAAAATATCACAAATAGAAATGTATTTAAAAAACCAAGTACAACAACAACAAAAAAAATAATCATACATATTACACTCTAATTTATATAATATATTACTAGCTGACCCGGTAGACGTTGATTTACTCATAAAAAAAAAAAATTAAAAATTTCGGATTTTGGAATTCGAAATATACATTTTGGGATTTTAAAATCATTAATCCGGATTTTGGAATTCGAAACCCGGTATCGTTAGATTTTTGGATAAACCGGATTTCATTGGCAACAGTAATTTGCACACACTGTTTTCGGGCTGGATTCGCGTGACGACGGTAAAAAAGCAACGGTAATCCGTCGTTATAGGAAAATCCGACTCCGTCAGTCGTTATATGTTCGCTGTTCCGGTTGCGTTAAAAAAATTATTCATATACAATATTAAATAATCATTTTCAGCGCGTAATAGAAACTCGCCGATTTCGGCCACCTGATTTTGACAGTTGATTTTTATTTTTATTTATTTTTTTAACTAGCCCCGCCGCATTACAGTAAAAAAAAAATATATATATATGTATATGTATATGTATGTATACAATATTTAAATAATTACTTTCACTGGCGCGAAGCTCGCCACGACACGATTATCGAAATCTAATATAAATATTATAATAGAGGTGCCCCTTATGTAAAATTCTTCAAATATTGCGTAGAACGGGCTTTGCGAAACGCGAGTTACTTATCAAAATATGATTTCTATACATACACGGACTCAAGAGCGACACACGTAATACAATAATATTCCGTTCGAAGTATTCAACTGGGTTAGCCTACCTGTTAACGATAAAAATATTATTATTATTTTTTTTTTTAATCTATATTTATTGCCGAGACAATTTCCCGCGGTCCAAAAACTAAAATATTAATAAAACAAAAAAAAAAGACGTACACACTGTTGTAGGTGGTAAGTTGAGAAGGTAGCGTTATAGATAGATAGGAATTTAATTTATATCTGAATGTAACGATAAATCGCAAACGAAAAACGATTCTGAGCGAAGTAGTTTAGTCGTGTTTTTTCATTGTTGCCGCGGTAACCCAGAAATCGTCATAAATAGAAAATGTAATAATAAAACTCGAGTTTGACGAAATCTTGTTCTTTCGTCATTTTACGGTAATTTTTTCTACCGCGTCAAAAAAACTAATAGATATATCAAAAAATGGTCTCTCTAAGGTTCCGACTAGACAAAATTTGCTACCGGAAACAGAATAGGAATGTATAGATTGGATAAAGTCTTCTGGCAGAAAATTAAATCACTGTAAAACCACAAGACCCCTCGCTCCGCTTAGAATCTAAAAAGTAAAATATTCCTAAATACGTCACCTTAAAACGATCATGGCCAATTTCTAAATAAATGCGAAATTACGATATTTGTGAAAATACGATATTAGTTTCGAGGTTTGACCGACGAGTTGGCTGTGCTGTGAAATATAAAAATGCGATCACGGCCTATCTAAAACTGTGTGTTATAAATATGATATCAATGTATCGTATTTTATCGTTTTTCCGTTCTTCTTGAATATTCGGAAAAAAAACTGATATTAGACACCATGTGGTTTTTATCGTCGTACATTTGGTCCATCGGACATTTTGGCAGAGTACTGTATTTTTAGGTACTGCATTTCGTTCAGTTACTGACTTTATTTGCCAAAATGTAATGTTTTTAACTCGCCCCATGTTCGCCGCTGCGAAGTGAAATATTCTATTTATTATTAGAAATTTGATTTTATTTGTTTTAACAATCGATATTATAGCCACTAGGCTAGGCAGTAGCAGCGCGAAGAAGGTATATTTGAATCACGCGATTCACATAAATTTTAACTGGTAGGTGGTGGGTGTCTTGTGATCGAACAAGGAAATTGGAATAATTTTTTAATGATTGATGATTACATTGTAAATAATGTAATATACTAATATAAACATATACATACACAATGTGTATACAGCGCAAGTGGTAAGGTAAGTCATACCCTAAGGCTAAAACGCGGTAAAGAGTTGAATTATTTTTTTTTTAGGTTATGTTGACAAAAACTAATTTTATAATATTCACTAAGTTTTAACAATTCGCTTTAAATTATTCGTATTGAAATCGATAAAAAAATTAGTATCTTGAAATGTTCAATAACTATGTAAAACTCGTAAAATTCAAAACATTGATTAATTTTTATTTCGAATACGTTTCAAATTAACGACATTAAATCGGAATTTTCATTATTTTCAGACTACTGATAAAAAAAAAAAAAAAAAAATCATATTATGCGATAATATATTGATATGTTTCCATATGTCTTGCTGTGCATACCTTCACCCCATTAAACGTCTATTGTTTACCACTACGAATTCACTACTCTGAGTGTATGAGACAAATTTTTGAGGTGGGCGGTGTAAAAATAATTTACGCGAGTCAAGGAAAAAAAAAACTAACCGTTCAAGCCGCCACTGCTGCAAACCTCTGACTCGTTGTTAAAATTAAATTCTCTCTTTTATTCTTAATTTCGCATGGAATAACGCAATTATTATAAACATTAACACGGGTATAAAATATCGTTATGAGAAAAACATATTTTCGTAATCGCATTATATAAAAAAAAAGAAAAATAACAACACAATTATAATTACGTATAAGAGACTATATTTATTTCAAGGTGGCAACTAACAACAATATAACAATTAAGGCACGCGTGGATTTAATCGTATTTCACGTTTTGTCTTAGCGTTAAAACTGCGATAAAAAAAAAAAATTATAATTATTATTATCATCGTGATAATAATTAAGATTCGGGACTTGTTGCGCTAAAACTGATCGAATATGCGGTCAAAATATGCAGCAGATTATTTTTATTTTTGAAAATATCCATAAAACATATGAAAGTTTTAGAAAAAAATACTTAAGATATAAGTAAGTATATAATGAAAATTAAATAACCGATATGCGGTCGAAATCGTCAAAATATGCAGCAGATTTTTTTTGATTTTTGAAAATATCCATAAAACATATTAAAGTTTTAGTAATAAAATACTTAAGAAATAAGTAAGTATATAATGAAAATTAAATAACCCGACTAAACGCGAAAAATAAAACAACTGTATTATATTTCAATATTAAAATATTAGTATTACTATAAAAAAAAAAAAAATTAATATAAAAATGGTAAATATGTTATAGATAACATATTGAATGCGAACATATGTCAAATAAGCGTCGTGCCAAAAAAAAAAAAAAAAAAAAAAAAAAAAAAAAAAAAAAAAAAAAAACAACGCAAAATGTAGAAAAATAGGCAATTCAAATGTTTCTGTTTGCAAACGCAACAAGTCCCGAACCCTAATAATAATAATCGTAGCCGCTATATTTGTGTGCGCGACGAAATTTCAAATGTGCACCCACCTGGCGGGTAAGTAAAATAATTTTATCAACTTGTGTTTTTGATACGAGAAAGAAAAAAAAATATAGAAAACATGCGAATTTTAGGTGTAATTTACACGTATAAATGTATAATTAATGTATAGATAGGTACATGACGAAACGAAAAACGTCAACATCGTTATTGCGTGCACAATACCTCACTACACCTCTATTTTTTTTTCTACGTTTTGTGATAGGGCGAACAAAAAAAAATATTTATTTATCGTAATGTGTATTTCGTACACGTTTAGTGTATCGTTATTATAGCCATCGACTGACCGACGTTTTTATGGACTGGGATGTAAATCGAAATACTTTTCCGCAATATCAGTATTGTACGGGCGCCGACACGCCTGACGACAACGATTTTGTTATGCCACTTTTTTTTTTTTTTTTGGCAATTTTCGTTAAACAGTGAAATGAAATACAATAAAAAAAAAAAAAAAAAACCGTACAATTTGCGTACACGTAATAAACAAAAATACTAGAATGCGAGTTGAAGTTTAAATAGTTCACTAGCATATTTCATTTCGTAATTTGTCTCGAGTGATTCGGTGCATTTCGTACACGATGCATCGTTATTGTAGCCATCGACTGACCGACGTTTTTATGGACTAGGATGTAAATTAAAATAATTTTCCGCAATACAAGTGTTGTCTGGTCTATTTTACAATATATTCATTATGCGGTTGATATTAATACACGTGAAAATTTTTTTTATCGTACGTATAATCAGTTACTATACGGTGCATATTATGCATATCGTCGTGGTTTCGTTTTGTTGTTACACTTTTTTTTTTTTACATTTTAGTTATAAGTTGTAACTCGACACTCTGAAACTAGATTCGGTTTAACGCAATTAAATACGAACGTAAATTAACGTACGCCAATAATATATAACGGTAGACAGGAGTTTTGAGTTTTCAAATTTCAAAATCAAATAGATTTCGGTTTGGATTTTAAAAATCATCGTCGGGTAGAACAACAAAATAAAAACAAAATATGGGGGGGGGAAACGAAACGCTGTTGAATATACGGAAAACAAAACCAGGAATACGCCGTAGACAATAATAATATTATTTTGTAATTTATTTTTAACAGCGTGTTTTAAGTTAAATTTTTTAAAATTAAAATTCGTTTTATAGCTTGTAGCTACAAAAAAAAAAAAAAAAACTGATACGATTTTCGATTTAAATTCATCTGTTCAACGCTGTTTAACAGCGATCTTAGCTTAGAACCGTTTTTCGCTTTTCGCTGATTTATCGTTGCGGCTTACAGATATAAATTAAATTACTCTGTGTATCCAATGCCTCCCAGACAACTTGCCATTTTCCGAAATTTATTTATTATTCTTGCGTATATAATACTTCGTATAGCCCATTTAGAGTGTTCGCTGCGTTCACTATTTCACGTCGTCGTTCCTTGTTTTCATTCTCTTCTACATCCTCGTTCCTCGTGCACATTTTCCATAGTCAGTCTTCGGCGAACCCGTCCGTTTTTGCCGGGGCCGCCACTAGGTCTTCTCCGCTCGGCTTTTACCCGCCACTGTCGCCGTGTGCGTATCCCCATGGCCCCAACGCCAAGACCTGCCACCGTTCCGCTGTTGTTTTACTTCCGATTTTTAAACGCTCTGATAGTCGACCGTCGATAATTAAATGGCCGTACGGTAGATAATTCCTCGTTTGTTCTAGTCCGATATATTGTTATATGTCGACTTTCTATACGACACATTGGTCGCAGTGGTACTTTTCAAAGATTCGATTTTTCACCTCTCCCCCCTTCTTCCGGATATCTCGTATTAATATCGATATAGATATCGCATTACCTATACATTTAACGGCTGTTAGATGAATCACCCTGTACATACACGCGCGCGCGCGCGCCCGCACGTTAATAGTACGATAATTTTTATCGCCGAAAAATATACTCTCAGCGGGTGCCGCCGTCACGTTACGCGAGAATTTACGACCGTCTGGTCGACGATTTTTATCCGCGGAAAAAAGCCATCGGGTACGGGGCCGGAGCCGAGGGAGAGTGTCGGGCAGTATAACAATGTCGACCCCGGAAAAATAGCAATACGATTGCACCTCCGGTCCGTACGTCCCCGGCACATAAAAAAGGATTCGATATTAAATTTTAATTTCGAGTTGCCGACTGCGGAAACCGGCGGGCCCCGAAAAATGGATGTTGTTTTTTTTTCTGTATCGCCTCAGCAGCAGTGTGTTTTACGGCCGTTTTCTTCCTTTTTTTTTTTTTTTTTTTTTTTATTACTATTTATTCTTTCGCCGCCGGTAAATATAAATTTAACATAGGCTCTTTCGAATTTTTCGTTCATTTCACGAAACTATATAGATATATATTATAGTCCTAGTCTACGTGTGTGCATGTGAAAATTACGAACTCCGCGAACGTAATACGAATAGAGGACTTTTTTTTTTATGAACTTTTCCTCGCTGAAAATTTCATAAGTGTACGTACCCAGAGACGCTTGTGTAATAAATTTGTTCGACTTGTTTCGACAAAACTATTGTGTAATAACCGAAAATAAGTGCGAAATTTGTACGGGTTTGGTAAAAACATATTTCGTGTTCTGCGCAATGATCGGTCGTATTATTATCGTTCAAACTATCCGCTTAAATAATAATAAAAAAACCTAACATCGATTTGTATCCGGGTTTTACAAGGTGTTAAGCTTTTAAGCTACAACCGCGTGCTACCATTTTAGATTCCGAGTGTAACGTAGACGAAGCTATTAGTTTTACAAAAAAAAAAATGTGTGGATTTTTATTATCTCTCTCGGAAAACACGTTTTCGGTTGGTTATAAATGGTCCGACTATTTTTATGACATACGCCTCAGACGACGCGGATTTTTCTCCCGATGGTATTTTATTTGAACGAAATCATTCGAAATTCCCAATTACTCTTTCCAAAAAAAAAAAAAAAAATCAAAAAAAATAGTTTTCTATTGTTTATTTTGATAAATATTTCGGTTTTAGGTAAGGCGAACGTGTTCAACGTTGATAACGCAACACAGTAGACATCGTGAATCGAAAAATAATAATAATAACTCAAATATATTGTATTTGATCGCAATCTTCAGGAGATAATTTGTAATTTTACACCGTGGTTCAGTGGTTTTCATTGCGGTTACCTCGGCCGTCAAATTTTCCAACACGATCATGTACAATGATTACTTCCAATGACGTTCCAAAATTCTTACGTAATATAAATACACGGCAGCGTAAATACCGCACGGTTTTTTCCCGCATAATTGTACGGTGACGTCGGTAGTTGACGTTCATTTTTTTCCGCACGTCAAAACAGCTAGGATTGGTTTAAAGACTTAAACGAAATTCGTTGTCTCTTTGGGTTTTCAAAAAAAAAAAAATCTAACGGGTCTCCATAATTAAAGGTGCAAATGTCGTTTAAAAATACCCAAACCCATGACTAAGGCCCGGCGCACGCTGAACGTGAAAAGCCGTTCCGAACTGCTCGGAAAAAAATTACATTCAAACTGACATAACAAAACATAATAAAACAGAAAAATAAAAACACGTAATCATTTGGGATACAATTTCCGTTATAACACCAGTTGTACAAATGAATTCTGTCGGCAAAGATTTTGCTATGCCATTTTTTTTTGGCAATTTTCGTTAAACAGTGAAATGAAATACAATAAAAAAACGTACAATATGCGTAAACGTAATAAACAAAAATACTAGAATACGAGTTGAAGTTTAAATATTTCATTTCGTAATTTGTCTCGAGTGATACGGTGCATTTCGTACACGATGCATCGTTATTGTAGCCATCGACTGACCGACATTTTTATGGACTAGGATGTAAATTAAAATAATTTTCCGCAATACAAGTGTTGTCTGGTTTATTTTACAATATATTCATTATGCGGTTGATACTAATACACGTGAAAATTTTTTTTTATCGTACGTATAATCAATTACTATACGGTGCATATTATGCATATCGTTTTGTTTTTACAATTTTTTTTTTTTTTTCATTTTAGTTATAAGTTGTAACTCGACACTCTGAAACTAAATTCGGTTTAACGCAATTAAATACGAACGTAAATTAACGTACGCCAATAATATATAACGGTAGACAGGAGTTTTGAGTTTTCAAATTTCAAAATCAAATAGATTTCGGTTTGGATTTTAAAAATCATCGTCGGGTAGAACAACAAAATAAAAACAAAATATGGGGGAGGGAGAAACGAAACGCTGTTGAATATACGGAAAACAAAACGAGGAATACGCCGTAGACAATAACAATATTATTTTGTAATTTATTTTTAACAGCGTGTTTTAAGTTAAATTTTTTAAAATTAAAATTCATTGAATATACGAACAATTATTGCAATGTATTTTGTAGCTACAAAAAAAAAAAAAAAGAAACTGATACAATTTTCGATTTAAATTCATCTGTTCAACGCTGTTTAACAGCGATCTTAGCTTAGAACCGTTTTCGCTTTTCGCTGATTTATCGTTGCGGCTTACAGATATAAATTAAATTACTCTGTGTATCCACTGTCTGTGATTTTTATTTGTAAAACGATATATGGGTTTCTTTACAAACAATCGATTTATCTGGATCGCATACCATTTTATTAAATTATAATGAAATATTTTAAGTGAAATATTACAAGTAATAATTTATTTATAAAAAAATAAACGCGGTCGACACGAAAAGAACGCGTGTTTTGTTGTTCGTAATCATATACAATGCCTTTTGTTTTTCGTAGTTGGATCGGAGAAAAAATAGAACCAGACCGGTCATTTTTTGTTTTGTCAGTCAATGTTGACTAATAAGCGTGCGCGCGTCAATTATTTTACATAGTGATATATTCTTTTTGTCTACAAACAGCTCCGAGCAGCTCGGATCGGTTTTGCTTTTTAATTGTGTGCTGTGCTTTACCGTGTGTTGTCGACTGATTATTTTTACCCGAAATAACTTGGCGATTGTTCGTCGGGAGTCGTTGTTGGATTACATTGACGTGGGTCTTTTACGTGTTTGAATTGAGTTCGTACATATCGACGGGACTTTTGAGAGCTGAAAAATACTTTGTTCTAAATACTCTGGCCAAACGTTGACGATTCATGGCCAAAAGTAGATATCTCAAGCCAATTGTTTTCGATTGTCGTTTTTTTAGACGCATTTGACGCAGTGGAATGTTTCGCGGAAGATTCGATGGCAATAAAACCACGTGACGACGGACAAATTGACGGTTTTACAGATTACATTTCAAATAATTGCATTGGCGACAGACGACTCAGCCATCAGACTCCACGCGGTGTCTCCTGGGTAACGTTAATTAGCCGATGGGACGAATGAATATTCGTTAGACTCGACTCGTACAGCTCACAAGTATTCGTGTGGGATTCAATTCGATATTTGCGACTCAATTCCATATTACCGTCGTTGTTTTTTATTTTTTTTTTTTTTTACCGAGGACGTGGCGATATTCCATTTAAATTCGTTCAAAACGAACTATAAATTTTACCGTCCCGCGCCGGATAGAACTATACGCTAAGCCACGATTTCGGCGTCCGGGTCGAAATCAGTAGCATTTAATTATAATAATAATTACAACGACAATAATCTCGTACCACTCTGCATAACCCAGTACCGGCTAATACGTACTCGAGCGGTGCAATCGCACTACCTAAAATCGAGCCGCCCTTGATTACCGGGCGTCTTAATTAAACGGTTTACTCTCGGTGCATATACCGCACAATATACCGTAGTAAATCGTCTTTAGCAATTGTATATTAACAAAAAATAACCTACGAAAAATAGCCGTTCATTGATCGTTTCGAGAGGATGGGGGGGCAGCGTGTGAGCAATAATTATACAATTTGCACCGCGCAATAAAAACCAATTCGGCGCCGCTGGTCATTTTTTGCGCTGCATGTTTGGCGTTATTAAAAATAACTCATCGTCCATCATTGTCTGGTTAGCGACTAGGCACCAAGTTCATGTTAATAATTTATTAGCGCCCACTTGTGCAGCATCAGATAGGTATGACTTTTTTTTTTTTTTTAAATGTATATAATAATTAGATAAAAAAAAAAATAAATAACAAAATACTTGGGACTTTCTTGGTTTGCCGATCGGAGGCGTTCGGCAAACCTTCTTCGCTTCCTATCCTAAATTTTTTCCAATCGAATCGATTATCCTTCACTGTTCTCAAATATCAATAATAGATTTCTCTTACCCGCTATACCCGTTCCTTTTTTTTTCTTTCATATCTCCCTTGGAAATTCCCCGTCGTAAAGTTCGAATTTCCATAACAAAAAATGGCTAACCTGGTTGCGGTTCTTGTTTTTGTTTCTTGTCGTCTTCGTATACGAGTATTTTCTTTTTGATATTGGCCACTATCCAGAATTTCGTTAGGACACGACTATTCCTAAGATAAAACGGCTCGGCGGTAGTTAACATTGTACGAGTGCACACTGTACACCGTATGTATGATCTTATCAATTCGACAAATTTACGATTATTATTATAAAAAAAAAAAAAAAAAAAAAAAATGATAAAAATCAAAAGGTATAACGGCTTTACGCGTTCTTTTAATACTCGAGTGGTTTCAGATTTAAAAACCCGAAAAATAAAAACCTAAATTTAATTCCCTGCGGAATAATGTAGTCAATACTGCAATAGTGTTGATTTTATTATAGTTGTAAATAATATTATAATTTATATCGTAAACGGCATTTTTTCTCTACGTTGTTTAAATGTATTAATGAATCCGGAGACGATAATGTAGGAGAATCCGTATTCCCGACCGACGTACAGGACACAGAGAATGTACGAACTCGTCGAATTTACAATATTTGTACATGGCGGGCCAAATAAAACAATTTGCACTTGTGTTTTTCATTTTTTTTTACCAAAACGGTCGACATTATAGATGATTTGTAAATAATCAAAAAAAATATTATCACCGCTAAATATTACGCAGAATTCTCACCATCTTAGGGTACCTATGTACAATGTCAAAATAATGATAATCCGTATTATCAATATAATTTTTTTTTTTGATTATTTACAAATCGTATAACCGTTTTGTTAAAAAAAAAAAAAAAAACTACAAGTAGTTTGTTTTATTTGATGTACACTGGCGTGTTTGCGTTAATATCATATTTTCGACATCACGATTTTTCTTCCATGTAAACCAGCGGCGGCAGTGTATATATAACAGGCATATAGAGACACGGACTGCGCTTGGAAAGAGAGATAAAAAGTAGTTTGTCGAGTAAAAGGGACAGATAGATGTTTGGCAATATCACGATCAAATAAACAATAATGATATTAAATAACATAATGCCGTAACTTCAAAAAGTAATGGATATAAATTGTACAGTTTACTCCATGATATCCCTCAATCTCAACCGATCTGACTCTCTCATTCAATCCCTAGACTTTCAAAGACTACGACGAGGGAGGCGTGCATACTACAATACAATGTATTGATAATATATTTTACAACCGTTACACCCGCGGGACGTTTTGGATAGCACGGCGAATAAACGAACAAAAACGGTTTCCGTTACCAAAAAGTCTCCCGGACACCACTTAGAATAATATGCCGTATCTTTGGAAACGTTTTCGTTCGCCGTGTCCTTTCTTCGGCAAAAGTTTTGCAATAATATTCCACAGATAATTATAACAAAAATAATAAATACACCCGCCAAAAACGATCTGTACTCACCAGGTCCTCGATGGAATTTCACCAAATACATGATACTATTATCATCTATTTTCTGGATCAATTCGCGCGCCGGGCACTATAATTGTATATTGCAGGCTAGGTCGGCGGGGCGAGAGCAAGATACTGATCTAAAATCGAATGGACTCGTCTGTATTTGAAAAGTCTTCTTATTTTTTACGCTAGACGAGTATCTAAAGATCGTTCCGTTATACGAGTGTACTTTTTGTATTATTATTATTATTTTTTTTTTTTTTTACCGGCTTATATAATCGCGGTGGGATTTTCTATAAAGACGAAAATGTTCCAAAGTCAATTTATTATTACATCGGCAACCATATTCAGAACGGTGAATAACGGTGATTTTATTCGGTTCATTCAATAATATTAACAAATTATATCGCAAATTTTTTTAATATTATTTATTTACAGTAAAAATCGTCCATATTGGAAACACCACAGCAACGCAAGCTTAACTCTATTGAAGTAGCGACAAGAGTTTATTGCAATAATATAAGGTACGATTAATTCCTACGGTATTTATAACCTTATCATAAACACCATAATATGGCTTATCTTTAACGACTATTGCCAAACTATTTTATTTTACTGTTTGTACAACTAAACAAAAAAAAATCAACAAAAAATCGCCGATACTATTTCACATTTTCAAACTTTGTGACCTATAATAACTACGGTCGTTGTTGGCCAGGTTCCATCGTCTCATTTAATTCAAAATTTATTTTATTCGTTATTTCGTCGTGAAGTTTTTCTTTTTTATTATTATTATTTTTTTTTTTTTAGAAAAAATTAGTTTCACTGACTATAGTATTGTCTGACTTAACCGTCGTTCGGATTACGATCGGTTCGTCTGTAGACCTCTAAAAAGAATTCAATTTTTATAAAATTGTATTTAATTCTCAAGTACACGAGCGAAACCGAGACGGGCCGTATGCATGCACGTATCGACAGTGAATGATGAGGAAAAAAAAAATGTATATAACCGCGTGAGTCATTTTACTAGTTATATGCATATTTTTTGAGGGATTTCATCGTTCCGCGTTGACTTTGTATCTCATCAATATATAAATATATTTTTCGCAATAAATTAGTCATAAAAAAATAAAAAGTTTAAATACCAATTTCAACCTAAACGCCACAGCTTACAAATTACAATTTTGCCATGTTGCCCGTTAACTATAGTTGGACTAAGACTGTAGACCTAGACACGGGTGTGGCGTTTTTTTCGATATGGTTCCGAATTGATTTCAAGATTAGTTTAAAAACAATTTCAATTATACTTTCCATTTTGTACGGACATTTTAGGGACCATCTAAAAAGTACGTACTAATACAGATATGATTGTGTATTAAAATTGTGTATTTTGTTACAATAATTATTGATCATAACTAGGGCAGAGGACACGTAGCATTTGCATATTTATTTTACACAATCAAAATAACCCAGCAGAATAAGAAACAAATACGTTTTATGCTAACACAAAACTAGATTTCTAATTTTATTTTGCATATAAATGCATATTTTCATTTATTTATTTATTTTTTTGTTTTGTTTTTAGGTCATATTTCTGTCATTCTATACTTTTTAAGAAATATTTAATACAATTAATAATTTTCTCAATATTTTCTCCGTCTCTCAGTTCCTCGCGGGCAAACACGCAGTACGCACGTACGATACGTTGTTTCTGAGCTGTATTATGCAATATTCGTTAATCTTAACGGATTTTAATCTAATCTGTCTTCAACTCTACATAAAAATATATATACACAACAAACTTCAAATTTACACTTGCAAGTCACTTGTGCCAGCAACCATCACATCTCAACTCTCAAGTGATATTAAAAATTAAATTAATTAATTAGCTAGTATTATTTAAAATACGCAAAATATCACTATATCTGTCATCCTCGGGCACCGTCAATACGGTGACCTTTGGACTGCAGATTAGACTATCGCGCCATGTCCGAGAATCCAATTAAAAATAAACCACCCAAAACCGTACCGCCAATTAAGATAGTAAAACAATCAAATACCTATACAATTAATAATGATTCTACATTATCAAACTCTGTATGGCAACAACAAAAGTCTTCCAAACGCAGCCTTCCTAATTCACCTGTTACTCCAAACAACAACCAGGGAAAAAAAACAAAATTATTTTTCTCACCTAACCGGTTCTCTGCATTATCTGTAGATGAACCTTCTAACGATCCCAATATTACTGACAATAATGATGTTTATAATCAAAATGAACCTGAACACATAGCTACTCAAACAAGAAAAATAGAACTGCCACCACTAATATACGTAAAAGGAACAATCAACTTTGCTGAACTCAGAAATGCAATTACCGAAATAATTGGACCGGATAGCTTTATCTGCAAATCAACCACCACGCATATAAAAATCCAAACAAATACACCCGATAGCTATAGAACACTTATCCATTTTTTAAAAGAAGAGGAAGCAGAATACCATACATTTCAGCTTCAATCGGAAAAATCACTCAGAGCAGTGATAAAAAATATTCACCACACAACCGATCCTACTGAAATAGCGTCAGCACTCGAAGAAATAGGATTCAACGTAAGGCAAGTGACAAACATAAAACACCAAAAAACCAAAATATCACTGCCCTTATTCTTTGTCGACCTTGCTCCTGAATCTATTAGTAAGGAAATATTTAACATAACGTCCCTACTTAATACTAAAATCAAAGTTGAGGAACCTCATAAACGCCGTGAAATTCCTCAATGCCAAAACTGCCAAACTTACGGCCATACAAAAAGCTATTGCTCACACTCTCCTCGCTGCGTGAAATGCGGTGGAACCCATCCTACCACAACTTGCACCAAATCACCCGACCTGCCAGCCAAATGTGCTCTCTGTGATGGTGAACATCCAGCCAACTACAAAGGCTGCGCTATATACAAGGAGCTGCAACAACGTCGCCGCCTACCGTTCAACCCAAGACATAACAACCAACATCATCAACCGCAATCAATCAACCAAACGACGAAACCCAATTACCAGCCAAATCCGCAACCATCAACGCAAAATCCAACTACTCGAACAAGCCAATCATACGCAGAAGCAACAGCAAATACAGTTAACGCACCACCGCCAACTCCGTCCTCCAACACCTTACCTATACCCAGTCCTGATAATAATGATATAAAAAATTTTTTAGAAGAACTTAAATGTCTAATTAACCCACTTATCTCTCTCATCACAGCACTCATGTCTAAACTTTTAAATGACACACACAACAAATAACTCAGTCACCCAAAACTCTATCATGATCCTTTCATGGAACGCGAACGGACTAAAAAACCATAAAGATGAATTCCTCATTACACTCCAAGAAAAAAGAATTGATATCGCTTTAATATCCGAGACCCATTTCACTAATAACTACTCTCTCAATATACCAGGCTTTCGTCTGCATCATACCAACCATCCGGACGAGACTGCTCATGCAGGTTCCGCTATCTATGTTAGGTCTTCTCTCACATCTCATCCACTCCAAAAATTCCAAACCGACTATATACAGTCGTGCGCTGTATCCATAATAATCAACAATATACCTGTCTCCATAGCAGCCATTTACTGTCCTCCTAAACATAATATATCCACTAACCAATTCAATATCTATTTTAATACCCTCGGACATAACTTTATAGTGGGTGGTGACATAAACTCTAAAAACACTCAATGGGGATGCCGGGTCACAAACCCTCGTGGAAACTCACTCTTACATAGTGTAATAAGCAAAAACCTACAAGTAATCTCACCTACCAACCCGACTTATTGGCCAACTTCCTCTCGAAAACGACCGGATATATTAGATATATTTGTAACCAAAATTCCCAGCACACTCCACTCATTAATTACAAATCTACATGCTCCATGCTCAGATCATTCCCCCATTCTACTCTCAATCGACTGCCAGCCTCTGTCCAACCAACACAACCCAACACCATTACACTCTCATATCAACTGGGATAACTTCCATAAGTCAATACTAGAAAAAACCAGTCTAAAAGTCCGCCTCAAGACAAGCAATGACATCGATGAAGCAGTGAATCTTTTTACATCCAACATCCAAACTTCAGCATGGGAGTCAGCCCAACCCACACAATCACACACATGTAACATGATCATTCCCCTTTACATCCGTAGTCTCATAGCACAAAAACGTCGCGCTCGCTGCCTATGGCAAAGATCAAAATATCCCACTGATAAATCCCACTACAATATGCTTGCCCAAAAACTCAAACGGACCCTAGCAAACTATAGAAACAAATCTTATACCAACCACTTAGAATCACTCACGACCAAGGATGGTTCTCTCTGGAAGGCTACCAAACAACTTCTTCGTATACGAAATCCCCCAGCCACCCTACGCAATGCAAATGGAAACTGGGTACACTCTGATGAGGAGAAAGCTAACATATTTGCAAACCATCTCGCTGATACTTTTCAACCTCACAATACCATTCTCCTTCCGGAAAAAATTAATATAGTTGAACAATTTCTCAACTCACCACTACAAATGTCCCTCCCACCGAAGCATATATCTCCTGCTGAAATTCGCTATTCAATATCTAAACTCCCCAGGAAAAAGTCTCCTGGCTATGATCTAATAACTTCTGAAATACTCAACCAGCTTCCAAAAAAAGTTATCGTACTTCTCACCTATATATTTAACTCAATGCTCCGATTATCTTACTTCCCTATATTATGGAAGTTTTCCACTATCATACTCATTCTCAAACCAAAAAAACCACCCGACTGTCCAACATCATATAGACCTATTAGCCTGCTTCCAATACTATCGAAAGTGTTTGAAAAAATATTGTTAAAAAGAATCTTAAACATTATCGCTGAATCCAAAGTCTTACCTGACTCTCAGTTTGGTTTTCGTACCAAACACTCCACGATACATCAAATTCACCGTATAGTAGACAAAATATCATTTTCTCTAGAAGAAAAACAATACTGCACTGGGGCCTTCCTTGACGTTTCTCAAGCCTTTGACCGAGTCTGGCACGCAGGGCTTCTATTTAAGCTGAAACTCATTCTACCGTCTACTTATTATCTTATACTCAAATCCTACCTAGAAGATCGTTTCTTCTCGGTACGTTATGGTTCATCTAATTCCTCACCAAAACCCATAAATGCAGGAGTCCCCCAGGGATCAGTCACTGCTCCACTGTTATTTAATATTTTCGTATCTGATCAACCCACGCTGTCCACTAGCCTCATCGCTGACTTTGCCGATGACAAAGCTATTCTAACCAATAACCATGATCCATCCATTGCTTCCTCGCATATCCAAGAACACCTATCCCTCCTCGAAGAATGGTATAAGGAGTGGGGTGTGAAAATAAACGAATCTAAATCTATACAATGTACCTTCACTCTTAGGAAGGGAATATGCCCTCCTATTGCTTTAAATGAGCAAATCTTGCCAACCGCACAGAGCACTTGCTATCTAGGCATAATTATTGATCAACGCCTCACATGGTCTCCTCATCTTCGCAGCAAACTGCTATCCTTAAACAATCGATTTCGTCTTCTCCGCTCTCTCCTAACCTCCAACCACATAAAGCTACCAACCAAGCTTCTAATATATAAACTTTATCTTAAACCAATGTGGACATACGGAATTCAGCTATGGGGCCCTGCAAAAATTTCAAACGCTAACCGTATCCAACGATTCCAATCTAAAACGCTCCGAGCTATAACTAAAGCACCTTTCTACGTGTCCAACCAGACCTTACACAACGATCTTGCCATCCCACCCGTCTGTGATGTAGCTAGAACCTTTTATAGACGATTTAACTTATCTGCTAAAAACCATGATAATCCACTAATCAAAGGACTTGCATCGGCAAACATACCCGACAATCCTAGGAAAAGACTAAAAAGGCGGTGGTGTCGGGACCTATTAATTTAATTAATTACCTAATCTTTATTTTTATTTATAACTTTATTGTTAACTTATAGAAATGTATTTAAATAACTGACAAAGTGTCTTCACTGGAAGGCTTCTTAAATCCGTCCTTTCCTCAAGCCACTTATTCAATTATCTATTTTACTTATTGTTCATTTTATGTAACAGATTGTAAATAAAAATTAAATAAATAAAAAAAAAAAAAAAAAAAATTTTCTCCGTCGGTGATTTTATTTCGATAACCAAAATTGTTGAATTTATGTTAATTTTTATCGTATAATATGGCTGTTGACTGTTCGCGGACACAACCTTCGGAAACCAACGCGGAAGTCTTCCCTAGAAACGCTTGAGAATCGCCGATTAGATTTACTTTCCGGTCATTAATTTTATTTATAAATAGTAAATACGTAGTCTATATCATAAAATTCTCAATAGGACGATAACTCTCCTATAACATTGACAATTCGAGCATATTTTTAGTAGATATCATAGGGTTTTTATGTGCTTAAGTGCTTGCATATTTTGTGCATTTTTAGATTTACAACTCAGTACTCTGCCCTAATCATACCATAATACGATAACGGTAAAACTTTTTAATTTTATTACAACCTAACCTATTAGTACCTTTAATGTTTACTTTTTTTTAACGATTTATTTTGTTGAGGTGAAAATGTGCAATAAGAAAATTAATTTCGTTTATCACGTCACATCATCACGAGGTCTTTTATTTTGTTTTTTTATTTAACTAACAAATATTGTTTACAGCCTTTATTTGTTAATCTAAACCATAAACCGAACGCGTAACGTCTTTTTTGTGACGCATACAAATATCAGGAAAACCATTTTTAATATTTTATTGTTTGTTTTGTTTTGTTTTTTTTTTTTAGTTGTTGTACCGCGCACCGGAATTGTACATGCACCGCTACACGAAATGTACTTACAATTTAACACGGTTCTCTTGAGGAAAAAAATAAATAGAAAAACGGTAATTCTGTTACAGTACCGCCGCGTTTACGAACGCGAACGAACGAATACTCTGTGTGTTAAATCGATGGCGTCGCGTTCGGATAGTAGAATATGACCATAGGTGTACCCCTTACCGTAAATGTACACACGATGACGTACGAGATAATACGTACACGGTACGCACGTACAATATTATAATAGCACGTCTCGTGTGTTTTAACGTATAATTATAATTATAGTTAAAAATCCATTGGGGAAAAAAAAAAACCCCACGTGCGTCACACACGCCCGTCGCACGACTGCGACGGCCGACGTCCGTATACACATTTTGTATTTGTTATTCAAAATACGATAATTACACAATTATCGCTATAACCGTGCCGAACGCCGTAAACGCGATAATATTCTACGTCGGTCATTCATCGTCGGTAAACACGATCGTTAAAATAAATATTCCGTATTTTCAACGGATCTATCGAAACGTAAGAAAAAAAAAAAAAAATATCGACGTTCGTCGAGCCCGCCCGTCCCGGCCCGTATCGAATCGATACTATCGCCGATGTTTACCGTGCGATTATTATTATTATTATTATTGCCATCGTTTTTTAATCTGCATGCTAAAAAACGATGCAAATTTGCACGACCTCGGTTTTACCGGAAATGCACACGACGCGCGGGCGGGCCTGGGCGCAACGTTCGGGCCGGTCCCGCCCCGCGGAAACAGACGGAGTTTCGTTTACTTTTTTTTACTTACGGTCAATTTTTAGCGCGGATTCGCACGATCTCGGCATAAAAAATTATACACTCGGTACGCCGGTGAAATCGTTTCCCCCCCCCGTTTTACCGTTGCGCCGGACCCGGCCGGCACAGAAATTATGCCCGTAGTTTTTCATTCATCCGACTCCGTGTATTTGTCGAGTTTAACAACTCGAATTTCTCTTTAAAAATAAAGACCAATTCCAGTGAGCTATTGCTGTACGGCCATTATAATTATATAACTGTTTAATAACGACGGTAAAAAAATATTAAATTGTAAAACACGCGGGTATGGTTCTTAGAATTAAGAAAAAATTATTTCAAATAAGAGTGTAACGGTCGGGCTGCTTTTAAAACGAAGTTTTCAATTTTCACTCGATACTTGAACAGTATCTCGTCTGTATTATATTTCGGGTTATTCGAGAAACCGTTGATTTAAAAAAAAAAAATGTTTAAAAAAAAGGGCGTCCATACTTCGCACATTATTATAGATAGAAATTTAATTTATATCTGTATGCAACGGCAACTTGCAAACGAAAAAAATGATTCTGAGCGAATTAGTCTAATAGTGTTGTGTCATTGGTTTTTTTTTTTAGTTTGAATGGTTACCCGGAATTCGACGCGAATAGAAAAAGAAATAATAAAACTCGAGATTGACAAAATCGTGTTTTTGTCGGTTTTTTTTTTTGGTAGTTTTTCTGTCTCGCGTTAAAATACCAATAGGTTTATCGAGAAACGACATCTATACGGTAACGAATAGACGCAATTTTTTATCGGTAACATTATACGAGAATATATTGATCGGATGAAGTCTCCCGGTAGAAAAAGTTTTTACAGAAAAAATGAAATGAAAATAAACATCATTGTAAAACCACAAGAGTCCTAGCGCCGCTAAGAGTTTAAAATATACATCCCCTCGCAGTGTAGGTATGTCATAGGTTTTTTAATATATATATATATAGTATCGACATTGTTAGAAAGAGATGGCCAATACCCGCGGGACCCACGACGATAGAACCCAATCCGGATGCTGTATATTTTTTATTTTTTATTTTTTTAACAAATCTCCGGGACCTTTTTATCAGCCCGTTTTCTTTTAGGCCAACGGTAAACACACTGAACTTTGGCGAGCTGCACCTCTTGCGCCTGTCTCCTATATCCAAACAAATCAAACGACAATCCGGTAAGAAAAAATGGATATCCGGTACGGAGAAAATAAATAATAATAATAATAATAACATTTTTCTCGTTGTTTCTCCGCGAAAAACATCGATTTATTTTTTATCCGACGGTATTTATATGTTGATGTTTATCATAAATATTCAACGTATTATTTTTATGATAAATCCGATCCGTGGTGCAAAAAACAAGAAAATCATTTATTTATTTTTTTCTTTCCGGATACTTAAGTTTTGCTTATCAAGTTTAATGTGTTTTTTTTTTTTGGGGGGGGGGGAAGAAGGGAAATTGAAAATGCACATTTCGAACAATAGTATATTATTATTATTATTATATTACGGATTTTAAAAAATCGAAAGAACGAAAATTTGTAACATATCTGCACTTTTTTTCTCCATCTTTTGCCTTAGTACTTCGGTAAAAAGCTTATTAAAAACAAAATTCGATTCATTCACAGCAGAGTTCAGTTATAACAATTTTTTTTGCATTTATGGTATTTTAGTGTCGGGTTTTTAGCATTTTTTTTATTATTGTTTTTTTTGAATTATACGCGTATTGAACGTTTTAAAATTACACGAATAAATATTTGTTTTTGCATTTATTTCAATGAATTACGACGCCATATAATTTTATTAATGGCCACCTGAATATTTATAAAACCAACGTTAAATCGTTTTTTTCAGAAATGACGTTATTAAATAGACAGTGTTATTTAGTGGAATTTTGTGTTCACTGAGAAATATTATCAATTTGATAAAAAGGTTTATCAAATATATTGTTTCACATATACGTACAATTGTATTTAGGTGCTCTAAAAATTAATTTTTTTTTGAACACACGAAAATGCGTTCGTTAGTATAGTGGTTGTCCGGTATTAAATAATGATTTTCAACCAAATTCTTACGCTTTTACGTCATTATCGAATAGGATTTTCATGTTTAAAAATCAATTGTTATTTTTTTTTTTCACTAGTGATTTTTTAACATCTTTTCCGTGTGTCTTTAGCGTACCTAGTCCTACTTCTGTGGCGTAATACGTGAGTAATAACGGAGGAGTTCGATCGTGCTATTCAAAACCGTAATCGTGCAAATACAGGGTGCGACAGAGCCGACTGACGAGTTTTGATGGGCTATAAATAACGAACAGTAAAACATAGAGAAAAGGTTTTTTTTTTTATTTAAATCAGTATTCAATCCCATTATTAAAAATTGTTTTTTGAAATTTATATCTCCGAGATGGCGGCCGTCAGCATTGATACACTGTTGTAGACGATCTCTGAAGCTCTCATATGATTTTCGGCATATTTCGACTGGTATGGCCTCGACTTCCACGGTGATTTTCTGTTTAATTTCTTCTATGTTATGTGGGCGATATCTGAAAACCTTTTCCTTAAGTTAGCCCCAGAGGAAAAAATCACACATGCTTAAATCTGGGGAGCGTACTGGCCAGCAAGGAGAAGAATTCTCTTTAAAGAACGGTCTGAGATTCCCAAAGCTACAGCGCGTTCCCGGGCTGAGCGTCTTGGTGACTGCTCAATTGACTCTCTAACCGACTGCACATTTCCGGGGGTTCTTACCGCGTTCTGGGTGTTCCGTGTCCAAGTCTACTTAGGGTACCTCCAGTTTCTTTCAAATGCCGTATCCACAATTCGATTGTGTTAGCAGAAGGAACAGATTCAGCACGTGGAATGCCGAAGTGTATACGAAAATCCCTTTATGTAGCGATCACAGAACGATTATTTTCGTAATACGCACGCACGACGAAACCACGATGTACACCTGTCCAGACCATGATTACGAATAAATACGGCATTACTGTACAATTCAAAATATTTTACTTATTAAGGCCTGCTCTTATCTTATCACAGGCTAATGACCTCATTAAACTCGTCAGTCGGCTCTGCGGCACCCTGTACAATCGCATATTATGACACTAAGTATTTATCGAAATCGGAATATTACACGGTTTGCAAAACAATACGGATACTACTATCATAGATCACGTCGAATAATATCGTCCACGTTTCGCAATACGACCTATTGTAGGTGTTATGCGTTTCGCAACGAAATATTTAAGCGTTAGGTTCGTTAAAATATCATTTTTTTTTTTTTTTTTTTTAAATATATTTTTCTATTCTCCTCGCTGCCCGCCGTCGCCATATTATTATTTCGGCCTGTTCGAGTGCCCACGTTAGTATATTTCAATATTTGTATTGCAGGCGGCGTAGTAATAATAGAAAACGAAATGAAATAATTATCCACTCGACCGTCGAGTTCGATTCGATTGACGTATTGAGCGGATTTTTTCGTTAAATCAAACGGAACGAGATACCTTTATGGGTTATATAATAATATCGTTACGACGAGTTTTTTCCCTCCGGCTTTTTACTCCAGCCGGGTCATTGTTTTTCGTTGTTTAGATTCCGAGCGGTGCGAGGGGGGTCATGTGGTTTTACTAACGATGTCCATTTTATTATTATTGTTATTATTATTATTTTTCTGTAAAAACTTTTTCCACCAGAAGACTCCGTCCGATCAATACACCACACTACGCTGTTCCCGGTAGCAAATTTTGTCTAGTTGGTACCTTAGATAAACAGAGCGCGGCGGAAAAAACTACAAACAAATGAAAAAAAATGACGTTTTCGTCAAACTCGAGCTTTATTATTCCTTTTCGTTATTTACGACTAATAATTATTTCGCTCAGAATCGTTTGTCGTTTGCGATTTATCGTTGCATAAGGATAAAAGATAAATTCCTGTCCGTACATACTATTTTCCTTACTTCCCACCAATAACAGTGACCCACCCATAAAGCGAATTATGTACGCCTTTTTCTTTCTCTAAAAATCGCAAATTAAAACATTTGTATCCAGATTAGGTTTTATACTTGACGTTTAAGAGGGAGGACGGTGGGGCAAAAATAGTAAAATACTAGCAAATCCATACCATTCTGTTGGAATAACGTTAAACTAGTGGCAAAAAAACGTCTTTAGAAAATTGATAATTAAATATGTACAAATAAATCGGATTCGGTTATTTTTTTATTTTTTTTTTTTATTGCATTTAACAAGAATTAAATCAATTGGAAGTTGCACAATGTTAGTCTTTGATCCCGAAAAAGTGATTACGGACACACAGATTGAATGATGTGCTGATTTCTATACGAAAATATGTTTGAAATGAAATTTTAAAAAATTGCACTCGTATACGAATCTACGATGTTAACGGTCGATTTATCAAGACGATTATTTATAACCCGTGGTAAAAATCAAAAAATATAATGTAATAATCCCAATGTATATAACTACGGTCCAAGGGGAGGGCGGTGATATAATTGCCCTACAACAACTATAACCGATGTTTCTTAAAATGATTTATATTTATTATTATTATCGTCGCATATTTTTATCTTTTTAACCGGACCATCGTAAATCGTTGTTATCGATATTTATGCCTCGGATATTGTTAATTTTGTTTTTTTTTTTCAAGCACAAACCTATCAAAACCACTGTTTTTTTTTTCAATTAAAACTACTTAATATTCGTCGAAAAATGTATGCAAAAAACGTAGGTACACGTTTTTTTTTTTTTTTTTTTTTTACAACCGATTCGTAAATTAATGAAATTTTAACGAAATAACTATATTAAATTGAAAAATTATTTATATAAACAAATAACCTAATTTGTTTTCTAGCATTCTATAGTTTTTTTTTTCTGCAAAACTATGTTTATGTTAAAATTTATCGAAAAATGTAACCGACATTTAAACTTTTAACAATTTAAAACTAGTTTTATACTTCCCTGCAGCTTTGCGGATTCCTAATCCACGAGCGAAATGGTGTGGCCACACGTGCAAAACAACTTTCTGACTCCTAAATAATAATAATAATATATTCACCGAAAATTCAAAAGTAAAAAAAATAAAAAATCAAGTAAAAAATGTATTTTGTCCGTGGTTGCAACCACATCAAATGAATTTTCAAAAAAAAAAAAACAACAGCCGGACGGGATAATATAATTTTAAATTCAAAGGATTTTGCGTTAAGTTTATGCAGACGACGACGATAAAAACACACGCGTTATGCGCGATTATATACTCGTATGCAAAATCCTAATGACTTTTCTAAAGGTTTCGAAACTTAGAACTTGTCGACCGAAAGTTTATACTGAAATCTCCATCTCCAACCAAAAATGCGTGCAGAATGCGTCACGCGCACTTAAGTATTCCATCAGAGATTCGTCTGCTCCGCAACGTACACGTATAATATGTTTAAAGAGTCTTAAATACCATCGAATAATTTATAATTTACACCATTAGTTAAAAAAATTATCGTTTAGACCGTAGGCCGCGCAACCAGCATTTGTTCATAGACCGGGGTCGGGGCAAGCCAAAGGCCTTCTCGTTTTGTCACTAAATCGTTAATCGTTTCGCCGCGCCTAATCCTCGATTAAACAAACAGCTTTTGGTAGGTTTTTTGTAGCAATCCAAAATCACATCCGAAATCGTCTCAAACAAACTACAGAAAACACACCGAACTCGATTCAACGCATAAAATTTGTTTTATTATTATTATTTTAATGCGAACACGATTTTAATAAAATTGTAAATTTCCGGAAAAATGCCCTTCCAAATCCTCAAAATTAAACTTTACGGCGCTTTGTTTTCCATTTTATATATCGGACTTAAAAAATGTTTCACGTTTCACGGTTTTATTACGGTTAGTAATATCGTTCACCGACTCTAAAACGGGTCATTTCCGAATATTGTCCGGTTCGTTAACAAAAAAACAAAAAAAACACAAAAACCGTAAAAACAAATGTAACAATTAAAGCAAACGTTCGATTTTTAATAATATTACGGTGCGAGTGTGGAATCGTTTTTCTTTCAATGGTTTTTTGATCATCGGTTATGACCCTGCAGTCACACGGATTAAACCCGATCCAATTTAATAACTTTCACAAATAAAAGTTTTATTTTCTGATTCGGAATACACCTCTACAGTGCGTATAAGTAAGTACAGGGTGCGGCAGAGCCGACTGACGAGTTAGCCTGTGATAAGATAAGAGCAGGCCTTAATAAGTAAAATATTTTGAATTATACGGTAATGCCGTTTTTATTCGTAATCATGGTCTGGACAGGTGTACATCGTGCGTGCGTATTACGAAAATAATCGTTCTGTGATCGCTACATAAAGGGCTTTTCGTATACACTTCGGCATTCCACGTGCTGAATCTGTTCCTTCTGCTAACACAATCGAATTGTGGATACGGCATTTGAAAGAAACTAGAGGTACCCTAAGTAGACTTGGACACGGAGCATCCAGAACGGTAAGAAGCCCCGAAAATGTCCAGTTGGTTAGAGAGTCCATTGAGCAGTCACCAAGACGCTCAGCCTGGAAACACGCTGTAGCTTTGGGAATCTCAGACCATTCTTTGAAGAGAATTCTTCTTCTTGCTGGCCAGCACGGTCCCCAGATTTAAGCATGTGTGATTTTTTCCTCTGGGGCTACCTTAAGGATTTTTAGACATCGCCCACATACCATAGAAGAAATTAAACAGAAAATCACCGTGGAAGTCGAGGCCATACCAGTCGAAATGTGCCGAAAATCATATGAGAGCTTTAGAGATCGTCTACAACAGTGTGTCAATGCTGACGGCCGCCATCTTTTGGAGATATGATTTTTAAAAATGGAATTGAATACTGATTTAAATAAAAAAAAAAACCTTTTCTCTAAGTTTTACTGTTCGTTATTTATAGCCCATCAAAACTCGTCAGTCGGCTTTGTCGCACCCTGTATATACAGTATATATATATATATTTTTTTTTAGATTTCAAATTTTTAAATAAAACTCTTTTCAAGTTGCACAATAGCGGTTACCGGCAATGAGGTTTTACGATTGTTGAATATCGGGTGACTAGGGCAGGTTTATCTACAAACAGTCATTTTATGATAATTATTTGCATTATGGTATAACAATCAGCGTATTTTTACAAGGACTTAATCAAATTACCAATTTAAAAGTTGTTATTGACGCAGTGGAACGAGGAGTAAAATTAATTAGTGATTTCTATAATTTTATTACTAAAAACGACGACCAAAAGCAATTTTTAATTCGGACCATATATGATTTCCGGCATAGATATCCCAACGCTAAAAAAAAAAAAAAAAATACGCTAAACAATAATATTTAATTATGCAGTTTATGTATAGTATTTTTTATGTTTAATTTGAATTACGTATGTATAAAATAATATGTACAATATAGTTACCGCACAATATTTATTATTTATTTTATACTAGTTAAAATATACTAAAAACGAGGTTGTTTTTTCTTTGGGGGGGAGTTGGAGGATGAATGAGTATTTAAATAAAAATAGTACAAGTGACATTTTTTTATAGGATATTTAATTAAAAAAATATTTTGTTCTTATACTTTTTTGCTTCTCTTAGTATATTTTAGACTATAATTACAAAAATCGGAAAATCACTGTTATTTGAATTTCAACCCATTTGAGGCACGCCTTAGAGTTGATCAATTATTACGAATTTTTACGCAATTCATTTTTTTTTAATGGTTTTGAATAAACTCCATGGGTAACCCGATCAAATTTAAAAAAAAAAAAAATTAAAAAATAAAGACAACCCTAACAAACACGGATATGAAAATGTAATACCTTCTCCTAATCCTGCCGGTTAGAATTTTAAACCATTATGATCTTATGGACTCATAACCATAAGGTACCGATATCTAACCGATATATTTGCGTATCGAAATGTTTCGAAAAAATAATCTCTGTTCGGTTATGAGTTGAAAAAAGGATTGGAGGGGGGGGGAATTTCCGTTTTAAAATCAATACGGTTTGTGTTATGCATTCCGGATGATTTTTCGAGGGATTGTCCACAATTGTAGGTACTTTACAAACCCGTATTCAGAATTATTAACTGATAAAAAAAAGTAATTGAACTTACTATGTCAACGTTTGACAAGTAAATTTTTAATTATTTTCTATAGTGTAATAGATAAGTTCAATGTTATTACTTAATACTGAATTCTGACACTGAACTTCAAAAATTACCTTCTTGTATTGTTTGCATTATTCGATTATTATGTATTAGTCAAAAACTTTCTTCTTTTTTTTTTAAGTCGGGGGACGTCCACATATGGAGGACATCCCCCTCCTCAAAATACGCCACTGACCCGAAATAAGGGTAGGCAGTAAATGTTGAACGTAATTGCTCTATATTGTAAATCAGGGACTGGAACCGGAACCCAACCTAGCCGAAAGAACAGGTTCTCAATGGAAATTTGCCTCGACTCTATCGAAACCCATATTTCTCAATTCAAGGAACCGGAACCGGAACGTTTTAAATAAAATAAAAATGTTCGCGGTTCTTTTAGGTTTTTATCGGTTCTACGGAACAATTGGATATTTTTTTGAAAAATCTGCTATCGTTTTAATCAAATAAATACATTTTCCATAGAAATATTTTTCTTTTATCCTTATAGCTCGAAATAACCATTCAATACGACCGTTGGCGATTTTAATTTACAAATAGTACAAAACATTCGCGTCGAACAACAGTTATGGGTTTTTCCTTTTTTTTTTATAGTGTAGACTCCCTAAGCCTGTCTTCAGCCGAATACGAAAATTTGATCGACTTGACTTCAGACATTAAAAATGCCCTTCGACAACAATTCGTATCGCCGAATTCCGGCTATGTTTGAAGGACAATAGTTGTTATCAGGTGTTTGGCGAAAAGCCGAAAACATTACAATTACCCCTTTGCCACCGCGTAACTTATGCGAACCGGGATTTTCGGTTTACACCGCGACCAAAACAAAACCCAGCATCCGCCCCAACGCAGAACCCGATCTAAGTAATGTTATTTTTTATTCACGTATATAATAATTTTTTTAAAATATGTTCCATTGTTTTGTTTCAAGTATAAAAACGTATCCATTTTAAGTGCTTTATAATAAGTAAAATTATAATAAAAATTAATTATCAATGAGAATAAGTGTTGGTTTAGTGTATATATTTTTCGTGGTATTCACGGCGGGGCACCGTGGCTGAATTAAGTCTAAAAAAGGCCCCCCCTCCGAAAAAAAAGTTTGGGAACCGCTTGTTTAGAGAATTCGACACCGGTTGTATTTTCTATCCCGATAGACCTTTGTGTTATGCCGATCGTACCGACTGTCCTAATAATCGGATAAAATTTCTGAAAACATGCTCGAGTTTGCCACGAAGTTTACTTGAAAATGTTTTTCTGACGTTTTTTTTTTTGTTTTTTTGTTGAAATTGAACATTATACGGAGTGAACAATCATAATAGATTTGTATTATTGTTATCATATATTTATTTTGTTGGTGGTTTTATTATCGTTACAAAAAAAAAAAAAAAAAAACAAATTCCTGATAAGCAACGCTATTCGAAAGTACGCATTTTTACGGTAAAAAAAAATAACGAAATCATTACGGTTCCCGGTACTCGTGCTATATCGGTACCATATTGTTAAATGAATGAAAAAAAAAAAAAACCGCTCAACGTAGGTTTTGTGTACGTAGGTAATCGCGATAGAAAATGCACCGTGCGCGTGGTTGTTGCGTGGCGAACGTCGATCGGCTGACGCGATTTTTTTTATAGGGTTACTCACGACAAACCCGGTCGAAACGATTTGGACGTGGGCGCCCGAGTATCTACGAGTGAATACAAAATAAAAAACCGACGAAAAATATACAACAATAATATAATTCTAGTGTTTCAAAAAAAAAAAAAAAACGGTCGAATTCGCGATAACGCGATAATAAATACCAGAAGTTAGGCCTGCGTAATATCACTGGTAATAATATATGTAATAATTATAACGATAATATTATTTTATGATGATGATGATGATGATGATGATGCTTTTTAGCGAAATAGGCGTACCGTTTTGAAGGTCTACGAATAATAATGTAAAAAACCAAACGCAATCCGTCGTCAGCAATATCGCACTGTTTACCGATTTCTTAACGACGTCTATAATGTAACCGTTCGGAAATACGTAAAAGCAAATAAACGCATTATTAATCGAATAATACAGGGGAATAGAATTACGATTCGCGCGTGGTTTTTATTTTTCAAATATGGTTTTTTTTTTTTTTTTTTTACGCGAATAGTTTAACATAATATTATTTCAATGTTAATGTTCATATTGTGCAAGTCGACGCAGTTGTACATTATGACGTTATGTTTATGATATGCGTGGGCAGACTACATTATACGCACCTATTATTATTATTATACGGTAATAATATTATTGTTACGAATGAAACAATTTCGAGGTTTATTATTATTATTTTTTTTTTTTTTTTTTTTGTAAAAGCGTATTGAAATTTTACGAGTTCGCGCGAAGTCGGGTGTCCGTACGCGCTATATACGTCGCCGATTACTTTTCTATAACTAATAAGTCGTTCCGAATTACATATGGACCGAATAAAAAACTGCGTTCCAGTTTAGTTTCAATCCAAATAAAAATACAATTGGTAACATCAACAATACTGAACAGTTTGCTATACGGACGAGAATATGCTTCGGGCCTTTAATGTGCGCGGTCGGAGCGAACGGAGAGGATAAGGACAAATGATGAAATCAAGCAATCTCCTATTAACGGCCAAATATCGTTGGAGAAATAACGAAGTAAATAATTGAAATGTGCCGGACTAATTCGCCGAGTACAAGAAGGTAGTATTCGGGTGTTACCCGTGAAAACGGACCATTAGAACAACGACCACAGTAGTAGGAGTTGGGAAGGAGGTAAAGTTAATACAGACTACAAAAAACTAAGATTGATTGAATCTGATTGGAGAACGGCTGCAATGCGAACCGAGAGGCGTGGTGACGATTATGCTAGTCGGAATGGCCGTATGCCAACAGAAATATGAATAATTCTTTAAAACTATAATTGAAACGAGAAAGCGGAAGTCCTAATTGACGAGGCGCATGTGACGCGTTAAAGGAGTTTGTTGTAGTTGAGGAGGAAACGGGAATACGGAATGGAAAACAAGATATCGTTTGACTAAGGTAGAGACTCTAGATTTAATTCGAGAAAGTAGCGCAGGGGTATCGATTTCATTAGCAAGAAGCTTTGATAAAAAGTTCAAATTTGCAGCGTGTAGCAGCTTGTCTGCGGTCTGGCAATATGACGAAGACAAATGTTGTGCTATTGGACAGGAGTGTATGGGGATTCGAGGGTAGTCGGTTTTAAGGATTTAAAAAACAAAACGTGGTAATGCTACGCTGATTAATTTTCACATAACCATATATTTCAATCAGTGGACGAACTCAAGAAAAAAAAAGAGGAATACAATTCGAATTCCGAACACATTCGTAAATAATATAAACGAATGACCATGAGCCACGTTTATTTATAATACATTGTTTTAACAAATCGTGTCAGGGGATAAAAAAAAAAAAAAAAAACACGAGTACGGTACATTTACATAAATCTAAAGACGTCATTACGTTGTTAAAAACAAAAACAAAAAAAAAAAAAAAAAAACCGTGTTAATCCGATATAAACCGATTTAAATTATTAATCCAGGCCGGTTGGTCAAAAACCTCTAAGGAAATGTTAATGTACTTTTTACAACGGAAGTGTACGTGTACTATGTAAACGTTTGCAGGACGGAAATGTATTATGGCACACGTATGCGTTTGGTACGGAAATGTATAGCCGAAAAAAAAATAATTGATTTGACTAATAATAGATGCCGGTAGGTTAGGTTAGCCTGAATCGAAAATGAATTATTTACGCGCCCGTGTAAAAACATAAATAAATCGGGGTGTGTAAATACACGACTGACGGGTATCGGTTTTTGTTGCAATTCGACTCGAACGACCTACCTACACGTCGGTCGTGTGAAAAACTTAAATGTTAACTCGCAAAAATTATGAAATTACTATAGCGATAAAATCAGATTATTGTATTTTTAAAACGATAAAATATGGTAACTAACCATATGTTCGTACGTATGAATGTTCAAAAAAAAAAAAACAACAATAATTAGACGTATTACAGTATTTTGTGTGGGTAATTATGAAATACTTAGTTATACCGATCAGATACAATCCAATAAGTCACTTACCCTGAAACCGCTCACTGTAATTTTGAAAAAAAAAAAAAAAAAATACCTTAACCCGAAAAAAGGTACCAAACATGTTTTTCTGGACAATATTTCAAATTTATATTACAGCAGACCTGACCTGTTTGAGATTGAGATCTGGACGTAACAACCGCGTTGAATCGAGATGTCTATAGTATTTTGAAAAAGAAAAAAAAAAAAACAATAAATCTAATTTTTATCTCGTAATAATAGCGTGTGATTGGATAGCAGTATAATTGTCACAAGACGAACCGGAATTACTGTGTTGGAAATAATCATTCGTCCGTGCACGTTAAAAAAACGTAAAACGCGTAAATCGTCAAAAAAAAAACACGAAGAGAACAAACACTACACACACCGTAAAAAAAAAAAAAAAAATTATTTTCAAGAGTAGTTCTCGAACACTGGTCAGGATGCGTTAAGATTAAATCCCATTCTGTCGGCGGTCGGTTTTGAGGTTATTGTCCAGTCGGTATACCCGGCGCACACGGTTACAGAGGGGACCTGTAATTATATTATCCGGAGACTTCAGAGACGACGTTATCATTTTGCGATCGATTAATCATCTGATATGCGACCCTTTCATCATTTCAAAACGACCGACGACTGGGCGTCTGTCCGTTTCACGGGCTCACGACAATGTTCACCGGCGGCGGGATCCCGAATATTATCCAGGGATCAAACGTATAATGCGGCATAGTATAAAACACGCAATTATATACGGTTTTATACCGTATAAAAATGAAATCCCTTGTAAAACAACAATACATTTATAGTTTTAAGTTCGTAGTAACGATAAAAATGGCAACCCATTACAAAATATAACCGATTATTGATGACACACAATTTTATTGATAAGCCATTTGCATGTGCACGTACGACTCTGTTGTAGCCAAATCTGTTTAAATAACCCTCTGAACTCAGGTCAGCCCGACGATATTATGTCAATTTTAATAAATTCGTATTAGCGATTAAACGAACACGCCGTCCAAGTTTGGACACCGACTTATTATGAAGTTAGAACTAAGTTGAAACGTTACTTTTGCCAATGACTTGAAACATTTAAATTTAGAACTATTTCATGTAAATAGTCGATTTAAATTCAGACCAACATTCTGACTTGAGGCAGGTATCCGAAATATCCGTTTTACACTAATCTAACGCAAAAAGAAAAAAATATTAGTACCTATAATATTTACGAATTTTATGACCTGTTATGTTCAGTTTACTATTGTCGTTTTGTATCACCAAATAAGTAATATTGTTGAAAAAAAAAAATCAAAAGTAAAAGAAAGTTTTCAGAAGAACACAGCGTTACTTATGTTTGCAATGATTTAGTTAACATTTTAACGGACAGATTTCGTTAGATTAGGAACGTTAAAAAAACTAAAAAAAAAAATTAAAAAAAAATAGAAATCTAACTTAATTTAATATTTTCACCGACTTGGCCATTTTGTAAACTTCAGTTTTTGGTTATAATTTGTGACTTTTTTTTTTTTTATTAAAACGTAAGACATTTCGGATGATTTTGCACACCACTACTGTTTGGGACCCCCAGTACGTCTATTGATATAATTCTTTTTAATCTTCTATCTTCTAGTTTGCCGATGCATTTTAAGGTTATAATTGTAATACTACGACAATAATGAATATACGGTATTTTCTCATTTTTATATCGCAATCGATATCGTCTATGAAAATGATTAGTTTTTTTTTTTATTTTTTAATCCACCGATGTGATATTATTAACGCTCCGAAATAAAACGGGTTCGACCCCGTAGTACTGTTGTGCCATTAGATTTTATTACAACCATTAATAAAATATAATAATTGTGCACGCGCTACCAAAAAACGTTGTATTTTATACATCGGCCGCGGGTTTGTTTTTAATGCGCATAAAAAATTGATATACTTTGACAACAACAAAAAAATAAAAAATAAAATAAACAACAATAAATGATCCATACGGACAAAAACGGACGGACGGTCGAGTTTAAATAATTAATTCGGTTTAGATGAAATATAATTGACAATATCTCAGTAGTAATGATTTGTTCCTCACGTCTACCAATATTTCCCTCCGGAGTTTTCCTACCAATTTATCGTCGGTTTTAGTCGTTTAAAAAAAAAAAAAAAAAAAAAAATGAATTTAGCCTCTTTGCGATAAATATTTGTTGAAAAAACAAAACAAATCTGTGCGTTTATACGTATCATTTTTTTTTTTTGCCATTTCTCTAATCGTGATTTTACGACGCGAAATAATCTCTACGTTTATTTAACCACACTACGTCCAACATCAATAGCAGTTTAAACAAATCGTTTTATTATTATAACATTTTTTTCATTTTTTTTTTTTTTTTTTTAAACCATAATTATTTTAACGTATTCATGTATTTTTTGTAATGATTTTCGGCACTTTGGATAATCCGTATTGCTTTTGTATTCGCGGTACATTATATTGCTATCTTATAATATTCTGTGATACGAGTTACCAGTATTCGCAACCCAGTCATCAGATACGAGATGAATCACTACATTTCCTAGGAAAACAATATCAACGGCATTTTATTTCGTACATGCGTTACTGAAACAGTAAAAAATAGAATAATAAAAAAAAAAAAAAAATTAAAATTAAAATACGACTTTATTGCCATACCGGTAGCGATCCATTATTGATATTTATGCAAACAAATTCGAAACTCGAACGTAATGTGTACAGAGTTTACAGGTTAAAAATTATAATATAGGCTAACGGTTATTAATTTCGACTAATTGTTTCAGACGACGGTTTATGTAAGTGGTGTACAAGCAAAAAAAAAAAAAAAATCATTTTTTTTCCGGACAGCCGCAAAAACGAATAACAAAAGAAATCTAGTGGTTTTTTTTTTTTTTTTTTTTTTTCATTACCATATCATAACGGTATAAATTATTCTAGCGCATACGTATATACAACGGTTATTGTGTTTTGAAAGCACACCGTATACAGGGTGTTTGAACGTGTGGCTCTTTTCACTTATAAATTCGTATTTATTTTTTTACCGGACAATGTAGATTATTAGATTTTTTTTTTTTTTTTGTCCCTGAAACCAATTTTATGGTTACTAAAAGATGCTCTCGATTTTTACGTTAAATGACGTGCCATCTAACGGTACGTACATTATTTTCGAAACATTTTGTCGAAATTCTCGACGCTTTTTTTCAACAATTGCTTTTTATGTAATTTTTTGTGGAAAAAGATGGTTTTTTTTTTTACGTAAACCGTTCCAATTTGTTTACGTTGCACCTTAAAAGATACGGTTTGTTCCGTCCGGCAGTACTTTATTTGAACAAATTGTAAAAACAACAAAACATGACGATTTTTTTTTTATTCGTTGATAACTGCTGAACACCTTCGCCGGGTTACATTAGCTACAGGGGGGGAGGAAAAAACTAACACCTATAATGTAACACTTATCAGTGTATACCGAGTACTCCGCTCAGAATGGATTTTTGATTGAAACGATTTGTCGTCGGTTTCATATATATATATATATATACGAGGCCTGTTCAAAAAGTTCCCGAATTTTTAAATTTTTTATTCTTACTGCTTACCTACAAGCTATTGAGACTTATCACCCTCGAAGTATTCTCCCTCTTGGTTTATACACTTTTGCCAACGACGTTTCCATTGTTGAAAGCAATCCTGGAAAGCAGTTTCTGGAATTGCTCGTAGCTCCGTCAGCGAATTTTCTTTTATTTCGTCTATCGTAGACAATCTTTGTCCTTTTAACGGAGATTTTAGTTTTGGAAATAAAAAAAATTCTGCTGGTGCCGCCAAGTCGGAAGAATATGGTGGATGAAGAAGCACGGCTATGTGATTTTTCACGCGAAAATCTCGAATTAACAGGGTAGTGTGTGCCGGAGCATTGTCGTGTTGGAGAAACTATGAGTTTTTTTCCACATTTCAGGCCATTTCTTCCGCACTTTTTCTCGAAGACGTTTTAATACTTCTGGATAGTACCATCGGTTAACGGTTTGTCCTGCAGGTAGAAATTCGTGATGAATAACTCACAGGTTGTCAATAGAAAAAAAAAAACCGTTAGCAGGACCTTGGCGTTTAATCTGACCTGACGAGCTTTTTTTGTCATCAACTGATTCCCGACCGTCTTTAAAACGTTTAAACCAGTCGACCTAACACTGAGTATGTCCTAAACACTGATCATCATAAGCATTTTGCAACATTTTATGAGTCTCGGTAAAAGATTTACAAAGTTTAACACAAAATTTAATATTAATACGTTGTTCGTGAATGTTATTCATCTTAAAAATCGCACAATACACACGACTCGTCTACTTTGAATGCGCACAGTTAATGGTTAGCTAGTAATAAACATTTAAGATTTAATTGATAAGATAGCTGTTTATCTCTATTTTATTTTAATCTAATAACATTTACGATACTATTAATTTTCTATTTTTAGGAATTATAGTTCGGGAACTTTTTAATAATTACAAAAGCGAAGTTACATATTATTTAAAGATATCACCTTGGAAATACTCTCCTCCGGACGATATGCAGTAATGCCCGGCGTTCTTGCCATTTTCCAAAAGTCCTTTGGAACCGTTCCAGAGTTAAAGCTCATGATTTCTGTTGCCGCGTTCGCTTTTAATTTCCTCTACGTCTTGAAATCGTTGCCATTTAAGCGCAGATTCTAGTCTTGGGAATAGAAAAAATATCACACGGGGCCTAATCCGGAGAACAGGGAGAGTCACTGAAGGACCACAGCAATTTTTTTATCGGCCAAAAATTCACGAATCGACAGCGCCACATGTGCCGGTGGTGCATTGTCGTGGAGTACATTCGCGGGACGAATTTGGCAGCGCCATGCTTCTCATTCGTACATTTTCTTGTAAAATTCCACGACAAGACTCAATTGAGATTCGTTTTGTTAACTCACGAACGGTTAATCGATGGCCATTTCACATTTTTTTTGCAAATTGTCGCCACACCATCGTTTTTAGATGACGTCGACGGTCTTCCAGAACGTGGATCGTCTTCAGTCGACCGTCGATTGTAGGTTAAAATTAAAGTGGTATCGCAACATTTGGTAATATTTTTAGTTTTTAATTCTTTTCTGTAGTTAAATAATAGAAATAACAAAAGAAAAAAAAAAATGTGAATAATAATAATTACTATAATAATAGTTACTAATGTATGGCTACTTAAATCAACACTTCCATGTTATATTACTCTTAACATTTAAACTTCTTGTGCTAATGTATAGATCGTTTGTTTTAAATATAAAAATATTTTTTCCTCGAATTTGTCCATAAAAGTTTATTTATATATTTCACGTTTTTCCTGTTTTAAAATATATGTTGACGTATTGTCCACGTTGTCGCATTAACCGGGTTGCACATATTAAAAAACTAACATTTTAATCAGTTTAGTCAGTTGGTGTTTGACCTGTGCGGACGCTTTTGTTTAGCCACTCGCTCGCTTATCTGTTCCGGATTTTATCTCGATGTTTTACTTTATTTGAGCTTTTTTCAATTAGGTGGTGTATGTTACGATACCCCGTGTAACATCTGTAATGACGACATTTTTTAAGATAATAACTTAAATTATATTAAACGCAAAGTAATTCTACACTTAGGATGTGCGACTTTAAGGGTGTCAGCTTTCCGAAAAAATATCAATATTTGCCGGCAAAACTGGCATTGTAATAACTGTAAATTTAACAAGCCGGTTGTTTAAATGAGGGCATCTAAAAAAACTGCAAACACAGACCACATTGATACGCAAAACACACGAAATAAAACGATTAAATACATAGTCGAATCAGTCAATTTTATGAGCGACAAATTTAACAACAACACTAGTAAACAATTGCAAGAGCTAATTACTACAATAAATTATATCAAGGATGATAATTTAATTTTGAAAGAAGAAAACGCCAAGTTAAAAAATGAAATTGCGTCCCTGGATAAACGTATGAACGTATTTAGACAAAACGCGTTGGAAAAATTTGTTGAAATTGTGGGTGTCCCAGATTTTTCCAATGAAGACTGTGTGAAAACCGTCGATCCAATTGTAGCTGCAGCTGTAGGAATCAATAATTTATTAGTGTCAAAAGTTTCCGTGTCCAATCAAAAGACGTAAGTTGGCCAAGAAAAATAGCGGCTGAATTGAATAAAATAATTTTGATATAAAATGTTGAAAGAAACTCAACTGATAGGTATTTCTGTAAATTCGGATTGGAAGGATAATGGAATCTACATTAATCTACGTCTCACTTACTTTAATAAAAATCTATTTTTTAAAACTAGAGCATTTGCTCGTGATATAGGTTACAAATATGCACGGTTTAAGGAATCAAAGATTTTTATTTAAAAAAAAATGAACATCATAAAACTATTAAAATTAACGATGCACTCTCTCTCTCTCTCTCCCTAAATTAGATTAATTTATTCAACTACATAAAATTTTTTTTCGTTTTGTACTGTTTAATCGTAACATATTTTTAATCGAGATTAATTTAAATATAAGCTTAGTTATAAATCTCACTTTTATGAATATTTTACTGAATTTATAGATGTAAATGATATTTTAAATATTGGGTATGAGTTTGTAAAAAAGACTCGTGTCTTAAAATCGGGAGTGTAAACTCAAATCTTGATGAACTCTTTTCAGAAAACGATCCAAATAGAAATAAAATTCATGTAATTTTACTAGCCGAAATATGACATGATCCAAGTCAATGAGCTTATGATATAAATGGATATAACTTTTACTATTCAACAATAAAAGAAAGGTTACCTAATAAAAATAAACCGAAATGATGGTATTCTTGTTTTTGTTAAAAAAAAAAAAAAAATAAAAAAATGATTACGTAAACTTTTTCGATTATGACTTTATTGAAACTAATATTGTTTAACAATCTCTCGATATCTTTGATAGGACAATTTAAATTTTATGCCTATATAGGTCACCCTCAACCGATATTTGTAACTATAATAACACTTTAAAAAAAAGTTTTACGGAAAAATAAATAAATTGATAAGGTTATTAATTCCCGTTTAAACGTATACTGTGTCCGATTTTTCGCCTTAAAAAAAATAGCCTCTCGAAAGTCACCGACCGCAGTTTCGGAACACGCCTATACGGAACGTCTACGAGTACTATAATATAGTGTTTATATATATTTTTTATTTTTTTTTTTTTGGTATTTAAGTGTACGATTTAAATTTTTTAACGTTCGCGGAGAAGCGTACGTCGATATACGTTCTTATAACGCGTATTTTTTTCGTTTTTAATAGCGTAGTCGTTGCTACCTAACCCTTTTAACCTAACCTATCCCGGAAGGCATATTAAGAAAAAAAATCGACTTAATTCACCTAGCGAAGTACTACGCATTATTATTATTATACGCTAATAAAATCAGTGGCAATTGTCGTTGTGTATATTACACAAATAGATTATGCGTATTATAAAACGACAACCCGATGAATAATTAAATATTAATAAGTATCGTTATCAATCGGATTTTCGGGATTCGATGTTGGCGCGTGACGAGGAAAACAAAATCGACAGATGCGTTTCAAACAAAAGGAAAAACAAAACAAAACAAAAAAAAAAAAAAAAAATACCAAAATTAATTGAAATCGAAATTTTCCAAGTTATTCAGACAGGTGTATACGAGGATCGTCAATACAATAAAGTGACAACGGTTCTGTAGGGCCGGGAAAATATCCAATTTTCCAAAAAAGTTTGCACACCTTTTGTATAGTGGGGATCGTAAAAGTTCGATCGAGGTGTTACACATGTGTGCAGGACGTTTTGTTTTGTCACGGCGCAAAAGCCCGTGACAAAATGGATGGACCGATATGGGAAAAAACCGTGATATCATTGTTTCAACGATTAAAATGGACCTAATCTAACCTCTCGACCGTGCGAATGCAACACGCGGATTTTTGGATTGTTTTGAACGTGTGGGAGAAGAGTTTCTCGACACGATTGTGACTGGAGATGAAACCTGGGTTTGTCACTGTACCCCAGAGTCCTAAACACCGTCACTGTAGTGGCGACACACGACTCCACCATCTACCAAAAAGTTTAAAACGGTCCTTTCGGTCCAAAAAGTCATGACAACAGTGTTTTGGGATGGTAAGGGAGTCCTTTAGTTGAATTTATGCCCAAAGGTCAAACCGTCAGTGCTGGGGCAATGGTGAAACCCCATAAAAAATCTGAGGAGATTAAAACCTTTGTAGAGGAATGTTGAGCAGTGGAATTTTCCTTCTTCACGACAACGCCATGGCACAAATTTCTCAGATTCTTCTGACTTCATTTGGTTGGAAAATTATCAACCTAACCTTATTCACTAGATCTGGCACCCTTGGATTTTTATCTCTTCGCCTAATTGAAGCAGTTTTCGGATGGGAAACGTCGTACAAATGTTGACGAGGTCAAGCAGACGGTAGAGATGTGGAGGGAGAAGTATTACAACACGGACATACAAAAATTAGTCCCCCGACTACAAAAATGCATCGAACTTGACGGCGATTATGTAGAAATGTATCTTACAAAATTTGTGGAATATCCTGTGAACATCATTAAAATATACGAATTTTTCAAGATTATATTAACGTTTTAACCTTACTTTGTGAACGACCCTCGTTTAATATTTCCTTCTTCATTTTCTCGTGGGTCTTGGGTCTCTAAGACCAACGTTCCGAGCAATATTACCGCCACCTACGAGCCCGAAATACTCAAAATTCTTCACCGGTCGGTGTTCGTTGTCGTTAAGCTGTAGAGCGGACAGTTTTTCATGATTTTCACAATCGTTTCTAGAGCGTAATAATAATAATAATAATAATAATAATAAAAAAGAACCCCGTTATAAATGTCCATTATAACGTCCTGGGCCATAAAAAATAGATCATTTCGTAAAATACTGATATGGTCAGAACCAACGAAATCATCGCAATTTTGTCGGGGATAAAACGACGTGTTACTGTTTATACGACCACGGTATATTCGTATAAACGGTGTAATATTATCCGTCCACGATGTGAACGTAAAATAAATGTTAAATAGGTAATAACCGATCTAAATTATTAGTGCACCATGGAAATCGTGGAAATTCGTCGGTACTGAAACACTCAAAACGCGAATAAACACAATAATTTGTCTAGATAAAGATTAAAAATGATTATTCCAAAAACGTACAGACACAGGTAAATATAACAAATATTTAAATTATAAGATAATATCTATCTAGATAAAAATTTTTCAATTTTTTGCACTGCTCAAAGGGATAGAAATTTAAACGGCTATATCAATTGTGTAAATCACTCCATAGCTCCATAGTAACTTCGATATTTTTTTTTTTTACTAGAACATACAGTTGGGTATTTAATATTGTTTTATGAATATTTTATCAAGATGATAATAATAATAATTACGAAAAAAGAACGATATTTTTTTTTTGGTCTCGGATAAACTACATATAGCTATTAAAACTGTCATCCGGATAGAAGATAAAAAAAAAAAAAAAAAAAAAAAAAAAAAATGATCTATAGGAATTATTTAGATACGCTTCTGAACGCTGGCCGGGACATTCCGCGGTATGAATAACATCGTCGGAGAACCGGAAGAACTTTGCAGCCTCTTTTTATCCGTACCGGTCTTCGGACGAATCGGCGGACACCGCCGCCGGCATCGCGGCACCCCGTACAGTAACCCTCACCTGTGTTATGTCGTCCGCGAAAATTCGGGAATTTCGGTTCGTAAACGAAATATCGACCGCATCATTTCGTCCGCGCACGTCAGTATTCGCGACATACGTGCCGGGCCATAACAACAATATTTTCGCATATAATTGGACTTTTTTTTTTTTTTTTTTTTTTTTTTTTCCTGCCCCCCGGTAATCGCGTCTGCAGCAGCACTACGGATGGACAGTCTTCCTTCCGGTTCCCCGACCCAACGATCGTTTTATGTATACGTATATAATATAAATTTACGCGGAAAAACTCTTATTAATTTGTTCCGCTCGGCAAACTCGGTTTCGATCGAACTTACAGCACGCGTGTGACAAGTTATATATGATAAAAATTATTACGCAACATGACAAATCGTTAAAGTTCGCGGCCACGTGTGTAGTGCCGTCGTATGTGTTTGCCTATGTGTGTGATTTAAGGTCGGTAAAAATACCGAATTTTATTTCATAATCCAAATAATAATATATATAAAAAAAAATCAAAAAAAAATCGAACGCGCTATATGATTGATCTCGTAAACCGTATGTAAACTTACCAATTTAATTCCTCCATTTTTTTTTTTTTCATAATTTAAAAGCAGCGTTTTAATTTTTTTTTTTTTTTTTAACTGAAATTCAACCGAACGCGTCTCCCTCTAATAATAATTGTTTCTATATTTCATTTCTGTAACCAAGGCGATTTATAACCAACGGAAAATAATTCGATTTTCGGTCCAAAAAGACCAAACAAATTTCACGGTGACGGCCACCCCATTGATGTAAAGAATATGCTCGTAGAGGCACGTCCGTGAACTTGACCCAACCTCTTTATATGACCGGCTCCAAACCAATAGTTAGCAATTAGTTAGCAAATTTATTGAAGAAATTAGCAAATCATTATTTTAGAATTTATAATTGTTTCGATTTAGGTGGGTTCATGTAACCTATCCACTTGATACAATCGTCTCCAAATAAACGACAGGTGGTTAGCAAATAGTTAGCGAACAATAGAAAATCTGTTTTTCAAATTAGAAAATCAGAATTCTATTATTGGCAATTTTTCAAAAAGAAAAAAAATGTTTTCACTTTCTCGGTCCGATTATTGTCATCGTCGTTATATAATTATAATATTTTTACTAGATATTTTATTTATTATTATATTTTTTAATTCTAAATATAAACCATTTTAAATTGTATTTAATTTTTTTTTTTTTTGAAATACAACGGAAAATAATTCGATTTTCGGTCCAAAAAGACCATACAAATTTCACGGTGAAGGCCACCCATTGGTGGGAAGGGAGGGGCGGGGGTTTGAATTTTGGAAATGAATGTAAATGTTCATATATCGATATTTATATTAGCGCGAGTTCCTCTTGTAATTGGATATCATAAAATCCCATTCTATGCACTTAGTCCGTAGTAATTTATCTGATCTTCGTCGTAAAAGTATGGGAAGGGATTTCATGATATCCGACCATGGGCGGGACACGTGTGCGGAGATCAAAGCCAATTCCTGCTGAGTTATCCTTGATCCGAAAATCTAAAGGGGTTAATTTTCATATAAAGTGCCCTTAACAGCCCTATATTTACTAGTAAACATCCCACCTGGGTACGCTGAAATACAACTGAGTATCATTTATTAAAATCCCTTAAAAATTTTTAGTTTTGGAGTTCCGTAAAACATAATAAGAGCTTAATACTAAGGAATATTCTAATTTTGCATATTAGGAGACCTGTTGTCTGATAGACGGCGGTCGGCCGGCATTGGCACGAGCTAAATTTTTCGATTTCAACTAGGTAGATCTCCTGGTACTCGATTATCGAATATTCCTTAAAATTATGAAATTTTAATAAATTATCCTTATTAAAAATACCGTTTAAATTTAATACTCAACAAAAAAGTTTTTATAATGTATTTGTTTGAAGCAAGTCTTCATGTGAAAAACCTGGAGTACTAACCGAAAACCGGAAAGAAAAGTATTTTCTTTCCTAGGGCCCTAAAAATCCAAGTTGCGGTACTGATTTTAACAGTAGATCCCCAATCAAATATGATTTATAGATTTATAGATTAGAATAGTAAAAAGTCAATACTCAATAATGTTTTAATTTCTAATAGTGTTAAATATAAAGAATTTAATTTTAAGTAACGTATAATGGAAAAGTCTTCAAATGTTTTAAAACAAAATAACGTAAAACCAATTTGTCTTTTAAAAATTCAAGCCTTGCTTTTAATGCCTCAAAAATTTTACGAAAGTCAGTAAATTAGATAATCGTCCTAAGTGAATCGGTCTGGCCATCATTTGTGCGATATTTCCACTATGCCTAAAGTATTTCCTTGGAGGTAAAAAAAATCGAAAAAACAAATCTCGCGTACACACAATTTATTATTTCGGAGTGAGTAAAGAACAAAACAAAAAAAATCCCAGGAGGTACATATATTTATTTTTCAAATGAAAACATACATACATTTACGCCGATTGATTTCGAATGTATTTTAATGTTTTCAGTGACTTTTGATTTTTAAAACAATTTTTTTGACAGACACAATAGACTTGCAGTCAAAATCAACCAATATGCGGACATTGGAAATAATAGTAAAAAAAAAAAAAAAAAAAACGTATTATTTATATTCAGTAATGACGTCTGAGACTTCGACATTTCGACAGTTTTATAATAAGGTGGTGCAAACGTCGTCGAGAATGTTACTTTTTATCGACCGGCCGAATAAGAATTTTTTTAGAAAAAAAAAGAAAAGAAAAAAATGTGTACCTCGGTCCTATGTAGCTAAAATCCACTCTTTATACGATAGCGGATAAAAAATAAATCCGTTTTATCGAAATAAAAACAAGTAATATTTATTTTTTGTCCGATTCTGGAGTCATAATGATAATTGTAATCTCATATTGCGCACTTTTGACGGTAAGAAAATCTTTTCGGGCCATACGTTTCGCCGTCTAAACACAGAAATATTGTGTTATTCGTGACACGCGGTATACGATATCGAAACAACTGACGATTTCGTCGTTCTCGAGTATTGCAGAGAATATCGCAGACAGATAACTAAATACATTAGAAATCCTTAAAATAGAATATATACATATACGAGTACATTTCCGTCGTTACTTTCAGACACTTTTGGTGGATTTCTGGACCGAAGTGATGAATGTTTGGTTACATTTATTGTACGAATTTCAGGCTGTGCTGGTGCGAGAGAAAGGGTGGTTTTTTTTTTTTTTTTTTAGTTTTGAACGCCTTAACGGATCGTCCAAATGAAGCCTGAGAGATATGATATACATATGTATATTGCATTAGCGTCAAAGACGCGCCTTTTGGCTTTTTTTTTTTTTTTTGTGGGGATTCAACTTTCAACCCCACTACACTAATTTTGTGAAAACCTTTCACCGTTTTTCAAGTAGTATAAAATATCTTATGAATTATAGTATTCGGTATTCGGTTATTCGATTGTTTTACACAAAAATCTTGATCTATAATGCAGAGATAGGAGGAGGGAAATTCGACTGCAGGCCACGGGGCGTCTAATTTTTTGGGGCGCTAATGGTTTTTAAGTATTCGGTAGACTATAGTTTTTATGGTTAAAATTGAATCGATATAAACGAGCATGCGAAACAGGCCTATTAGCTGGTTGTTCACGCCAATTTAATTAACTGCGGTTTACGTGTCAACTTTATGTATTCTACTAGCTGAGGAAAAAGCGTGAAAAACAAAAACGTTTTTTTTATTATATTAAATAATAAAATACTGATATTTTACAAATTTAATTTTTCCTGTTAAATATATATATATAAAAAAAAAAAAAAAAAAAACCGTTAGGATTTCATTTTTTCATAAAATTGTATTAGATGTAGATATAAATATAAAGTACCAATAAATATCCCTATGATGAGAATGGAAATTTCTCCAATTTAAGATAAATACGACATTTTTAATTTAATTATACATTTGATTTAATTTAATCAAACTATTTTTTCCTCAAAAAAAAAAAAAAAAAAAACGATTACTCGGTCAAAAACACGAGTAAATCTCATAAATAAAGTTTAATTTCTATTTTCCGTTACAGGGGCGGAGGAGGTCTTATCTGGTATAGCTGCGCCACTGAATCTACCGGCGGAGGTTGTTTTACGGTGTTTGTTTTTCGATTCTAATCCGTGTGACCGGCGGCCGCTTGCGGAAATCCATACGAGCAATTCGGAATTCCGATAAATTTTAATGCGATCGCGTGGTGATCAGTGCCGAGAATCGACAATAAAAAAAAAAAAGAAAAGAAAAAAAAAAGCACACTCGGACAGTAACGGTCGGCGGTGGGTTCGATAGCTGCACTGTCCGCAGACTACGAACCGCCGCAATTTACAGTTTGGGTTTTGCGGGTTCGCAGGGATGAGACACGATGGTACGCGAATTAAAACTTTTCAACGGATACTCCACTTGTAGTGTATATTAAAATAGAGTTCCTCCAGACATATTATTGTCATAATAATAACGTGTCTCACACACACATTACGGAGTGTAATCCGCCGTTGCCAAGACGCTGCTGCAAACGGAGAATCGCATTACATAAAACAATGGAAATTAAATCGCATTGCGTTCATAAAAAACGATGTGCGGCGAACTTCGGGGTCGACCGAATTATCGTATTAACGAACGTAATATTATTATTGTGCGGTGTATGGCTTAACTAGTGCCGGCGGGGATACAGTGAAAATATTTTATAATTTCCACTCCGAAAAATGTTATTCGATTAAAATATTGACCGGAAAATCTAAAATCTATCATTGCATCTCCGATGTGGCAGGGGGGGCAGGAATAAAGCACCTCAATGATTGTCCTGAAAAAATAGCGTTTTATCAATGTTCTCGTGTCAAAATGTTCTTTTCGTCTCTGCGTAAAAGAAGAATCGTTTTTAGACATAAAGGAATTTATTAGTTTAACCGTGGGTTTTTTTTTTTTTAATTTTGTTTTTTGTGTGTCTGCCAACAACTATTCCAACGGAAATCTTTACCTCCAATTGTCTTCAACAAATTGCGTCTAGTCGGTGGATTTTGTGATTTGCATTGCACTTATATTAACACGAAAAACAGGGTTGGAAAAGTAGAATAATTACACAATAACGGTTTCTTTTCATTTCGACTGTGTTGTAAATTAGTAAAAAAAAAAATAATAATAATAATAAAAAAAAAAAATAATAATAATAAAATAATAATAAATAATACACTCGTAGAGGCACGTCCGTGAACTTGGCCCAACCTCTTTATATGACCGGCTCCAAACCAATAGTTAGCAATTAGTTAGCAAATTTATTGAAGAAATTAGCAAATCATTATATTAGAATTTATAATTGTTTCGATTTGGGTGGGTTCATGTAACCTATCCACTTGATACAACAATCGTCTCTAAATAAACGCCAGGTGGTTAGCAAATAGTTAGCGAACAATAGGAAATCTGTTTTTCAAATTATAAAATCAGAATTCTATTATTGGCAAATTTTCAAAAAGAAAAAAAAAATGTTTTCACTTTCATGGTCCGATTACTTTCATCGTCGTTATATAATGGTAATTATTTTACTAGATATTTTATTTATTATTATTTTCTTTTAATTCTAAATATAAACAATTTTAAATTTTTTTTTATTTTTTGAAAAATCCATTGGTAATCCAAGTAGGTGAATCGATTTTGCCTTTTTCTTTTTTCGCTAAAAATAGAATTTCGATTTGCTAATAATAAAAAAAAAAAGATTTGCTATTATTCGCTAACTATTATTCAATTATTGGTATTGGTTCGAGGCCGATCGGCCCAAGTAGGTGCGTCAAGATCATGGACGTTGTAGAGGACCGCCATTTTTACCGAATACCCTGTCGTTTATTTAGTTATTTGAAACGTTTGTGTGTGTTTTTTTAATTTTTAATTTTTTTTTTTGGTTTTATGAGGATGAAAACAATTGTTGTTGACATCGACATCGGTCGACAATTTGATACGATGAGCTTTGCCTTAATAAGTTGTCCTTGCAATGATATTAAACTAAAGCCAATCCTCCTTAGTCACGATTTATTATTTATAACCGTTTATCGAATTTGACGAAAACCGTAAAAATCATCGGCAACAGTTTGCAAATTTGGCACGTATTACCGTACAAGCGCATTACAATAATAAACCGCTCGGTTTTTTCTCTCTCTTTACTCGAATTTCTGTGATCGCCAATTATTATATAACAGTGTGTATATTATATAAAAAAATAAAAAAAATAGTCGTTTCGGCTGTTTAAAAAATACTGCATTTATGCAGTAAACCGCACGATTGTCGATACTCATCCGCGTTTATTACGTACGCGTCCGCGATACGCGCAAGACAAGTACTACTTTTTTTCTTTTCTTTTTTTTTTTTTTTTTTTCTCTACTTATTTCTTACACAATAAACAGTGTACCGGCAGACAAGACAATATTACATAAAAAAAGTCGTTCCGGTTGTTTTTCTTATAAAACGAATAACCCTCTCCCGGCCGGCATACCACCAGAGTGGCACGCATAAATGTATAAAATAAACCGATTTCGTTGGCCAATTCGCCGCCTTTTTTTTTAATGGACCGCCGCCGCCGATATTTCGACAGCTAACACAATTCTGTTATCGATTATACGCATTATAGCCTGGGCACACGTATTATACTCAATTAATACACATTATACGAGTTCGGGCTGATATGTAATGCCTCTGTACGTATAAATAGCTTAAATACAATATGGTTACTTCCTTACTTTTAAAAATCATAATACAAAAAGTATTGGCAATATTGATTTAATTATTTTTCACGTGTATAGGGGTACGTTTAAAGTTTTATTTTATTCGGTTTTAAATACTACATCTCGAAGGTGGCCACCCCGTTCTCGTCAATGTACTGAGATAGTCGGAATTTGAAATTTCTGTCCACTTTTTCCAGCATATTTGTGCTTATGTCGGCAATAGCAGCACAAATATTGTTTTTGAGACGACGAAGCATCTTCGGACGATCCGTGTATACAAATGATTTAAGGTAGCCCCACAGGAAAAAAATCACATGGGGCTAAATCTGGTGATCGTGCTGACCACTGAAAATCACCTCTAAGAGAGACGAGCCGTTCGGGGAAGTGATCACGCAAGATATTCATTGAACTTCTTGCCGTGTGAGCCGTGGTGCCATCCTGTTGAAACCTCACATTGCCTACATTCATTGCTTTAAGTTTGGGCAGAAAAAAATCCACAACTTTTACGTTCAGAATTGACCGTAACTGCTCTTTCGTTCTCTTCAAAAAACCACGGGCCAATAATACCGATTCTGGATATTGCACACCAAACAGTCACACGTTCTGTATGCAAAGGCTGCTCATAAAGTTCTCTCGGGTTAGTGGGGTTCCAATATCGCATGTTTTGTTTGCTCACACATCCTGAAATATGGAAATGTGTCTCTTCACTAATGAAAACAAGGGCGTCCTGAGGTAGGTTTTTGAGGAAGGCTTCACCCGCATTTTTTCGCGCAACATAATCGCGTGGATTAAGTTGTTGCACCACTGTCAATTCGTATGGGTGAAAATTAAGTTCTTCGTGAAGAATTCGTCTCACTGTGCGACTAGATATCCCTACCCTAAAGCAGCCGAATGTTTGTGTGCAGATCGCCTAGGGGATTCGGAAAAATCGCCGCCCTTACCCTTTCGATGTTTTCTGGCGTCCTGACGGTTAGGTTAGGTCCATTATGTTTCCTTTGCACACTACCGGTATCCCCCTGAACGTGTCTACCCACAAACAAATCGATTTCCGATCAGGCACACGACCTGCAGGTGCGATATTGAAATGGTTTCTGAAAGCACGCCGAGTTGCGATGGTCGAACGGCTGAAAGAAAAGTAGGCCTCCACGGCATCCACTCAGGCTCTTGCTTTGTCCACCGCAGTGTTGACACTGAACTTGTTATAACAAAAACCTTAAAAAACGTGCTTTCGAACAAGCCATAAACCAACGCTCTGTTATTAATAGCCGCTCAGTTGCGAGAGTTACAGATAAAGAAGTAACCACGCCCTACCCTGTACTAGTGTACGCGAATAAACGGAATAAAACCACACGTGTAGTAAATTGAAATATCGTCAATAACGTATTATTATTATTATTCAACTTGACTTCATTCGGAGCCAATGCTCTTCTGCCGACTCATAACAAGTTTCGTAATGCCGTTCAAATAAAATTGTTCCTCTTGAACGGCCAACCGCCGCTTGACTTTAGTTTCAGAATCGAATTTTGTACCATTAAGATGTCCTTTCGAGAAGTTTGGGAAACAAAAAACAAAAATCACAAGGTGCTAAATCCGGATTGTAAGCTGGAGATTCCGCATTGTCGCGCTGAAGCAGAACTCCATTGACAATTGGTCGGACACGTTTTATACTTTTTTTTAAGTCTTCCAAAGGTCTCCTAAGATCTTTTTGCTTAATTCTCCGATTTGCTTGAGCCAAACCGTCGACGTTTCGTTTATGGACCTTGTCTGTCACCGTTACTTAGCCCGTCCACATCGATCCTGTTCGGATACAAATGGATTTCCCGACTTTACTGCCTTTAATCCGTAATACCCATCGACGGACAGAATTGATATCTTTGAGTTCCGTTACCCCGTAGACCGAGAGCAAACGTCTGTGAATATCGACAGGTCTAACATTATCTGCGACAATAAATTCAATTACAGCATGCTATTTGAACCGCACATCTGGAGAGACCATTACTAAAAATTACCTACGTATAATCTAAAAACGTAGAGACTACCGTAACTTGACACACACTAAACTAATAACATTAGCTATTTAATGCTCCACAAACGACAATCTTATCGGAAATTTCAAAACCGTTATGAAATAAGAGGCATTACTTATCAGTCCACACTAGTTTTATTGTACGTCGTGTGTATTATAATAGATGCAAAACTCTATATTTGAGTAAAATTATTATTTAAATAAAAATACGCGAATAGTTTTTCGGTATTCGAATACGTATATTTCAAATACTTCTAGAAAAAAACTACCGTGTATTGTATATTAAATATTTTTCATATATATTTCTATTTGAAATCCAATACTTATTACCGACATATTTTTATATGTTCTATTAAAATTGTTTATCATATTATTTTTACTCGAAACACGTCGCATTACACACCATATCACTAGGCAATACAATCTGGGTTATAACATATAAATTATTCATAATATATAAGTCGCGGTTTTTTCCCCCATTTGTAGTCGATTTTTTATAACCATTATAGAAAACCCGACGGAAATCTAGACAAATTGTTCTAATAAAATACAACCAGCCAGAAAATCCGCACTTTTTTAAGGTATAACCATAAAAAATTGGAGCATTTTTACTAAATAAAGTGTTTTCTTTGCCACATTCAGAATCTAAAAGCAATGACACGACCTGATGATTGTGGGTGGGTTACAACATTTTTTTATTTTACGTAATTGCATAATTTAAATTTCTCATATATGACCAAAGTGATATTGCAATTATTTTAGACATTATATGGTAACGTTGTATTATCTCTTGGTTTTTACTAGCTACAAAAATACAACACGTAGAATTGAATCTTCGATTGTAAATAATTATTAAAAACCTTTTTTTGTTTTCGATAAAAGTACGTTTAAACATTTTATTGATCAGCCTTAACTATATTTTACCATTCGCCTCGTCTAGATAAAAGGTATCAAAAATAAAATATATTTAGTCCAAATAAGTCGTCGATAAATTAATATCTCCCTTCATCGCGAAAATAAATTCTGGTCGCGCCAGTCTAATAAAAGTGTACAAAAATAATTTCCATCAGAGGTCGCGTTTAATGTTTTTTTTTTAATTTTTTAAATTTTTTTTAAATATAAGATTTCGTACCAAATATTCATTATAAAATACTTGCCATACTTGAATTATTATTATTATAGTAATTTGTATTTTTACAGTCGTTCAATGCGACCACTGGTGTTGCAGCTGCTGAAGTATACTTCAGTCCATTATTATTACGCGTACTCACTATAATAATATTCTCTCGGTAAATAATAATAGTAATATTTACAAAATATTATCGCATTCCTGGCGATACGGCTTAATTAATAATACGGTTATTTTTTTTTGTACGTTTTGCATCGTGGAATTTTAAACATTTTTTTTTTTTTTTTTTATAATTTAAAACGGTTTAATTTAAATTATTAATATTATTATTGTTTTTTTTTTTGTTAATTTGACGACACGTTTCTTCAACAAAATAATATTTTTTTGCGAATGTTCATCGTCGTGTATCTATACAAAAATATACATTTAAACGTTTTCTTATATATTGTTAATATTTTCTTTTGATTATTTCTAGTGTACCGTGGGCTGCGTTTCGGCTGCGATAATTGAACGCTTTACTATAGTGTGATACGAATATCAATTCGTACAAAAGGTCTCAATTCCATATATTTGCGGACTGTACCCGCGTATAATATTCATATTTAACCAACTGAAATTTTTATTGTACTTTATCATTTCCGTTTTTTTATTGCATTCTGCGCAAAGGCCCAAAAATACGCCCGGGAGGGCCTTTGGTAATTCGCCATCCGTCTTATCCATCTAAGTGTCTAATTGTTCATTAAATTATTATCATGAATTTACGATTTTATTAGGTTCATTAGATACTTGTAAAATATTCTATGAAAATGATTGTTATACGATCGTGATTATACAATATTTACGACGTGCACACATCGGCTATTCAAACGAGTGCGTTCCGTACAAAGACGTTACCGTTATTATTTATGTGTTCAGCGACGTTTTAATTGGACGAAATTACTCTTCGAATCGATACAACTCATTGCCCTGGCATTGGCATGTGCATTGGGAGGGGCCGTGAAGGGATACATCCGCCCTCCCCGTTGGCTTAAAAGTCTAACGACTGCGATTGGTGTTAATGTTTAGTAATACGATCGTGAAACGTATATTATAATATATTTCGGATTAGGTGGAAAAAGTCTCGATTCATCGTGGACGAATTGACGTTTTTTGCATCTGGTTGTAAAAATTGTAAAAATTCTCGTCGTTAGGTATATTTTAATATATATATATATATACATACGTATGTATAAGAATAGTCTTTAGTTTTTGATTTATTCGTCGTTTACGTACTATACATCCAGCGGCGTGTTTCGGATGATTTTTCGGAGTCTGAAATGTACCTTGAAAACCCGTTTTTAGAATTATTTACCGATAAACTTACTTTTTTTTTGTTTCTTTCAAATTACTGTGTCAACACTTGACAAGGAATTTTACATTTGAAACTCTTGTACATTGTATAAGGTTATTACTTATTTTCAAAAATTACCCTCTTAATATTATTCACGTTTAACGTTAGTCGATTAATTATTTATTACTTAAACAAATCTATTTTTTGCATCCCTTCCCGTCGAAAACTCCTGGTCGCCCTACAGACGCCTGTTGTTGGTATACGGTCACTGACTTCGTACCTATAACCGAGGGTTAGATCCATATTTTCATACGCAGTCTTAAATTTTTTTTATGTATGTACGGTATCGAGTTTTGTACTAATTGCCTTTAAACTGAAAACGATAACAGAAGGTGACAAAAAAAAAAAAAAAAAAAAATTAAAATCAGCTTTTCGTTTATTTATAACGAGCGCAGATTTCAACAAACGTCGTATTGTTTTTATTTTTATATTTCACCGACCTTGTCGGCGGTATTCACGGATAAGTCTCGGGGGGGGGGGGGGGGGTGGGTCAGTATAATATTATAAAATCGCGTCCGGGGTACGCGCGTCGAACGAGAAATTATCACGGAAACCGCGCCGGTCTTGCGCTCGTCCGATCGATGACGACCGAACAAAACGACGGGAAACAAACGACGTTAACGAACGAATGAACGAATAAATAAAAACGTCGTCGGCCGTCTCTCTCGCGGAGCATTAAAAATACAACCGGCTGTAAAACACGAGTATATACACGAGCGCCCTGGATATTATTATACGAGTAAATACACGGCGCGGAACAAAAGGTTTTTAATTAAAAGCGAAGGAAGCGCCGGTGTGCCGTGCGCATTATCGTCAATTAAAAGTCCGGACATCAAAAGACGATTAAATTAAAACGTACCTAACCTTAAACCTGTAGTTATATATATATATATATATAATTTTTTTTTATAAACCTACACGCGCCCGGGTCATAATATTATCTCGACGCGATAGTCACGAAATCGCCGGCGGCCAACAAACGTTTTCTCGACGTAATAATTTGTTACGATTAAAAAATGCCATTAAACCCGGAATACTAACAACGGCGGTTTCCTGAAAAACTAACCCGCCGACGGTTAAAAGCAATTATCATCGGCGTTTGGAACTTGTTCAGATTGTTCTATCTGGGGCCAATAATTCGTCCGGATAATTTTTTTTTCTTTTTCTTTTGCTCTTTTATCTTATCTACAGATGCGAATTGCTCAACACTGGCCGTCGTGCGGAAGGTGTGGACACCTCACACGTCGTTGTCCGTCTTCAACTCCATTACGACATTCAAGAAACCCGGAAACCGTGACCGCGACAGCATTTCCGTATACACCCGTCGACAAGCGAACGCTTTCCATAGCAGTTTTCCCTAGACATTCGAAATGAATACGCTTCCCGGTTTTTTCGTCCGGCACGATTTCGACGTACAGCACGTAAAATGTCAATGCAAATAACGCTCACACGTGTGAGCATATAGGAGAGGACACTGACTATAGAGACTGGTGTTGTTCGTGGCGGCGATATTCGCGGATTATACCAACCATTATCTGCGCGCGGCTTATCGCAAGTATGACAGTCTCGTCGTTTAATAGCCTCGGCTCGTATGTGTCCAACTGACGCACGTACACCGAAGCTTATTAATAATTGGCATATTATTTATAGTGAATGAGCTTCGTGGCCGGGGTACTTATGCCCGCGAGACGGACGGTCGGCCGGCAGGGCTCTTTTAAGATTTCAGACACGGTGAGTTGAGATACTATCGAGTGGTCGGGTCTAACGAGACGACGAGCGGACGAGAGTAGTTTTCTGTTTATTTATTTATTTTCCGAAATACGTTTTCGGCATTGTAAACGATTGCTGGTAACGTTTCGTTCGAGTGCTACGCAAATTGTTATCGACATTAGGTGTACGTTTGTAGGTACATCTATATATGGAAATTATATCGACGATTTTTTTTATGGACCTGTCGAAATCGTAAAAAAAAAAAAAAAAAAAGGAAAAGAAAACAAGAAGGACACGGAAATGTCGTCGGGGAAATCGCACCGGACTGCAGTATTAAAATATACGGGCGTGTAGGTATAATACGATAGGTATTTGATAGGTACAACGGAGTTCGTTATTTTTTTGCGAATTTCATTTAATTTATTCGGCACGGAACGATATCGTATTATGTTGTACCGACGATACGGACACTTGACACGATCACGGACGGGTATTTTTGCAATCGTACGTGTTTTGCGCGAACGTTTCGAATTTTTACCGTAATAACGACATTATTATCGACAGGTATATAAACGACACATAAGCAGTATACGGTTTGGAAACGGAATTACGGAATCGCAAAAAAAAAAATCCGTTGAGGCAAGGTGTCGGCTGAAACGTAATGCCGAAAATTAAAAATTAAACACGCTTGAATCGTATGCGACATATTTGCCCGAACAATATTTAAATTTAATAATTTCTCACCGAAAACTATTGAATATGTTGATTTTTAACTAGCAAATTAATTTTGCTCCAGTTTCCGTTGTTTTCCCTGGTCGTGCAAGACGTGAATGTTTGAAAAAAAATGTAATCAATTGGTTTCGGTAAATTTGATATAACTATATATAAAAAAAAAAAAAGTGTTAAAAAAACAGAGGTGACATAATGTTTGAAACGGTTTTTTTTTTTGAAGCCATGTGCGTGGTGCAGATATAAAATTACCGATTTTTGACCCCATTGTGAACAACAGGACTGAATTTACGATAAAATTAGGAATATAAATAATTATTATACGAAGGTATGCAATTCGGATGTTTCTTTTTTCTTTTCTATTACATTTATTCCCTATAAATAGACCTAACCCAGGTGTCCCAGGGGGGTTCTTTGGCATTCCAGAATTGGTGTCCACCGATAGGTTTCGACGTCCTTTATCTATAGGTACTACTCCCGGGGTCGGCGAGCTCACAGTAGTAGGTGTCTTTTACACCCTTTCTGCGGGTATGAACGGGCTGTTCACCCTGCGTCACCTTTGTCCCGTTGTTCTTTCACTGATTTTTATGTTCTCGTCTCCTGAATGTTGATAATCTGTGGTCCGAACATGCCTCTTTTCATTGGTACCATTTTCTGGGCTGTAAGGGGCGAGTGGGAGTGAGCTTTTGCGTAACGCTGGCTCGTGATTGGCCGAGGCCCTTGGTCGGCTCACGGCTTGTAGAAACGTCACCGTCGATGTGATGGCCACGAAAAGGGTCTTTCTGCGGAGGCTCATGCTCCGTTACAACCATCTGTATTGCCCGCGAAGACCCGTAATTTCTGAGCTCCGCGCGTATTACTTTGGCTTTTGTGGCCGAAAACGTATTGATGAATACAAACTAATTACAATTATTAATTTCCGTTTTCTAGACCGGAAATTATAAGACAAACGCCACTTATGTTGAATATTTCAGACTCTACGCCTACGGGAAGTCGCTTTCTTAAGACCGGCAGAATGTTATAACGAGTAAGTAAAATCTCGATTAGTGTTAAGAAACAAAAAAAATATAGTATTTATAATTTATAATAATTTACTTTAAATGTCGACTGATTGAAATGTTTAACGTTAAAATATTTTATTCTATTACCGAAATAAATATTTCATGTCATTTTTGAACTCTATATTACATGAATGGGGAACGTTCGTTAGTCCGAGGTTTTGCTCCGGGTTCGATATAATTTTTCGTCCCGAGCGCAAAAAACAAAAATTAAGTCTCGATCGATATCGTTTATCACATATTATGATTATTTTTTATTTTTATTTTGAACGTGCTATTATGTTTTTAAACGTGATTTATTAATCTGCGACTATGTATATGTATGACCCTATATAAATATATATATATATTATGAGCGGCTCCAAAACATATTCATTACCCGATGATAAATCGTTTCCGACTTAATAAAAAACGACGTCGTATAATGATTTTATTATACTAATAGTAAACTTATCGCCTCCGACCCTCAGCTGCCGTCCTGTAACAATAATTTTAGCGGTCCCGGTGAAATTATACTATTCCGCGACGTATACGGTTATGATAATTAATATATATTTTTTAAAAAATGCACCTTATCAAATTATAACGAAAAACGATAATAAATAATAAATATATATTTATCTATATTTTCCGGTTAACTCGTGCGTTTTACGAGCAGGAAAAAAAAAACAAAACTTTCATGAGAAAATAAATAAATTTATATTATTATCGTTGAATGCAGTTATTTTTTTACTAACCGAAACGTTCTATAGGTTTTGTGGTATTTTTATTTTTTTATTTTTTATTATTTATATATTACTATTTCACAAGTCTGCGGGGCAAGTTAATGAAAAATCGTTACTGCAATAGTGAAAATGATTAAACCTAGAGTTTGGGATTTTTTTTTGTTGTTTGCTGAAAATAATGATGATCGACGATCCGTCGCACGGGGCGTTTGTTCCGGAAAAGTCGGATATTTCATTTTATTTCGTTTTATTTTAAACAAACTCGGAACTCCCCTCCCCCCACACATAATCGAGTGACAAAAAACAAAAAAATACTATTTAAACGGCTGTATCGATATTTAAATAGCGTACATACAGTTTTACGCAAGGATAACGAAGAAATTGTCTAGTTAAAGATAAAAGATGATTTAATAACATTTACCTAGATGCAGATAAAACATTATATATCCCGAGAAAAATGATAAAAAAATCAAATTTCTATAATTACGTATATTTTTT